>OX381605.1:2242905-2842905 GCA_947459985.1 Diloba caeruleocephala | reverse complement strand
AATACTTAAGTTAATTTATTAAAACTGGGAGTGTTTTAGTCAAAGTGGCATACTCATGTTAGAAAAGTTTATCAATATATAAAGACTTTGACAATTGACTTTGACTTTGACTTTGAAAGAAGCTATAAAGTTCTTTTTCGAAATAGTCCTTAGATGCTCCGACGATAGACTGACAAAAATTAATTCTGCTTATATATACTGTATGTTAATTTACTGTTAGTCTTGCGTATTATTTTACTGGCATTCTGGACACGTCCGTCCGTCCGTCATTACATGTTATATAACATAGTATAGTTTATAGTTACTTACATAATGTACCTATTTCTTTAATATTCCTCACAGCGTACTGGAATTCGCTTCCTCATTATTTAAATTGTAATAAATCTTCTTAGTCTGTAGGCATGTGTCTCGCAAGGCTTCTACCTGTGAGCTATTGTTTTGCTTCCTGCATCATTAGTATTTCACGCATAAATTATGTCATACAGCTACTTAGTTGTGCCCGCGACTTCGACCACGTGGACGATGGAATTCGGATAAAATTATTACAAAACAATCGGTCTTAACTAGTTAACAACAAAAATGACATAACATAAATCAGAGCAGAGCCTTCTTAGGCGGGCAGGTTAAATAAAGAGTTTAGGAACGAAGAGAGAGTCAGGCACGCAGTTCCTTACTTGCAATAATGACACAATATAAATCCCGCGTGAATTAAAACAATAACAAAAAATAACTTTAACTAATATTTACATGTGTTTAGAATTGAGGTTATACAGCTGACCGCGCACGTTGCTTCTGCTCGAACCTCGATAACCGCACGCACTCACACTGACTATAATACAAAGAGACAAAGAGAAAGTGAGGGAAAGGTCGCCCTTTTTTATTTGTGTCCAGTGGAGGGAACTGTGAAGGGGACTCCTACGGGCTAAAATCACTGGAGCGGTCAGCTTCGGCACCGGAGGGGGGGCTCCAGGTGAGGGAAAAGGTCGCCTACCGTATATAATAAAAAGAAACAGAGTGAAAGAGAGGGAAAGGTCGCCTGGAGGGGGCATAACGCTTTTCCCTTACGTGACGATTTCTGCCAGTTCACTCTAGTGTAAGACGCTTAAAAGAACTTCGTCCCAAAAAAACAGCAAAATTTAAAAATCCTATTTCGTTTTTGCTGTTATAGTTCTTTACTTGGCAGATACGTGTTTTTAGAACTGAGTGCGTATCTAATTATGAACAACGCAGAATGATATATTTTTAGATTAGATATCCGATAGATGGATTTAAAATCGCATCTACGCATTGGAGATAAGTATCGTGATAATAATTAGTATAAATATTTAAGTACTTAAAGCTCAGCCTATCATAATCCGTCGACTGGTTTTCATAATACGTTCCAAACAGATTTAGACAACTTATCCAAAAACATTTACCTCGCTATATTGAAGATATCATAAACTCTCATTAAAATTGTGTACAAAGATATAATGTACAGAAATAGTCTCCTTTTACAGCCGCAATTAATAATCAATCTAATTCAAAATCTTCAGAGATAAGATTTCAAAATTCATCCATTGTTGTGTTACGATTACATTTAAAACAAAAACTGACAAATTCGTTGTCTGAAATCCAAAGACTTTGGATTATATCGATTATTAAGCCGAAGCTGTAAGTCAGTAACAATCGATGAAGATGTCAATCGTGATCGAAATCGAAGATAAAAGTACTTCATAACTTTTTTTATTGCTTCTTTTCGATGAAGTGGTCAACTGGTCATAAATACATGATCATATTAAAAATAAAAATAATTTGTTGATATAAATACTAACGCTTCCAAAAATTACTCCTTTTCGACGAAGTGGTCAACGTCATAAAAACAACGTCATTAAAAATTAAAACCGTAGACTGAGTATTAACTAGACGGAGCCTTATCGTATATCTAATGAGATAGAGATAGTTTACCAGGGTTACCAACCTATCGACTCATTTCCCTAATGTTTAATTAAGTGTTCTTAATATTATGGATTATTTACATACATTTCCAAAAACAGTAAATAAAATAATTATGTACATTCAAACCATTTATTTCTAATTACCGATATTTTGAGTTGGATGCAATAGTAACGTTCCAATTAGTTAGACCCGTAGCCTTGATCCAAAAACTTCGGACAGTCAATTCCTTGGAAAATCCGTAAGATTTTTAGAGTCCCACCGAACCTTCAGCTTCGGCCACTTTCAGCCATAGAAGCAACCTTCGGCCAAGCTGGGCCAAAGTTTTGGCCGAAGCTGAATGTTCCTAGCTAGCGCCGAAACTTAAGGAACTAAGCTTCTAGTCCATATATTTTTCTACGACAATATTTATCTGCTCGTCCCGCTAGTATTCCTAGTGAAAAATGATTCAGCGCTGCGGGGCAAATATATGCAACAGGAGTTCTAACTTGATTGGTGAAAATGCTGATAAATTATTATTTTTTATTTATAACTTACGACTGTTTAGCGTTGATTACTAATTATTTTTAATTGAGCTGACAAATAAGAATTGAAGCCCCACACTAGGACTTCTCCTGTGTCGTGGGTGCGTTTACAGACATGAATTCCACATACAATACACCCAGACCCGGAACAACTACCTGCAGATCATACAAATATTTGTTCCGTACGGGAATCGAACCCACGACCCGGAGCGCAGCAGTCGACTGTATCAGCCACTGCACCAGCCGTGCCTTTTTAATAGTTACTAATAATATACTCGATTCCAGACTAAAAGTAAATTACCAATGAATTAGGGAAAAATATTTTTCCTACGTTGGTATTCCTACAACTCGGACAAATTATATGTATGTCATTAAAGTTTATCTGCAAACATTCGTGTGACCTCCTAAATTTAAAGGGGTTATAGTGATAAACCAATATTCTTAAAAATTTAAAATTATTAGGAAAAACACTCTAAAATGTCAGTTTTAGCATAGAATATTACAACACATTTGTAAAAAATCTATAGCACACTGTAGTTGGTCCATTTAAACGACAAAATATGCAACTTACCATTGAAAGGTTATGCTTTCTTCTTTTCGTCCCCTGTTGCTTTTACAGACTAAATAAGCGCAGTGCACCATGCTTTAAGGGTTCAATAATATTACCAACGTTCACAAATACGCAGTTCCCAAAAAATATCACTTATTAGGCTGAAAATTCGATTCGATTCACCAAGATATTTCACAAAATTGTTTCGCACCAGTTTGCTGGACCTAAACAAACCCCAAGGTATACGCCGAAAGGGATAAAACATCATGATGTTGTCCCCTTTACTCCTGCATCTATTTGTATAGAAGCATCTCTTTTCCTCATGATTTCTAGATTTTATGTGTCATCTATACAATACTCCATCTACGATGAAAACAATTTGTTGTTGTCCACAAAACAAATGCGTGCCGATTTTATATTGATTTGTTTACATAAACTTTTTTATCGTACAGATTTGTCACTGTCTTATTCAAAAACATGTTTCTTAGGTGTAGAATTATTATTCTAAGGTGTATAAAAATAGAAGAGAATGACGATCCTTTGCAAAATATAAAGTTCAGTATTGGGTTCCCCTGAATTATTGTTATTGATTACCTACCTACATATCAGCATTCAATAATTTTAAAATCAAAGTTTAAAGACCGATATCATTGCGTGTCTAACGTGTCTTGTATGTTAATAACTTTCTATTGTTTATAGGATTATGGACTGTTTGGATATAAAAAAAGGTTTCTTAGTGTTATCCCTACATCGCTATTGACAGGATAGTTATAAATTAGGACAACTCTAAAATTCTCTTTGGTATTCAAAAACTATTTCAAAGCATATAATATTATTTAGAGTTGAAATTTTATAGGAATTCAATAGGTGACCGAGTGCCCCCCTCATTAGTTAAAATCCTGGATCCGCCCTTGTTCTTGGAGCTGTCAATCTGGGATCTTCATAACAATTCCCTGACCTCTTTGATCGACTTGATTGTATAAGTATACTTACTTGGAAGTATAAAACAGTAATGAAACAGATTTTAGTATCGTTAATTATGAAATAAAGGTTAATTTAAACTGTTTACATTTCGTCAGTCAAATTAACAAAATCAAGAGTGTAATTACATAACGCAAACCTTAGTCTTCGTTGTGATGGCTATCGGCGTCTTGGCCACCTCTGGGACATAATAGCGAGAACACTAAACTGTAATGATGTTATCATCATTTCCGCCGAATGAAGTCCACTGCTGGACACAGGCCTCCACCAAAGATCACCACAACGACCGATATGGGTGTGTTGTGGTGGTGGTGGGGGTTTTGCCACAATCGCCACGCTTGGCAGGCGGGTTGGCGATCGCAGTTGAGTTGTTAATGTACTTGAAGGACGCTGCTGCCCATCCTCCGGGTAATCCCTTAGTCGACTTTTACGAAACGCACGAAAGTTCTAATCTCCTAAAAATGGGAATCTCCTCATTTTAATAAAAATAGATAACCACTTCTATTTTGACTACGGATTTGCGGATATAGATAAAATATGCCATCGCGTAGTTATCTAGACAGTAGACGTGTTACTACATAGTTTCTATATTTAAATCCGACACAAATGTATTTATCTTTTATCTGTTTTTCTGCGCAGAAAATATAAATAAATTATCTATATAGCAGTCGTAAGAAGATTTTATTGAAGACAGTTGTGGAAAAGTTATAAAATACATCCATTTTAATGGGTACGAAACATGAAGTTGTACACAAAATATCTTCTTATAAGTAAGTCATGTTTTTGTAACTATTATTCAACGTTGTTCAATAAATTTGAAGCTTAAATTATATGTGCGGCTTGTAATTCTCTCGTTTATGTTCAGTTAATAATAGGCAAGAAACTGCGACTGTCCAGGTATTTCTTGGCATTCTTGAATATTTCAATGCAGGTGTGCCTTGCCCATTACTAATTGGATAAACTTTGTGTTCAGAACCCGTCCACACACCCATATTGATGTCGTTTAAATGGCCATTTTTCATGTTCACGAATCTCTCGCAATCTCTCCTTGAAAAGATGAGGGTTGTAGATGATAGACGATAACTATATTCGTTTCCTGAGTAAGGATAGTTCATCAATACGGCCGACGTTATTTCAATATCACGTAATACCCACGACACAGGAGAAATCCTAGTGTGGGGCAACGTTTTCTTAATTTAAAAAAATATCATCTTATCAACCAGAAGATGTCCACTGCTGAACAAAGGCCCATTTGAAAAAAAGACCGGACCCTGAGTTTCTTTCGGAATTTTTTCTTAGAGGTTGTCATGCAGTGAAATGCCCTCCATCGTTTCAATATAAAGACTACTAAGACCTAATTTATACATCTATACAAATAAATAAAATTGAAGTGTCTGTTTGTAATGTCAAAATAACAGCTTTTTACCGAATGCATATGAAAGTATATACGGTACATACAACAAAAAATGTCTGTCTGTCTGTCTGATTGTTCCGGGTAATCTCCGAAACGGCTGAACCGATTTTGACAGGACTTTCACTGGCAGATAGTTGATGTTATAAGGAATAACTTAGGCTACTTTTATTTTAGAAAAATAACGAACCCTAACCGCGCAAAAAACAAAACCGTTGAAGTCCAATATATATATTCTATGTCAAGTGCCATGTTGAAGTACTCTAAATTTCTTTTAAATTAAACGCGGATGAAACCGCGGGTCCCAGCTAGTTTCTGAATAAACGATGCTATTCTATTATTTTCAGTTGTTCAGCAGTGGACATGCTTTGGTTGGTATGATGATCAAATAAACCAGGCTATTGTATTTTAAGATTTGTTAGTTTAAACTCTTATGATAAAACTAATGAATGATAAATATTTGTATGCCCAATTAAATATTTTCTTTGAACAGGTTCAAATAGCGAAGGATACAAACAATGTGTCAGAATTATCTAATTACATTATGTTCATGTACCTACCTATTATAATCTTATTTTAGTAGCATTAACATCTAATAAGTGTAGTGTCACGAACAATGTGATTAACTAATGACGAGGTATTGAAAGTAGTCTTTAGTCGTTTCTTAAAAGAAAAGCAATGGTAGTATATCCTATTATAATCCCCGAATAAATCATTTACATTGAGACAATAATGTCTTCTAATCTTTGTTATTTGCGTGCATACAATCTCTAAATACTTTGGCCTCATTAGGGATTGAGCCCTTTTATCTGTTATCTATGGTCACATAGGCTTCTTCATTTGAATTTTAACTTTTCTGGTAGTTCAGTTTAAGCATTGGTGGCGACTGCATTGAAGGAAGTATTTGAAGTTTCGTGTTTCTTTTAATATTATTGATAATGGTGGTGGTGTTGAGATACAAGCGTAGAGTTCTTTATGATTCGGATAGTGGTGGTGAGCTAGGTACGTGCAACTCATTTTATTTTCTTTGTTTGATGCAATAATATTACGTTTTTCGTCTCGACTACAGCCTAGAAATATACAAATTACTCTAAAACAACCTTTTTAGTTCTTCACCTTCTACATTGTCTATGTCTGCAATGACAATCTTTGGTCAACTTGGCTGTATGGGCTCAGCTCCCTTTGCCGGCCCTGTAAGTGGACGATCTGAACCAAAAAATAAGATCTTCGATTAACTAAACACAAAAATAAAATCATTAATACTAACAATGATATTATACCATAGATATGTTACGTCCATATTAAATAACAAGAGTAAAAGAGATAGCTATAAAGACGAACCGATTGCGAGGTGCTACAATTGGGGGAGTTTTGGTTCTTACTTTTGGCACGCATATAACATATCTATTTCTTTTTAATATATAATATCATTGAATACTAAGCTTTGCAACTGCCATGAATGTTGTTACAGTTTTTTCAATGGACTTTGTTTCCAAACATTGCCATTGACGTTATGACAACTCTTAAATAGAAGTTTGACGTACGCTAGTGAATCCGCAGGATAAATATAACTCGTCTAGACGCTAGTGCGTTGACACAAATAGTTTTAGTGGCCGTCCGTGACTAACTAGAGGTCGGAACAAAAGGGCATAATTGTAACCACGAGTCGATAAATGTGTAACAGACTTATATGGCCGGTTTATATGTACTGGTACTAATTCCATACTTCTGTTATAGTCTTACATAAATGAAATACCTAAGTTATAGGGTGGAAACAGTAATATTGCCAGAACATTTACCACACTAGTGAAGCAAAGTGAGGATCATGATGATCACAGTAGCTCTAGTGTGGTAGTGCATACTATTTATCGATAAAAGTTTCAAAATAAATGTGACTGCTTAAATAAATGACCTAAACTTATAGGGGGTGAATTTTGTTGTAGCATCGAAAGACAATGTTTTTTTGTTTTATATAAAGAACGTTACCCCACTTTAGGATTCCTCGTGTATCGCGGATACAGAAGTGCTATTCTGATAGAACTCATTAACAAACTCGCTTCTGAATCCGCAGTGAAATCTCCAATATCGTATTGGTTTTACTACTTTTCACTGCAGATCAAACTCATTTATGAAGTTTGCTAGCGAGTTCTTACAGAATAGCATTGCAGTTTACGATCATAAATCTCACATGCACAAACAATCTGTAGATCATACAAATATTTGCGTCACTACCGTATTTTGGTAGAGTTGTGATTTCGATGATGAAAATTGTAATGTTGGTGTAAAAGTGCGCTTACAGTACGTTTTGTAACTTTTTAATATTATGTAGTTACTTTAATAGGCATTTACATAAATCCCATTCCTACTTACTTACTCTGGAAAGCAAGCAGAAATCTAATGTTGCTCACATATCTATACTCACTCATCATTTCGGCCGAATGAAGTCCACTGCTGGACACAGGCCTCCCCCAAAGATTACCACAACGACCGATATGGGTGTGTTGTGGACACATTGGGGGGTTTTGCCATAATCGCCACGCTTGGCAGGCGGGTTACTCTAGCGCTCACTGATAGTAGACAATTCATCTATACAAATAAATTAAAATTGAAGTGTCTGTTTGTAATATCAAAATAACAGCTTTTTACTAAATGCATATGAAAGTTACGGTACATATAATAAAAAAACAATTTTTATATTTTTTGTCTCTGTCTGTTTGTTCCGGGTGATCTCCGAAACGGCTGGACCGATTTTGACGGGACTTTCACTGGCAGATAGCTGATGTTATAAGGAATAACTAAGGCTACTTTTATTTTGGAAAAATAATTAGAGTTCAGCGCAAAAAAAAAACCCTTGAAATCCAATATATATTCTATGTCGAAGTACTCTAAATTTATTTAAAACTAAACGTGAGTGAAACCACGGTAAGCCCAGCTAGTAAGATATATTTTGTTGATGATTGGTATATTTTTAATACCTATCAACTTGAAACTTATTAGGATCTTGAATAGCCTTTTGTCTAAAAAACATACAGTGTAACTTCCTAAAAGTTACAGTTTAGCGCCATTCACTGAACAGAAATAATTTAACTCTATCCCGAGTTTCGATCCGATCTATAAATACATGACCATAATAATCCGCGATCGTCGGCGCACGCGCAGTTTGCCGCGCCGCGACGTTCGACGCCGACGTCGACGTCACTCCTGTAATACATTGTTATTTTTTTTGACGTCACGTCGAAGATCACTATTATGACATGATGTCAAATTGCGCGCGCCATAGTGGTATTGGTAAATACTGCTGTTGCGTTTTAGGGTTGGGTTTGGTGCGACGATGAGTAGGGTACGACATTGATTAAAAAGAGTATCTAGCAGGTGTCATTCAAGATTATATTTCACGGGTCATTTTAGTACGTAAATGTTTATAGAAGTTATAGTATCAGTTTGTTGCGTACAAAAAATAAACATAAGCCAAAGTCATGAATTTGGCATGTGCGTAGTAAATACGTCTCCAATGAGAAGTCTTTTGTCTTTACCATAAAATAAGTAAGACAAAATCATTGGCAACAAAATGGTGTCATGAAATTGTACTCGTAAACATTCAGTGGATCAATTCTCGTAAGTAATTAAATATGTTCAAAATATAGTAAATGTCCCATATGGTATTCGTGTTATTAACAAACAACGTCAAACGGTAACATATACATATTGTGATTGAAAAAACATCGAAAGTTACGAATAGCACGAACCCATCTCATCCCGTGGGTGTCGTAAAAGCCGACTAAGGGATTAGACGGAGGATGGGCAGGAGCGTCCTTCGAATACATTAACAACTCAACTGTATTCATATACGCATGTTTTTATTGTACCAGGAGACCCATAATTGTGTTTTTTATTCAGAATCAAAATCATGTTGTAATTACGTGCATTTAGCTACAGTAACGCGAGGCAGGGTAAAATTTTTGAAGTAAAGTTTTGAACAGTCATTGAATAAAAACAAAAAAAATGTAAACCAAAATCTTTTTTTCATAGGACATCCGTTGTCCCATCCGTTTCTGTTAATATTTACTTTTGACATCTGTTTCCCTTTCTGCTTCCGTTGCATCACTAGTAGTGATGTACTTACACATTATTCTTTTGCCATTAAAGCGACTTCATCTGACTCATGCCAAAAAATGTACGTATAGAAGTTTTCTTATAAATTTCTTCATTGTGATATTGTTACTATCTCTGTCCATTTCTTGTCAGTGCTGAGTGCTACAGTATTTTCCGGTCTTTATCTGCATAGATAAAAACGCAATATTGAAAGTTGCTTTTAAGATGTTTTAAGTTTTTTAGATTTTCCCTCAGTCTTTCATGTTATGCTATTAATTTTGTCAACATGAATAATAATTTCACGTTTCAGTACACATATAAAAATGCTTCCACGAGTACTCTCATCGTAATCCCTGATAGAAAAACACTTGAACAAACCGATAAGTAATGACGGTATCCATGACAACAATACGGTATATTATGAAACATAATCATTGATTTCGTGATATTCATTCATAAAATCATAATGCGGCACGCAAATGATTCATTCAATCATTCGGCACTACCAGACATTGTGACTATCGATACTTCCTCCTCGTAAACTCGAGTCACCTGTGACGTCAAAATAAAATCGTGTGGGTCCACCCACGTACTCAATGCCTCATGAAAAATCTTGTGTTATCTACGTTTTGGCAACTGTTATTGTGTGGTAGAATGTACTCCTGCTGCAGTTCGTCAGTGCTGCCCCCAATCCGCTTAAATTAAGAGCAATTTGTTTAATCGTTGAATCCGGTGAAATTTTATTTAGTATTAACATTCACGCTGTGATCCATGTGTGTTATGGGCGCATTATGTCGGTTCCATGCCAAATATGTGATAGGTGAGTTCTTTCATATTTGTTTTTTATATTTACTCTTAATATTACAAAGGCTTTAGCATAATAATTATATTTTGTGAAGTTCGCTAGTTACATATTTTCTTCTTTAGTTTTTTATTCATATGGCTAAAACATAGATAAGCTGCAGTCCTTACACTTAGTGTTTAACCATTACCAATTAACCAAATCTGTGCGTTCCGGTCACATCGTTTAGAAATTAAATTGTAAATTAATTACTGTACGGAATTTGAATTGTGGAGAATAGGTGAACGAGAAAACGCTTACGCTTTATTGATAAAGTATTATTACGAACATTTATTTAATTATATTGTACTTTTTAATGATGAAAACATAATAATTATAATTTTGAGTTTATTTATTATATGAATATTAGTTCATACAACAATAAACTAATCATTTTATCTCAAACGCCATCTTATACTCTATAAATTGGTTCCGGGAAAGCATAGGCCAGCTCCTCCCTTTCTGTGGGTTTCATAAAGGATAATAATTACCTAATGAACAATGCCAGGAGGATAAGTTGTTTCTGAAGATATTTATTCACGAACATGGTGGTCTATAATGATCCATGTACCACTATGGATGTCTACATTGTCTACGGGCTGATGCTGAAGCTGATGGTGATGATAAAGACCGGGTGAACAACTGCAATCATATAGTTTACTTTTTCTTTCTCTTGCGTCGTGAGTAAAGTTTATCATTGCAGCCGAAAAACGTCCACTGCTGGACCGAAGCCTCCCCCAAAGATTGCACCAACGACCGGCATGGGTTTGTGTTGTGTGCTCATTGGGGGGTTTTGCCATAATCGCCACGCTTGGTAGAAAGGTCGGCGATCGCAGTTAGGTTATAAATGTACTCGAAGGACGCTGCTGTCCGTCCTCCGGCTAATCCTATAGTCCTCTTTTACGACGCCCATGCCATGCGATAAGGTGGTGGTGTTCTTAAGTTTACGGACACAAATCTCACATGTACAATACCCAGTCCCGGAACCACTATCGGTAGATCATACGAATATTTGTTTTCGTGCGGTGTCCAGATTAAGAACATAGCACCACTCCATCTCCTCCCGTGGATGTCGCAAAAGGTGACTAACAGCCGTAATTAATAATCGATTTAATCTAAAATCTTTGGATTACGGAGTACGGATATGTCTGTTTTTTATGTTAAATGTGATCGTAACACAATAACGGATGAGTTTCAAAATCTTAAATCTGAAGATTTTGGATTAGATTGATTATTAATTTTAGTCGTTAGGACTCCAAGCCAGAGTGATGGGCGGCAGCTATCTGTGGAACAGTAGCCATACTGTGCATACCAACACACCATACTGGCAAATTCCACCCAAAATAACGACACAGTTGTGGAAATCTGTTGGGGAGGCCTTTGTTCAGCAGTGGACGTCCTTTGGCTGATATGAAGATGAAAAAAATTTTTAACGTACGGGAATTGAACCCGGGACGATTGGCCACTGCACTAAATGAGCTGCCAATCTTTCAGGTTACTAACTACAGGATTCTAGATATTGTCACATCTAATGTAGAGTTAACGCGCAATATTGTATGCCCATAATGTACCGTGTGGTGCCGGCTCAGAATGACACCACCCCTTCTCCTCCCGTGGGTGTCGTAAAAGTCGACTAAGGGATTGGCCGGAGTATGGGCAGCAGCGTCCTTCGAGTACATTAACAACTCAACTGCGATCGCCAACCCGTCTGCCAAGCGTGGCGATTATGGCAAAACCCCCCAACGAGCCCACAACACACCCATATCGGTCGTTGTGGTGATCTTTGGGGAGGCATGTGTCCAGCAGTGGACTTCATTCGGCCGAAATGATGATGATAATGTACTATAGAGATCGCCTGCAACGTCTCGCCACTTGCAGTTTCTCGACAAAATAGGTGTATACGGTGCGCGATCGTATTCGATTTGTACTTAAAACAGTACCCGGCACGGATCTTGAGTGCCTAATGAAAGAGTGGGGAACGATTTGCGCAGTTGGATCCTGCCAAATAGACCAAAGACACTTCTGTGCAGCTGAAGGGGGAATGTCAGTGCTAGAGATCGGTGGCGACTACTATATGCACGACCTGTTATGCTATGTTTTGTCTCTCTTTAGTTCGGTTAATGTCCAGCATTGTGTCAAGAGTTGTTCAAGCCGTCCAGAAGCCTCCGACTTGGCTTAACGATTGTCTTCTAATTACAACAACCGGGACCGACGATACTATGTGCCTTCCGAAGGAGATGCTGAGTTCAAATATCTCGTCGTGCTCGTGAACGAGTGCCGTCTGTTGGGATTGGACATCTTAATGCTGTCATGATAATTGAATCAAAACCCTCGTGAATATTAAAATCATGCTTGTTTAGTGTAGACTTTTTAAGAAGTTTAGATTATTTTCTCCTGCATTGTCCTCACATTACCATCATTTCGAGAACATTGTACCAATATGATTTAAAAAGAGGAACCATGGAGTTTCTTGCCCGTTCTTCTCCATAGGAAATCTACACCTTGGAACGAGGCAACTAAAGCCTTGACTATTCATAAGTGCCTTTAAATGGTTTTACATGAATAAAAAAATATTTTAGTCTTTATCTTTATCAGTATGTGGTCCCCATCCAAAGGCCGAACGCGCAAAGCGTTACTTAACCTCGTCGATTGTTTACCGATCAGTGAGTGCAAGTGGCTATCAACGTCTCAAATCTTCGCTTAATTCACAAGTAAACACTTAACACATTCGTGGCTATTTTCGGACACAAGTTAACCAAATCATATAAATCCATCACAATGACTCAGTACTTCAAACAAGCTCTTCTGCATTTCATCCCCTTAACGGAGATCTGCTTTATACAAACGTGCGATATTTCAACTGTAACAAATGGCGCTAACCGCTGACTCAGCCGCACAGACAGCCAAACTATATTTAGTTACAGCGCGCAAATATAAGCATCCTGTCGCAAACGCATCGGTTAACAAGATACGCATGTATTAACATTAAAAACATGTTATAAGCACAATGAAAATTATACACCTACCTACAGTGGATCGGATGTTTCTCATTAATTGTAAATGTCATGTTATTCCTGCTAGGGTTTCCGTATTATCATCCGTCACGTGCAGCCCGTCTCATCATGGACACAGGCCCTCGTGTACGACCTCTGATTTTAACATGTTGCTATCATGTTTCTCCGGATCCTGGGTAAACTTGCAAGCTCTGTTTGCCATTAATATGATAATAATAAATGAATAACTTATGTTATTTCACATGTGAGCGGTGCTCGCTTGACTTTCTCTAGATCGGAGGTCGCATCACTTTATACACATTAATTAATGTTTTTTATACAACATTTTCTTTTTTTCGACACAATGTCGAGACTAACAAGAAATTCGCCTACAGTGCGGCAGCCGAGAGAATGCGTTCCTGACATCTGTTAATTGGTCTAGTTTCTGTTATAAAGATTTAATTCACCGCTAAACTATTTAAGTTTATTGTAAGAATATAGCGCCACTCCATCTCCTCCCGTGGATGTCGTGAAAGGTGACTAGTGGACTTTCAACCAGAGGGATGGGCAGCAGCATTCCTTTTCTTGAAACAGCAGCCATACTGCGCTCAACAACCCGCCTGCCAAGCGTGGTAAGTATTGGAAAATCCCCCCCATAATCATGACACAATATTGTGTTCATCTAAGGGGGAGGCTTTTGTTCAGTAGTTAGAAATGATGTGTGTTGGCTACATTAAAATCATATTATATATGAAATTAAATCTATACAAATAAATAAAATTGAAGTGTCTGTTTGTAATGTCAAAATAACAGCTTTTTACTAAATGCATATGAAAGTGTATATGGTACATGTAACAAAAACACAATTACATTTTGTTTTGTCTGTCTGTTTGTTCCGGGTAATCTCCGAAACGACTTGACCTATTTTGACGGGACTTTTACTGACAGTTAGCTAATGTTATAAGGAATACTTAGGCTACTTTTATTTTAGAAACATAATTAGGGTTCTGCACAAAAAAGTTAAAACCCATGAAATTATATATATATAAGTGTCTATGCCAAAGTATAGAGTACTTTTTAATTATTTATAAATTAACCAAGTTCTTCTAAATTAATCGGCGGGTGAAACCGCGGGTCCCAGCTAGTCTTTAAAGTAGAATTAGCAGAAACTAGACCAATTATCACATCTCAGTAACGTATTCTCGCGGCGGCCGCACTTTAGTGGTCTTCATGCTTGTCCATAACAATTGTAACATTGAATATAAGTACGCCACAAGTGTTACTAGAATTTTGGGACATTGCAGTGGGCAAGGTACATACATACAAGGTACATACATTTATGGACAATTAAAGGAAACACAACCATTACATCAGCCTGAAATGTCCTCTGCTGAACATGGACATGGGTCCATGATTTTTTGCAATTGATTTTAGCGATCCAATAATCACTACAATACGCGGTCTTAATCACCATCCTTGGCAGGCGTGTTGGTGATCGCAGTGTTATTATTAGCAAACGAGAGGGCGCTGCTTCCTATCCGCTTGATATTATCAACGCTAGTCGCCTTTTACGATACCCATGGTGAAGAGCGGTGGTCTATTTTATAGTATACTTTGCTCGGAACCTCCTTATGCTGGCTCAAATATTTATTGTTTGTGTTTTAATTCGTTTAAGTGTATAGGATTCAAAATGTGCGATATTCTTTACAAAAACATAACTATTATTATTGATAAATAGTTTTAAACCAGTTCCAATCGACAATAAATTACTCATTTCCTTATTCCATATAATTCTAGTTATCGATGATTGTCTATTCTATTATTGTTTTGTCGTGCATTAACAATAGATTTTTCGCTTCCTCTTTTTAGTTCATACTCTATTATCAATGGTCACGGTGTTAGATGATACCATAATAACGATTTGAACCCGATGAGTTGGTACGCTTTATGTGCGTGCAAATAAGTTCTTTGACCTTGCGTTTTTTCAAACCAGTAACCTTGTATTATGGTTCGACTTTTAAAATATCTGTACAGTCCTCGATAGCAGTAGAATATAACACTTATAATAAGTTATTTTATATAAGGATAACATGAATGGTCTGTTTCATTTCAAACATAAGGATAACATCACTAAATAGAATGAGTTTTGATAGTCGCCAGTGCCAAATAATGTTACGATCTAGAAAAAATAAAACCTTTACTTGACGCGACGATTACTTTTTTCCGCTTTTGAGAAATATTTTATGAATTTGTAAAGATTTATTCAATTAAACACCGTACGACGTCGCCTTATACTTGACATTGGCGAAATTGTGGAAGATGCACTACAGAAGCCATAATCTAAGAGAAGAAGAAGAAGAATAATTTATCAAATCAGTACAATAGGTAATTCATTTTAAACACTGTATTTGACTGTACTCATTTGGACATTGGTATCGGCTTAATGGTTTATGATTTAAGAGCAAACAAAAACTTTGCGGAAGATTTGTTTGAATAAAAACTTTAGAGATCATCGCAAATTGTGTCTGAGGGGCAAAATGTACGTCTTTATACCTGTTTATACACACATTTTTTAGGTCATTAGTTTTGCGTAACGCAGAAAAACGCTTTGGAAAATGATATTTGTATGGTTATCACCATTATCTACAGGATTTATTCAGGAAATGAACTGAGACCGTACTTAGTTTAAATTCGCGTGAACAATACCTAGATTTTAATTACAATTTAAATTAGAGTTGTAATGTGCTACCAAAGTTGTTCTTCCAAACGTATAAATTTATGATAACGTAAAAAATAAACGAAAACACGTGGTAACTGCATACACCCAATCATAATTTTAATTGTAATTAGGTACTTTTCAGGATAATAATTATTACATTTTTACTAACTACGTTCATCTTTGTCCACACAGAAGGCGAATTGGAAACAGAATGGCTGCAAGCGGCAGGCCTCGGGTCTCTGGCGGCGCCGTTCCAAAACGACCAGGAGGTCACCGAGGCCCAGCTGGGTGAGGCCGTGAGGCCACTACCCAGAGAGCAGGCTGCTGCAGTGCGCAGGCGCGTCAGGAGGCTCAACAGAACAGTGAGAAGGAAACGAGCCGCTTCCAGAGCAAGGAAACCAGACATCAGGGATGTTTTTAGAGATTTGGAGGTAAGTTTCGAATTAGTTTTTAAATATTTCGGAAAGGAATAAAATACGAAATATTAATATTTTTGTAAGGTTCTTATTTCAAAAACGTCGCAGGCGGCTTTTGCTTTTCTATTTGCAATGATTACTTTTTATTTAATATACAAAATTCCATCCAAAGTCGTCTATACCTTCCCGCAGTGTTTGGGTATCATTAAACATTCAGCCATTAATTAAGCATTAATAACATTAGTGGGATATTTATCGACATGCTGTAGGTAGCATCGACAGGCTCCAGTGTGATCTTACGAGAACCTGGAGCCCCCCTTCGGTGCCGAAGATGACCGCTCCAGTGGTTTTAGCCTTAGGATTCCGGCATACCCCTTCGTCCTTTCCCGAGGCGAAGGAAGTTCCATGTAGAATTTCCACTGGACACAAAAGGTAGCATCGACAACTTATAGCGTGTACTGTGACTGTCAGAGTAATAAATGATGTCGTTCGCTAGCGGTAGCCATTAATAAGACTATTAATAAATCAATTACTGCAGAGAATGCTTGGCATTAAGTTAATAGACGCACACTTCATCATTTCGGCCGAATGAAGTCCACTGCTGGACACAGGCCTCCCCCGTAGATCACCACAACGACCGATATGAGTGTGTTGTGGGCTCATTGGGGGGTTTTGCCATAATCGCCACGCTTGGCAGACGGGTTGGCGATCGCAGTTGAGCTGTTAATATACTCGAAGGACGCTGCTGCCCATCCTCCGGCTAATCCCTTAGTTGACTTTTACAACACCCACGGGAGGAGTTGGGGTGGTGGTATTCTGAGCCGGCACCACACGGCATACTTGCTAACAATTTATTATATCTAATTGGCCTAGTAAGTTTGTAATTAATACGTTCAAATGTTAGTAACATTACCTGTCTTCAACACCATCCCAGGCTCAGAAGATCATCTAATTTATTTCTGCCAGCGTGAAGGGCGATCCGTGCCTATTACGGTAATACTTCTCGAGAGTTGAAAAAGTCAGATGGCTCCGCTGAAACGATAAATTGCGCGAAAATACTTGCGCTCGCTCGAATTACTTTATATCTTGATTATCATTCGGAAAAGCACAAGAGTTATTATCATCATACCCCAATCATTACGGCCGAATGAAGTCCACTGCTGGACACAGGCCTCCCCCAAAGATGTCCACAACGACCGATATGGATGTGTTGTGGGCTCATTGGGGGGTTTTGCCATAATCGCCACGCTTGGCAGACGGGTTGGCGATCGCAGTTGAGTTGTTTATATACTCGAAGGACGCTGCTGCCCATCCTCCGGCTAATCCCTTAGTCGACTTTTACGACACCCATGGGAGGAGATGGGGTGGTGGCATTCTGAGCCGGCACCACACGGCAATGATCGCTACAAATCAATGTCGAAAGTTTTTATTTCAAATTAATCAATTACTCGCACATATGAAACGTCAGTTTAAGTTGCACGGTTCCAAATCCAATTGATTGATCCTACAGAGAAGAGCCGGCAAGAAGCTCATGGATACAGTAAAGGAAAAGTAATTGAAATTACAATTGAATTTAATGATGATGATCAAGTTATGGAATGAGAAAAAGTTAGGTTATTGTGTAAAGAAGGAACGTATTACAATAATATTGTAATAATGTATTTGCAGTTAACTGCTGACCAGTCCCGAGAGAGCAGGCGTGTGTCTGCAGGGTGTAGGGTGCAGACTCGTTGTTGAATATATATATTGCTATAACTGCTATGCTTGCCAGGTGAATATTGGTGGCTGCAGTATGTAGTGAATAGCACACATAAAGACGTTGCAGCCCATACTCTACACAGTAGTCATAAGTTTTTTTAATACAACGTAGGGCATTAGGATTTCTCCTATGCCGTGGTTGCGTTTACAGACACAAATTCCACACACAATACACCCAGACACGGAACAACTTCCTGCAGATCATACAAATATTTGTTCCGTGCGAGAGTCGAACCCGCGACCCGGAGCGTAGCAGCCTACTGTATCAACCACTGCAGCAACCGTGCCGTAGTTTCTTTTTGCAAGAATGAATAATTAGCGTTTATCTATTATGTATATAAGCTATATTTTAAGTATTTTCTTTAAATGTACATCTATTATAGGGGCTAGAGCTAAATATTTATAGTAGAAAACACAAAACAATGTTCAAATGGATCTAAAGAACTATTCCATTTACAAACAAGTAAAGTGCATCAAATAAACAAAGCAAGAACATTTTTATGAATCATGTGTATTATCAAAAAAATACTGAAGAAGTTCTTCGAACGTCAATGAATCATTTTGCCAAAAGATTGTCGACTAAAAACAAAGAAACTATTTCGATTAGTGTGTAGAATGGAATTTCTAATAGACTCATCAGGTAAAGTAATTTGTACTAAAAAGACATGAACACCTACTTTGTTTCCGCGTTCGTATAATTTTTCTCCAGTAGGTACCGACTTTTGGGGCTGCCACAAACGTAACAACCTCGAAATCGTTATATCTTGAAAGATTCAGCGCAATGGCTTGAAGCGGTTTGCCGTAGCTTCATAGAAAACAGGTACACTACCGTCAAAGACTGGACTTCCTCCGCCTTGGGAACGGGGAGGGGCATGCCGGCCTCTTACCGGCTAAAACCCCACGGTGTCCTTCCATTTACGTCTGGCTGGGGGTGAGGTGCAAGCTTTATCAGCATTAAACCGTATCCCTGGCAGGTATCGGCCCTTCACTGTTTGACGGTCCCCGTCTCTGTGTGACCTCGCTGGCCGCACTTATCTTCAGAGAGGCGCGCGCAGAACACACGCACCGCGGTCTCGGTACAGTTTCTGTTCAGGCGACGGACTGAGCCCTCAGTTCGTCGCCCTCAGGCCGCCACTCATGGGGCCCGAAGATCGTTCAGCGATTGCAGCGGGGATCAGAGGTGATCTCCTTTGCTTGCTCTCTCTGTCACTCTCGCAAAAGGAGGCGACGGCATCCCACGCGCTCTCGCTCCCCTACCATCTATAACCTCGACATGCACACCAACTTATTTAGGTATTTCGTTTTACCTTTACTGCAATTGCACGGTTGGTGCAGTGGCTGATACAGTCGGCTGCTGTGCACTGGGTCGCGGGTTCGATTCCCGCACGGAACAAATATTTGTATGATCTGCAGGTAGTTGTTCCGGGTCTGGGTGTATTGTATGTGGAATTCATGTCTGTAAACGCACCCACGACACAGGAGAAATCGTAGTGCGGGGCAACGTTAAAAAAAAAAGAAGAATTGAAACGGCGAGCACTTTTCAATGTGCCTATCACCGGCAATACTGTCTCTATTCTAAGATCATCAACGATCATTCTTGCCATTTCTAATGACTATTCCACCCTACTGAACTCAATGAAACTATCTCGAGAAAACTCGATTTGAACGATCTCTTTAAATGAGAATGTAAGAAAACTATCGATATAAAATGTTCTTACAATTCATAAAGTACTTTCTAAGCCTATGTACACCTGATGACTTCGTGGTTAGCCGCGAATGATTGGCATTGGTCATTATATTTAGTTTCACGTGCAGTAGGTTATTCGGTAGAGTAAAGGCGGCATTGTTCTGATCATGTCATGCGGTTCTAAGTTTACTGATATTGGTTGCACTGTTTTCACAAGAAATTATTCAGTTGGCATATCATTATTTAATTTGGATTTGATTGAGGACGAAGTGTTACGAGATCATGTATTATTTATTCATTTCACTACATATTCCTTTTATTTTCTTTAAAGTTTGTCGCACAATGTTGTCCTTGTTCTGTCGTGGTTATTTTATCTCAGAATTCGCTTGCCAACCCAATCTTACTTACATTTCATCATCATCATATCAGCCATTACTTACATTTGCTTGTAGCTTTTTGGGTTACATTCATGCCGTTTGTTTTAAAATGCATTATAAAAAATAATTTAGTTCCTAATCCGGTCCGTAAACTGGACTACAAGATACTGCACTTCATTGCTGGCTGACCTCGAGCCTTCACCGAACCATCGATGTATGCTGACCAGTCAAATACCAACATTGGTCACCTCGAGGAATGGTACACTACAATTTGTATGTGAACCATATGCGCTGTATTGGTTACGAAGTGATTATAATTCTAACTTAGTCGCTGGTGCTTTTAACTAACATGTCTCTGTTATCTACGGTATTTCCCCATGTGGTAAAAATATAGAAATAGGCGTAATGGAATTTTTTAGGTAATGATTGGGAAACCCAACTCACTCATGAGAGAACCCTGGCCACTCATAACTCTACCACCTTTTTTGCTAACGATGCTGCACACTAGAATTTCTCTTGTATCTTGGTTACACTGTCTGTAAGACACAAATCTCACATTAACAAACACCCAGACGCGAAATTCATCATCATCATTTCGGCCTAATGAAATCCACTGCTGGACACAGGCCTCCCCCAAAGATCACCACAACGACCGATATGGTGTGTTGTGTGCACGACCGATATGGTGTGTTGTGTGCCGTGTCTTGCCGTGTGGTGCTGGCTCAGAATGCCACCACCCCATTTCATCCCGTGGGTGTCGTAAAAGTCGACTAAGGGATTAACCGGAGGATGGGCAGCAGCGTCCTTCGAGTACATTAACAACTCAACTGCGATCGCCAACCCGTCTGCCAAGCGTGGCGATTATGGCAAGACCCCCCGACGCGAAATTACTATCTGTAAATTATACAAATATTTGTTTCGTGTGGGGAACGAACTGAACGAACCACCTTACCATTAGTTGCAGGAACCCTTCGGATTATAACGCTAATCCATTGAAAATCTTTTGAGTCCCTGTCTACAATACTACAACGTCGTCGTGCCAACAAATCTATAGTGAAATTTAACAACAGCATAATTATCAATCTCACTAGTATTCTAAATAAGTTACCAACGAATCTACGCATGCGAAAAAGTGGATTTTGGATTCTCGAGATTCACTCCATCGAATCACGCGTTCTCAATCATGCAATTGTTATCGAGAAACTATTACCTCAGTGACGTCCACATTGAAATATGTTTCAAACTACTCTGTTCACTGCATATTAGGGACAGGTGATAATGGTTCGTTAGATAAGCATGCAATTAAGGTTTTCGGGGATAGTTACCTGTTTCGTTCCGAACGTTAAGTTGTTTACGCGTGTTTAGTTTGTGAACGATATGAGTTAAAGATTTTCATTCCCAGTGCTGCGGGTAGAAACTGTGTTGAATTTCTTAAAGTTTATAGTTTGTGTATTATGGATGCAGTGTGTTTCCCGATAAAAACAGTGGTGTGTAATCAAGGGCTGGCAAAGTTGAAATTGTATATAGGGTCCAATGAAGTGTCGTGTGACATATACAAAATCTTGATGCAAATGGTGCATCTGAAAGGATTATAACGTTAACGAAAGTTAAGACATAATTCGCTAAAACAATTATGAATATTACTGTAATTTGCCGTCAGTAAATTTCCTTCATCCATTAGCGTCAGTGAAAGCATACGCAGAACGTGCGAAAATCAAAACTCGCCGTAAAATTATGACAGTCAGTCGACATAAATCTGTTTTTAAACAAAAAATTACGCAAAATATTATACATATCTAGTAATACAGTATTGTAATTACAAAAGTGATAGCAATATTAAGTACAGAGTCAAGCGGACGCGTTGCGTTGCGTCCGCTGGTTTCCAAACTGCAGTGCGTGTTGGATTCAGTGCTGTTAGTACGGTTCGCAGTGCGCTCTGCACATGTGCAGTGAATATGGTCTGTGACACTATGCGCGTTAAGGTGTGTGAGAAAGTAGTGAACTGTAAGGGACTGGCGCTCGTGCGGTCATATATCGATGCTTTGGTAAATATTAGAATTTTGGTCAGTGTGAGTGACTTTGTGAGTTGTGACGACATGTTGGAAAGTTGAAAAATTAAAGGTCTGAAAAGGGTGAGAACTTTCGCCTTATCTTCGATGACGTGATAATCGTCAAGCTTTTGAAACTGGTCTGTGGCATAATCTGGAACATTTTATTCAAAGCCTGTTTGCGGGTGTTTTATGTCAATAACATGCAATGTTTTTATTCATTCAAAGTCGTTTGTTGTTTTGTTTCACATCTTTGATCCAAGGACATAAATAAGATAAATATTCATATAAACACAGAAGTAAACAAGGAATTGTTATGATATAGGTTAAACTTCTGAAAGATACAACTTCGTTTCATATCTTGCTTATCGATAGAATTATATGAATATAATGATTTGGATATTGGCTTTCTGGAATTGACTGCTTCTTCATCCTCATATTTGCTCAGCCTTGGTTATGCTTTCAATAGCTCATCAGTTATCGGACCAGTTCCTTTATACATGACAGGACCAGTATTAGGTTTTTCGCATACAGATACGCGGTCGTACATAAACTTGGCATCAGTCGCCTCGCTTGTTATTCCATGAGCACCTATACGTAAGTTAATATTTGTGACAAAATTATCAACATTATCTGGCTTTAGCGTTACTGTTTCGAAATCGATTTACGGTTTATTTAGTACTCGACAGTTACGGTAGATGTAGGCCATATGATAATACGTACTTAATAAGTTATCTATATTTTTTTTGAGTTATGTCTAATCTTTTATTATCTAGATTAATTGACTTATCGTGATTTTAAAATGCATTATATTTCTATTCTTTTGAATATTGATATTTAGAACGCAATTAAGATATTATTTGTAGTGCGATTGCTTCTATATTCTAGATCATTTTACAATCGCGCAATAAATCACAAACTGATTTGATCTAATTTTACGCATTGTTTACCAACAATGTATGAAAGTAGGTTAAAATATTTTAACGCGTAGAATAGTAGACTCTAGACAGACGGAAATATATAATACTTCTTGCAGATTGAACAACAACACGCATACACTTACAACAAGTTCATAATTATACACTGTGTACAAACTTAGAATTAGAATTTGTTTATTTGTAAACTCCATCTACGTTTTGCCATGAAACGTACAAATATTATATAGGGAAGACGGTGGCGCGCACGTGGTCACGTGCCGCCGTATGCGCAGCACAGCGCAAAGCGAGGCTTGGGGGGATCCTTTACAATCCTCCCCGAGAAGTGCCTGGGGGGGCGACCTTTTTACAGTCGCCTTCCCTCCGCTAGAGGGGGTGACCGCTTTACAGTCATCCCCTCCATGATGTGCCTAAAGGCGTGGCACCAATGGGCGGCTCTAGTGTGATCATAACTGGAGCCTCCTTCGGTGCCAAAGATGACCGCTCCAGTGGTTTTAGCCGGTAGGAGTCCGGCATACCCTTCGCCCTTACCCGGGGTGAAGGAAGTTCCATGTAAAATTTCCACTGGAAATCAATAAAAAAGGTGTTATACTACGTCCATATATCGATCTTGTTTTACAGGGACTACAGATTCCGAATATTAATAAATTGTGTGAGGTCCATAGTAGTAATAGGGACAATTTGATTTTTTTAACGTTGAAATAACGTTTTCTTTCATAGGTTTGTTTAAGAAAATTACGTGCTTTATTTTCCTTCTAAAGTTACGCAGCCATTCTATACAAATTGGCACTTAGGCTTCACCTCTAAAAAACTTCAATAACCTACGCTTATTTCAACAAATTATGCATATCATTGCCCACCGCTTAAATTCTACAGCTCCAAACTCAATCAAATCGAGCGTGCAGGAAACGCCGATCGTTTATTGTTTTCTAGTGTGTTTATCTATCATGCCCAAGGTAAAACTAGCAGCTAATCGGTTGTAAAGATTGTGTGCATAATGCTTCGTGGATCACGACCCGGGCACGCAAAGAATATCGGTTCGATTCGTAAATCATACGTAATTTATTCGGTTGGGTATTCCGGTTTGAGTGCCAAGGTCTCACAGTGCATCGCGGGGTGCTTACATCAGGTTCTGCCGGGGGAGCGGTCTCTGCCGAAGGAGAGGTCTACTGCCGGGGGCGCGGTCTCTGCCGGGGGAGCGGTCTAATGCAAAAAGCGTACAACTCACCCCCGGCTAGAGGTAAGAAGAAGGACACTGTGGGGTTTTAGCCGGTTTGAGCCCGGCATGCCCCTTCGCCCTTCCCAAGGCGGAGGAAGTCCATGAGAATATCCCCAAGTTAAAAAAAAGGTGCTTACATCAAGTTGAAAAAGACACAGGCATAAAAGTGAAGCGCCATATTCTCCTTCTTCCAAGTATTGTTGACATGAATTCCTTGGGTGCTCATATAAATGCATTGTTAAAAATTTCTAATGGAGACCAAAAACAGCTGTATGATGAGTATCATTTTCAAAATTAGACCAAAAATCTTGGTGCCTATATCTTTGGATTACGGTCTCAGCAAAACAAAAGATACGCATAGCACACAAGCAAACTGAATATCCATAAATGGAGGATATACATACTGCCGTTTTTTTTTTATAATGGGACACGCCCGCCGTACATTCCCAACCATTGCATAAGAACACGGACCAGTTAAGGTCGGTGTGCCCCAGAGAAATGAAGAACTGTCTTGGACCCGCAACGAAATTAATCAGAAAAGAAAATGGAGGAGTAGGAAAGAATATACGTTCCACTTCCCTACGTAGCAAGCAGGAGAAAGAGAAAATACTATAGGCCATAGGCACAATAATTGGCAGTGTACAACTAGGATTAGCCTAGTTGCCAAGCACCACGGGTACAATTTTTTTACAAATATTTAATTACGGTCCTATGTTGTGAGCTATTGTGACCGATTCCAATAGTAGGTATGGCAAAAACGCCTGAACGCACGGAAATTCGTCCTAGTTGCAACAAGGTCTGTGTAGTAAACAACTCCGGATGAAACATGCAAACTGTCAAATATAATATTGCGTAGACGGCAATGGTGCAGTGGCTGATACAGTCGACTGCTGCGCTCCGGGTCGTGGGTTCGATTCCCGCACGGAACAAATATTTGTATGATCTGTAGGTAGTTGTTCCGGGTCTGGGTGTATTGTGTTTGGAATTTATGTCTGTAAACGCACCCACGACACTGGAGAAATCCTAGTGTGGGCAAAGTTTTACAAATAAAAAAAAATAAAAAATAAATATAGTTTGCCAAAGAACACACTTCCACAGAATATGATGTGCAGACTGTTCATATTCACAGTCCGATGTTGAACATATATGGAGTTTCTTGCCGGCTCTTCTCCATGAGATCCACTATTTGGAACCGTGCAACTTAGATTCTGACGTTTCATAAGTGCCAATATTTGGTTTATTTGAAATAAAAAACTTTGACTTGACTTTGACTTTGATTTGCAGAATGGTGAGACCACAAGCATGAAGCTAAATAATTTACTCTTAAAGTTACTGTCGTTATTGATTGTTAGCACATTTTACAAAGGCTTCAACATAAGATGTTTGGTTAATCCGACGTATCACGTGCCCGCTACTTCCTACATCACCTTATAAGAGTACAATTTATTTATTTATTTATACTTTTATGTATAATGATATGGCATATGGCATTCTCTACCAGTCAACCCTTGGGTTAAAAAAGAAATGCATTGAAAAATTGTACAAAAAAGATATAATACAAAAATTTAATAATAAGATACACATACATAAAAATCTACATACTATAGATATGGTAAAATACATAGGTTTAAAATATACTAAATAAGTCAATTCAAAGTCCTAGCAACAATAAACCCTATAATTGTCAGGTTCTCAATTATATTCCATATCAAACATTCCACGATAAACTGATTCTCATTCGCGTCGCTTCTAATATCATATTGTTATTCTAACGCGCCAGCCATTCTCTATGTTGCTGGTGTTATCACAGTTACTTCCAAGTAAACACATGCTTAGATTATAAAGGATTATGTTGCTGAAAAGTAGTTTGAAGTTATTTTCCTTATATAATCAATTGATCCATCTGTAAGTATTGACTGGTCAACGCGTACAATTTCAACCGTCGATACGACTTCATTCATAGATTCAGTATTTTAATGATCTATTATATGCCGTGTGGTGCCGGCTCAGAATACCACCACCCCATCTCCCGTGGGTGTCGTAAAAGTCGACTAAGGGATTAGCCGGAGGATGGGCAGCAGCTTCCTTCGAGTACATTAACAGCTCAACTGCGATCGCCAACCCGTCTGCCAAGCGTGGCCGATTATGGCAAAACCTCCCAATGAGCCCACAACACACCCATATCGGTCGTTGTGGTGATCTTTGGGGGAGGCCTGTGTCCAGCAGTGGACTTCATTCGGCCGAAATAATAGTAATAATAAAAAAATGAAGTGGCTGAAATGGCTGTCAAGTTTGACTTTCGGAGAGACCCCCCCCTGAGGGTTTACTCGTTAACTCATCATTCACTCACATCAGCCCGTAAACCTCCATTGCTGAACATTGGCCTCCCAATGATCACTACAATGAGCGGTCTTAAGGATATCATATAGAATATCATATTCACAACAATTGGCAGGCAGATTAGTGATCGCAGCAGGTAAATTGTTATGGGGTCCGTCAGACCAAGTAACGGGCCAACACCTGCCAGGGATGGGGCTCAATGCCTACCCGGTGAACACCGCAGCCGCAGCCATAGGTAAATAGGAACACCGTGGGGTTTTAGCCGGTAAGGTCCGGCCTGCCCCTCCGCCCCTCGCAAGGCGGAGAAAGTAAGGATAGTTTCACCACGAATATAAGTAAAGGAAAAGTACTTACGTTGTGATTAACATACTGGAAGATGCTGCTGCCCATCTTCTTGCTATTAACCGTTACTCCCCTACTCTATCCATGGTCGAAGAGGGGTCTATTTTTTATAACGGACCACAATGTCATCCACATTAAACATTGTATAGCCATATTTTACTCTACGAACACAGATATCCCTTTCTTCTCTTCTCTTTTCCTGTTGTACCTACCTTTCTTCTGAAACATTTAATATCACTTCCGCTCCCAAGAGATTTCACATTTCTAACTAATATCTAAACAAACTTGCTTCTGTATTAATCTTTCCCATCTCAGCACCTCCTAATATAGCCATAGGTTTCATGCCGGGATTTCCTTATCAATTATTTATCGTTTCGACTCTGTCCGTAATGGGAAGTAGTTAGACTTGAATCCGACCGGTTCGTATCGCACCGCTGACATACATGTCCAATGCTAAGGGATTGCTAGATAGCTGTCGCTTCCGCAATATCCGCTACTTCTGTATCCGCCGTGACGGGTGATATCTAAGGTACTGATGCCTGAGTTTTAATTGAGGAGCTAGTCTAAGACAGAAATAAAGAGCCAAAGTAATTTGGAAGAACTCGGTTTATTGGTGATTGATAACGGTGAAATGCGATATATTCTTGAAACATTTTTTATTCTAATACAATCTATTATGCGGAAGGAACCGATATTGCGAAACTAAGGAGAGGCATGGATCCTGGATGTGTGTAATAGACGCAGTGGATTAATTGAATAGTATATTGTTCTTATAAAATTAAAGTATAATATTCATACAATAAAACTATGATAAAAGATAAAAATATTTTTATTGATATGAAACCATTAACAGAATCATGAATAAACTTTAGTTGCCGTGTTCCAATATGTAGGTTTCCTATGGAGAAGATCAGGCAGAAAATATTTTTGTTACAATATTTGACTACATTGTTCTTGAAATGAAGGTTATGTGAGGACAACGTAAGAGAAAAGAGTCTAAATTATATTAAGTCTAACAACAAGCCAGACTGCAAGTTAAACAAGCCAGATTTTAATATTTATTAAAGCTTATGATTAAATTGCCATGGCTGTATTAAGCTGACCAATCCCAACAGACAGCTCTCGTTCACGAGCATGACGCATACATCATCATGATATGAATGTGTAAGCATTATGTAGCCATTGAGGGTCTGGGTATTTGTGCATGTGAAATGTATGTATACACTACCTACCTACCTACACTCGGTTCGTATCCTCGACACAGGAGAAATACTAACGTGGGGCAAGGTTTAACAATATATTTAGTACTTATATTGTTTGTGTCCTTTACCTGACAGTGTTGATATGTCGTGCTCACTTAAATATCTGCTGGTGACATTGTGTATCGGGTCGTTGGATTCTTGCCGGCTCTTCTCCATAGAACCTTCTAATTGGAATCGTAAGTGCCGTAAGTTAATCGTCAGTTTATTCGTAATAAAATATTTGACTAATACTGATAAAAACAAATTGTAACATGTTAGTGTACTTATAAGAACGCAGAATTTAAATCGATTGAAGAAATCAATTAAAAAATAGAAAACTACTTATGCATGAAAACGATTTTTTATGTCATTCGACTAAAATGTCTTATGTTACATAAATAAATCTATTACATAATGACAAAGTAATAATTTAATAAGTAGAAATTACATTGAAATTCTTCCGAAAAGTAGCGAGTCATTAATCTAAGAGCTTTCACCTACGATTGTGTAATGTGGGGGACAAACAATACCTATGTAATGGTGAGTTTCTCTTTTTAACTAAACTCTTAGTTTTAAGTAGAAGGGACAATGATGACACAAGCATGGGAATATTTATTTTTATTTCCTTATCCGCGTGTCATTAAACTCATAGCATAGTTTAAAATAATTTACATAAATATCTGGGAACGAGAGTTGGTAATAATTAGAGTTAGTTGCTTGAGTGAGTTTTATTGTAAATAAACAGAGGAATAGAGGGCCTAGCACGAATATTTTGATGTATAGTATCGTAATCGTAACAGATAGTCCAATATTCGCAGTAAATACAAATTAAATACAATTTATGTCTTCCATGTATAAATAATATGATTTATTATAAGAGTACTTATGTGGCTGCAATTCGTGTATATAATCATTTGCATGCCGTGTGGTGCCGGTTAAGAATACCATCACCCCATCTCTTCCCGTGGGTGTCGTAAAAGTCGACTAAGGGATTAGCCGGAGGATGGGCAGCAGCGTCCTTGGAGTACATTAACAACTCAACTGCGATCGCTAACCCGTCTGCCAAGCGTGGCGATTATGGCAAAACCCCCGCAATGAGCCTACAACACACCCATATCGGTCGTTGTGGTGATCTTTGGGGGAGGCCTGTGTCCAGCAGTGGATTTCATCACAGCAGTTCATTCGGCTGAAATGATGAATCATTTACCGGTAGACATGAAAAAATTAAATGGAAAAGCGTTTAAAACTATGTGAAGAAAATGGCTTATTCAAAAGGTTTTTTTATAATATTAAAGAGTTTTTCGATTTCAAATAAACTGTATTTTTTTTTTGATAATTGTAATTATTAGTAAACGATTAAATCGGATGGTAATTATTAAGTAATTTAACTGAATGATTATAATTTATATATAATAAAAAATGTAACATTGCACATCCGATATAGATAAACTGTTGATACTTAATTTAACTGTTGTAATATCTACTTTGAGCAATAAATTTATTTTTATTCTTATAAGTCAGTGAATTTTGAACAGAAAATACTCGATTCGCGCATATTTTTTATTTAAACCGAAGACTTTATTCATTTATATATATGATACGAATTGTATTTGTCGTATAAATTAAAAAAGGCTATAGGTTAGTTGCATTTTCGATTCAAAATTCACTCACATTAACGTTACGATTACGATACTATACGTCAAAATAGATAATAATATCCGTGTGGTGCCGGCTTAGAATACTACCACCCCATCTCGTACCGTGGGTGTCGTAAAAGTCGACTAAGGGATTAGCCGGAGGATGGGCAGCAGCGTCCTTCGAGTACATTAACAGCTCAACTGCGATCGCCAACCGTTTGCCAAGCGTGGCGATTATGGCAAAACCCCCCAATGAGCCCACAACACATCCATATCGGTCGTTGTGGTGATCTTTGGGGGAGGCCTGTGTCCAGCAGTGGACTTCATTCGGCCGAAATGATGACGTCAAAATATTCGTGCTAGGCCCCAGTTTCTCTGTTTATTTACAATACAACTCACTCAAGCAACTAACTCTAACTGTTACCTGCCTCTGGCCCTCTGAGGGTTACTGTCTCCGTGGTTCGGAGGGCACGTGAAATCGTCGAATCGTCGGTGGTTGTCATTAGACCGACAGTCGTTAAACCAAGTCTTTGGACGGCTTGAACACCTGACACAAGGTTGCCACTAGCCACACGGAGAAGCGTTTTATTATGCCGGTATATGACCGGTCATTCTAGGGATTATTTGGTCTTTGTTTGTTTGTCTCTCTGTTACCTATCTTCAACAGTGGACGGTTTACGGGCTGACGCACGATACGTGATGTTTGTGCGTGTGTGCGAATTCCTAGAATTGATTACTTGCTGGGGAGTTTGTTGCGTCGTTTCTTCTCCCCAGTTTAAACACTAGGAAGCGGTGAAAGTTGGGCGTTTTGGGGGCTGTCTCATACTCATATATTTTGAATAAACGATTTTTGTATTTGAATTTTGATCTAAGTATCTCAAACCCACAGATTTTTCTAATTCGATCCCGTACGGTCCCGATCAAATTGTGGGTCTAGAGGCCTTATTTACTTACCACTAGATCAAAAATCTGGACGCCCAAAGCCTTATTTACCTACCACTAAAGAAAAAAACCAACCCATAAAGCGTGGTGATTATGGCAAAATCCCCGCAATGAGCACACAACCCAAAACCATACCGGTCGTTGTGGCAATCTTTGGGGGAGATTTCTGTTCAGCAGTGGACGATTTTAGGCTGAAATGGAAAGAAAAAATATGGCTGTTTTCAGTCACCTACCCACCACCCACCCGCTCTACAGTCGTCCCCTCTGAAATCTACCTAAAGGCATCAATGGGTGGCACTAGTCTGATTATATCGAGGATCAGGAGCCCCCCTTCGGTGCCAAAGATCACCGCTCCGGTGGTTTTAGCCGGTAGGAATCCGGCATGCCCCTCCGCCTTTGCCTGGGACGGAGAAAATACATGATGTATGATGTAAAAAAAAGAAGCCATTAGTGTCATTTAGTTGCTTTTTCATCATTTCGGCCGAATTTAGTCCACTGCTGGACACAAGCCTCCCCCAAAGATCACCACAATTACCGATATGGATGTATTGTGTGCTCATTGGGAGGTTTTGCCATAATCGCCACGCTTGGCAGACGGGTTGCTTTTTACCTTGCTAGTAAATAATTTCGCAATAAATGTCCTCTATTGTGATGTTACTACCGGTAACAACGTAATTGTCGAACAATATACGGTTCACACAGTTCCTCTCTTTTGTCGTACCGCAGCGGTACAAAACGCAACAAAAACTATGAAACAATTTGTACAAGGTGAAACGATTAGTATGAGAAGCGATTGGTTTTCTATTAGGGTTTGTGCCTGTGTGGTAGAGTTTTTCGAAACGAAAAAGTAAAAGTAACACGAAAGTAATATTTTATATACTTTAATCACGATTTTATTGAGCTATTGAGTCCAAATAAAAGAAAAATGTATGGCGTGTGTACACGCGTTAGAAGTTATATTTCTTTGGGCTAACTGCGGGGCGCCGGCTATCTCCATCTCATCCCGTGGGTGTAGTTAAAGGCGACTATGAGATTAGCCGGAGGATAAGCATAAGCAGCAGCGTCCTTCGAGTAGTTTGACAACTCAACTGCGATCGCCATAGCCTGCCAAGCGTGGCGATTATGGCAGAACTCTCCAATGAATATATAACGCACCCAGAGCGGTGATGGGACACAAAGATTACCATCTTTGTGTCCAGCAGCGGTTGAGGCCTGTGTTCAGCAGTGTACTTAATGCTTTATTAGGTACTATATTTTAAGATGATAGGGTAGCTAAAAAAATATTTCGATTGCCAATAATTTACGTAAGTACGAAATAAACGTTACAATGATTAAATAAAGGATTTAAATACATACAATTAATAATGAGTTGATTAAATAACCTACTTAAATTATATTTATTTTTTATACAATACCAAAGTTATAATACACGAGTCAAATATATTTAAAATCAATTATTAGTTTAGTAGCCAAATAAATATGCACTTTTAATTATATTTGTCGGCAAACCTTTTTTTTGTTTTTTCCTTCTTTTTTCATTGTTATCCTGTGGAAATTCTACATAAACTTCCTTCCCCCGGGACTGGACTCCTACCGGCTAAAACCACCGGAGCGGTCATCTTCGGCACCGAGGGGGGTCTCCAGGTCCTCGTAAGATAACACTAGAGCCGCCCATTGGTGCCACGCCTTTAGGCACATCACGGAGGGGATGACTGTAAAGCGGTCACCCCTAGCGGAGGGAACGCACTTCTCGGGGAGGATTGTAAAGGATCCCCCCAAGGCTCGCTTGTCGACAAACCTAACACTGGTTCATACGGTATGCACTCGCAGCTCCCAATTTTAATTTCATCAAACGAGCCAAAGGAACTCTAAACTTGAAAATTATTAGTAACGGCCCTTCCTAACCAACCAATCAACATTTGTAAATTAACGAGTGTAACTAAATGTACACAAACAATAATCTGAGATTAGCATCCTTGACATTGATAAACTCAGCCTAAGTTATTCTCATTGTACATTTAAGGATTTTAAGGTGTACAGTAAACAAACGTGGCTTGAACAATTTGGCTTATTCGACGGGCGCCGCAGTCGCGAGTGTGTAGACCCCATTTAAATTCTTGTCAAAACATACGTAGGTACATGCCTTATTTAAAATTAGAAATGCAACAAAGACAATAAACCCGCAGAACATTGAAATTATTACGTAAAAGGACCGCAATATAGCAAGCTTTTCGGCTGCGCAGGCGCACGTTTGCCTCAAAACGTAGTGCCTGGACTAAATTGGGGACAAGTGTCCACTATCCAGTCTCCGGCAGAAACTAACATTGTACTGGAATATCATAAACTTAGAATTGAACAAAAAAGCAATTGACACATCAAGTGGTACCATTATCCCCACCTGTTCACTTCACCACGTGCTTTCTACTCGCAAGAAGTGCTATTAATAAGCGTAAACGAGTTTCCGTGATTCAGACGATGATTAATTGACGGTGATTATAAACGGTGATCAGTTTATGTTACACGTTTTTAATTACTATTGTTGGAGTTCTATACTTATTTATTTTCTTGGTAGGAGTTTCTCAATTTTATGTTTTTTTTTTAAATGTATATGCTTGCATTACTCTTTGGTTTTTTGGCTTTCGGAGATAAAAAGGGAACTCTTCAATGGATCACAGCAAATCCCCCGCGATTGCACCAATCGCTTGTTTTAGCATCGTGTCATATCATCAATGGAAAAGGAAAAACCGCCTACAAAAAAGAATGTATTAATTTGTGTCACAACGGTTTAGGAATTCGAAGCCATTGTTTTCATAAATCAAACAGAATCAAAGGCACAGCTTCCTAAACTGTTCCACACAAAATATTTATTATTTATTTATTGTCTTTTAGAAGGCGCTTTTTACTTTTTTTAGTTTATTTTGTTATTGGATACTCGGTAAGAGTCCCACGGACTAAGGGTGAGATTCAGAAATGAGTCTAAGCGTGAACTTACGCTTCCATCTGTCAAAATGCACTACTTACGCCCCTAATTTTGACAGATGGAAGCGTAAGTTCACGCTTAGACTCGTTTCTGAATGTCACCCTAAGACAAACTACACTAATACGTATGTGCTAATAGTGAGTGAATGAGTAAACAGTAAGACTGTGATGTGATGAGATCTTCTTCTTAGCGTTTCGACAACAAACGGATAGGAATAATATAGGTAGGAAGTCTCAATAAAAAGAAAATTAAATGTTTCGTCTAAAATCACTGTCATAGGTTAATTACGGTCCTGGGGGTCAAAGATTTTCTTCGCGTATTCAAGGTTTTAAAAACACTGCTCTAACAAATTTTTTGTATGGTTTCCCCTTAGACTGTATCTAAGCCCGTGCTACTGTTTGCGTCAAAAATAGAAGCTAACCATTCGACAGATATAGATACGGAAATATGTCCCGGACGTTTCTACTTTGTTACTAGATATTTTTATGTTCGTGGTAGAGATGGATCGTCGTGTGTATGTCGAGAAAGAGTTTTGTTAGCATATTTTTGGTATTATCTATACAAATAAATAAAACTGAAGTGTCTGTTTGTAATGTCAAAATAACAGCTTTTTACTTTTTTCCATATAAAAGTATATACGTTACATATAACAAAAAACTATTTTTATTGTTTTTGTCTGTCTGTCTGTTTGTTCCGGGTAATCTCTGAAACGGCTGGATCGATTTTGACGGGACCTTCACTGGCAGATAGCTGGTGTTATAAGGAATAACTTAGGCTACTTTTATTTTAGAAAAATAATTAGGGTTCCGCGTAAAAAAAAAAACCCTGGAAATCCGATACATATATTCTATGTCAAGTGTCTATGTCGAAGTACTCTAAATTTCTTTTAAAATAAACGCGGGTGAAACCGCGGGTCACAGCTAGTTTTGAATACAATCTTAGCTTACGAGAGCTAAGAATGAGTCCATATATTAGAGTTACTTGTCGTTGACTAACCAAAGTCGAACCCTTGTGAAAGGGCCATGATGATGACAGAAGTAGATTTCCTTTTCAGGGTGTCTGATTGGCCGATGTTTCCCGATCTTTTTTATATACAATACTCGTATGGTGACGAGACCAGCAAGTCATTCGCCTGGTGGTATGCCTGCCCAGAACAATTGTTATGCTATCCAGGACTAGTCCTGTGTTGGCTCTAGTGTGATCATACGAGGACCTGGAACCCCCTTAGGTGCCGAAGATGACCGCCCCAATGGTTTAGCCGGTAGGAGTCCGGCATGCCTTTCCCCGCGGCGGAGGAAGTTCAAGTTCTTGTAGAATTTCCACTGGGCCCAATAAAGAAAAATATAAGTATAAATATAATATAAGTTCTGCGTGGCAACTGGCACCACACTTCGCCCTTCACCTCGAAACATTAACTTGTTTAGTGTCTTATGCGCAGTAATTTCATTTTTTTTCTTCTTTAAAAAAATATTTGTTCCGTGTGGGAATCGAACCCACGACCCAGAGCGCAGCAGTCGACTGTATCAGCCACTGCACCAACTGTGCCGTTAATTACGCTACAGTATCCATTTATACTGTAATGTAATGTAATCACTGTAATGTATAAAGTTTAAAAAACTACTGCGGCAAGACCTGGCACTATGGTGGTACCTACTGCCTGGCTGGTCTGTCGCAATAAGAAACCTACCACCTATAATTAAGACAGACCATCATCAGGTCATGAATTGTGTTTACTTCGTATTCAGATTTTGTAACATGTTATTCTGTATTGTCCTCAGAACTCAAGTGGTAGTGAACCGAGGTCGCGCAGTGCGACTCCCGACTCATTGGATTCTCTGCCGAGCGGTGGCTCCGGTAGCCCGCCAGCCGAGTGGGCCGATGCCGCCACGCCGTCTGACTTCGTGTGAGTGTCTAACCCTTTATATCCTGAACTGTTATTATTAATATGTTGTCTACGAATCGGTTCCAATCTAATGGTCAAAGGTCGTACAGAGCTGTTTGCTGCTTCCTGTGCTTCTCAAAAAACTTTATCTAAATAAATATGTTAAGTTAAATCTAAGTTTTCGTAGTTTAGGGAAGGCAATCAACTTTAGACAATGTCTACCGTAGTAATGGGCTATAGCTGTTAGTCCCTTGCAACTCAAAATGCCCTATATCTACACAATAACCGAGCTTAGAGTCTGTGTGTCCGGATGAAGAATATAGCACCACTCCTGCTTCCGTGGCTGTCGTAAAACGCGACTAAGGGGATCTAAACCAGAGGGATGGGCAGCAGCGTGCCTTCTGTAGACCAGCAGCCATTCTGTGTTTACCAATCCGCCTGCCAATTTTGGTGTGTACTGGTAAATTTCCCCCAAAATGACGACACACGACATCTAACCGGTCATCTTTGTGGAGGTATTTTGGTTGGTATGATGCACTCTTTTTTTATTGGTCCCTAGTGGAAATTCATTATGAACTTCCTCCACCCCCGCGAAGGGGCATGCCTTCTACTGGCTAAAACCGCTGGAGCGGTCACCTTCGGCACCGAAGGGGGCTCTAGATCTTCATAAGATAATATTAGTTGCCACTTTGGTGCCACGCCTTTAGGCACATCTCTGAGGGGATGACTGTAAAGCAGTCACCCCCTCTAGCAGAGGGAAGGTGACTGTAAAAAAGCCGCTCAGGCACGTCTTGGGGAGGAATGTAAAGGATACCCTGAGCCTCGCTATGCGCTGTGTTGCGCACACGGCGGCACGTGACCACGTGCATGCCGCCGTCATCCCGAGGCTGGGGTGCAATTCTCTAAGGTCAAACATCCATACATACTTGAATACAGAATTGAAATAACGGTGATAACCAACTATTTGGTATTCGCTAAGACTAGTCCTCATGGCTTACCTTCTGCAACGTGTCCTTGAATAGCTATAATCATGTCTTAGCGAATACCGAATCGGTTTTACACCGTTATTTCGATTCAGGGGTGCAATTCCTTTATCTCAAACATCCATACGTCCTTGAATACAGAATTGAAATAACCGTGATAACCCAATTTGGTATTCGCAAAGACTGGTCCTCATGGCTTCTCTTCCACACCGCGTCTTTGAGTTGCTTCAATCATGTCTTAGTGAATACGAAATTGGTTTTATACCCTTATTTCGATTCTGTATTTATGGATGTATGGATGTTTGAGCTTAAGGAATTGCACCCCTGCTCGGTATGAGCACGCAGTATGGTATGATGGACCTAGTTTAGACATCGCTCCGTCGCCCGCAGCGCGCGGCACTCGCCGCTGGCGCGCACGCCGTCGGCGCCGGGCGGCCGGCGCGCGCGCACTTCGCCGCCCGGCGCGCCGCACTCGCCGCACTCGCCGCACTCGCCGCACTCGCCGCACTCGCCGCCGCTGCCCATGCACGAGCTGTTCAAGCCTAACGACTTGCATTGGGCCGACATTGCGAGTAATACAGGTTAGTATCTCGGTTATGGTTAGATACAAAGATATTGGAAGAAAGGAGATATGCCATGTAGATCAAAATGTATGCGGGCCTAGAGATCCATTTTCCCACTACCATTCTTCATAAAAGCACACTAATGCACACAGTTACAAGTTCTTATCCAATGAACACACCTACGACTTTGTAGGTAGCCAATCATACCGAGCGTTCAGACCGCAAACGACAGCCGTACCACGCAACGCGTAAGTTTATTGGGAGTACCATTCGCTTTTGTATTCACTGCGTTTGTTATTCACCGATTGCTAGTTAAAAGTGGTGGATAAGAAGCATTGTATTTTGTACTAAAATAATAATGTCGTGCTGCTCCATCAATCCAAATGTAACATAATACATAAAACAATAATTTTTAATTTATTCTTTTTATAAACAAATACAAGAAAATTCCTTCACTTGCATATTGTTAGTGTGTTTCACTTACGCGATCGAATCTCAACTGATGTTATAAAACGGCCATTTTTTCCGGATGGCCCAAATTGATCCAGTCGCGGTGGCGCGGTTACGCCCCCGTACCACTTATCCTTATTTCCTATTTCTGTGGTTAGTTATCTTTTAGCCATTTTCAGTATAGGCATGTCGTTCTCTTAGTCATTTTCAGTATATGTCTCTTCGCAAAGTTCTGCTGTATTGCTCATCATTTCAGCCGAAAAATGTCCACTGCTGGACAGGAGCCTCCCCCGAAGATTGCCACAACAACCGATATGGGTTTGCGTGTGAGATCATTGTAGGTTTTGCCATTAACGCTACGCTTGGCAGACGGGTTAGCGATCACTGTTGGGTTGTAATTATACCTAAAGAACGCTGCTGCTCATCCTCCGGCTAATCCCATAGTCGCTTTTTACGACACCCACGGGATGAGATGAGGTGGTGGTATTCTTAGTATTATTTATTGTTTACGGAAATCGAGAGTTAGTATTACGGCCACGCGTGGAGATAAGAGTAGATAAACTTAACCCTGAGAAATGTGAAGAATATGTAATTGCCTAATTAAAGGGTGGTAAAGCAAGAGAAGATGGCACTTTATTAGCTTTTTTATAAAGCTTCAGATTAAAATTTGAAGTACGCGGATAAAGTGTAATTACATGTATCGATAAACCAAAAAATATCAACGGTACACTCAGTAGCAGTTTTAACCACCAGTGCGCCGCGAGCGAGATGTTTTTCAGCGCCCTTTATTTATTTTTATATATCTAGCATTCTGTTTGTGTGACGCCGCACTAGCTCACCGACTCTTGGCTTTGGAGCCTCGGGCGAGGGTCCTAGAAAGTTAGAACTTTTTCTTTTCTTTAACCAAATTATTCCGTGTCATTTTAACCAATGCTTTCTTTGTTTCCAGAGGGTATCGAGCTTCTAGGTTACCAAAGATACGGCACAGTTCAGGGACCGAGAATAGGAAGAGAACGAATCAATGGATCTATACTCAAAGATAACGGTCTATTTATGTAAGTTATTTTTGTAAATTTGCTCTTCCCCACTGCAGATGGCCAACGAACCCCAACGTGTATACAAATAATACGTTCCACAACTACTTGAATTCGGCAACAAACCGAGATATAAAGAAAGAAAGAAAGAAAACTCATTTATTTTGCTCTCACACATTAACAATTAGGCAACAGATATAAACATGAAGAGTAAAAAAAATATAGGAAATACAATTTTATAAGATTAGTCTAATGTTACCTGAGAGACAAAAATGGAACTTAGCACTGTGCTACTTCGTGATGAAGCAGCGCTGGTATTCTGCTAATACCTTTGGTGAGTTCACGGACAGTTATTTGGTCACAATGAATCAAGTAATATATATAAAATGTTAAATAAGTAAATATACTTACAACATAAGATAGATGTGTGAGATCTCCTTCTCGCACATACATCAGCCTATAAACGCCCAATGTTGGACATGAGCCTCCTAATTATCAGTACAATGAGTGTTACGAGATCATAAGCACAACGCTGCGCAGGCGGATTGGCGAGCTCATTACGGTGTCAATAGGACAAGAGAGGTTGCTGCTGCCCATCCTCTTAATATCAACCCTAAGTCGCCTTTTACGACACCCATGAGTGGAGAAGGGTCTATTCTCTGCCGGGGATTACAACGAACGGGATTAGAAAGCGATGAAGTAGAATCTCATGCCGGTATAGGTAGAAATACTGTTGTAATAGGCTTAGGTATCTGAGAAGGCCCGTTATGTATGTTTTAGGTGTGTGTGTAAGTAATGTTCATTTCGGCCGAATGAAGTCCACTGCTGGACACAGGTCTCCCCCAAAGATCACCACAACGACCAGCATGGATGTGATGTGGGCTCATTGGGGGGTTTTGCCATAATCGCCACGCTTAGCAGACGGGTTGGCGATCGCAGTTGAGTTGTTAATGTACTCGAAGGACGCTGCTGCCCATCCTCCGGCTAATCCCTTAGTCGACTTTTACTACACCCACGGGAGGAGATGGGGTGGTGGTATTCCAAGCCGGCACCACACGGCTACTGTAGTCGTTACTTATTGTGTAGATTTATGTTTTCAGTTATAGGAGCTATGATAATTAGGCGTTTTATTTATACAGTAACAACAAACACGCAACTGTGACACGCGCGAAGAGCGCCACATCAACCCAACAGCCCCTCAGCTTCGAACACAAATTCAATCTTGATAGACAGATGCTCGTCCACGAAGAGGTGCGTATTTTGTTTCCTTTTTTGGGATTAGAACAAGTTCCTTATACATTACAAATATAGTACGACAGGATTAATTTAAAACTAGGTAAACGTGTAACCCACACCACTGACCGCAAAATAATCTTGAAGGAAAAGTTAAATGTATGCGTTAATTTAGCAATTAAGTAAGTACACGTAGGATTGGAGGATAATTAAAATATCAATAGCCATTCTTGTGACCTTTCAAGTGTAAAAGTGTCCAGGTCGATAAAGTGTGTGTAATACGTTTCTTAGATGTGTAGGACTCAAAATCGGGACTGCGAATTTCAATTGAGAGCTTCCAAAGCTTTGTATAAAAATAGAAAAGTAGACGGTTCTTTAAATTCTTTAAGATCTTATGACGAAACCAAACATACGATCAATTGTGCAAATCAGATATATGAAATGGTTACCCGTATAATCCTGATCCAAATCTGTATTTACTATCTAGGTACCATTGTTCCCTGGGGGGGTGACCGCTTTACAGTCACCCTCTCCGAGATGTGCCAATAGGCGTGGCACCAGTGGGTGGCTCTAGTGTGATCATACGAGGACCTGGAGCCTCCCTTAGGTGCCGAAGATGACCGCTCCAGTGGTTTTAGCCGGTAGGAGTCCGGCATACCCCTTCGTCCTTCCCCGGGGCGAAGGAAGTTCATGATGAATTTCCACTGGGCATCAATAAAAAGAAAAAAAAAAAAAAGGTACCATTGTTGGGTTTTTCATGTTTGACTATAAGTGTTAGGACCTACTTAATGAATGAATAAATGATTGCATTCAATTGAACCATGTCCCACTTTAACAATGCTCTAAAAACAACGTATCTATATCCATAGGAGTGGCCCGAAGATGACAGCAACGTGGACATCGAGAGTATCGGCGAGCCGCAACTGAAGCGCCTGCCGCCTCTGCTCTGGCTGGAACTTACAGCACTCTTCGACAGATACTCACTGCCTTTCCAGAAGAGGAAATCGCCCAAGAAGAAAAGGAAAGAAGGTGAGCCTGATGTCACGAGATATGGTATTGTAAGCTTAAATTGCAGACATAAAATTATGAGCTTATTAAACGAATGACGGAAGGATCTACGTGCCTGCCAGCTGGAGCTGCGTGGCTATTCTCTAAGAGCTCACCATTAAGCTCATTTCTGGATCCTCAATGACATCTCGAATTGTATTTACTAATTTTCACTGCGAATTCAGGCGTGAGATTGCTAGTAAGTAAGCCGTGTGGTGCCGGCTCAGAATGTCACCACCCCATCTCCTCCCATGGGTGTCGTAAAAGTCGACTAAGGGATTAGCCGGAGGATGGGCAGCAGCGTCCTTCGAGTACATTAACAACTCAACTGCGATCGCCAACCCGCCTGCCAAGCGTGGCAATTATGGCAAAAGCAATGAGCCCACAATACATCGGTGGTTGTGGTGATCTTTGGGGGAGACCTGTGTCTGTGTGGACTTCATTCGGCCGAAATTATTGCTAGTAAGTTCATACAGAATACCGCAACGCTGGTTAAAAACTATCGCAACTTTAGCAGTGCATATAGGGTAGTGCAAAATTGGGAATGTTCTTGATCTTTGACGAAACTAGAAACCTGAATAACACCGGGAACATGCTAAACCTCCAACTTCTCATTATTCTTCATATATTCCAAGTTACTATAACTAATCTGTTACCAGTGATGACATATGGAACAGAGACGTGGTCACTCACAATGGGCCTCATAAGAAAGCTCAAGGTCACTCAGCGAGCTATGCTTGGTATTTCTCTACGAGATCGAATCAGAAATGAGGAGATCCGTAGAAGAACTAAAGTTGTAAACATAGCTGAAAGGATTAGTAAACTGAAGTGGCAATGGGCAGGGCACATTGCTCGTAGAACTGATGACCGTTGGGGCACAAAGGTTCTTGAATGGAGACCGCGCACCGGAAAACGCAGCGTGGGACGACCTCCAACGAGGTGGACAGGGGACCTGGTGAAGGTCGCTGGGAGGTTTTGGATGAGAGCGGCATGTGACCGCTCGTTGTGGAAATCTAAGGCCTTTGTTCAGCAGTGGACGTCCTATGGCTGATATGATGATGATAACTAATCATTTTATATTATGTATCGAGTCTACCCAGGTCTCCTTAATCTTTAGTCATAGGTCCATCGGTTGATGCTCTACCGGCTAATTTTATATTACTAAGCCCTTCGCTCATATCTTCAATGTATTTTCCAGAGGGTTCAGTATTCGGCGTGTCCCTGGAGACACTGGTGCGTAAGGACATGATACTCTGGGAGGAAACCTGGAGCTGTGCGCCCAGTATAGTGCGCGCACTCGCCTCCGCGCTCGCACAGCGCACCGCAGATGAAGGATTGCTGCGAGTACCCGGGAATAAGCAGAAGGTAAAGTAACTACATAACCTATTTAGCTGTTCGTAAAAGCGCCTGGGGGCGACCTATTTACAGTCGCTTTCCCTCCGCTAGAGGGCGTCACCGATTTACAGTCATCCCCGTTTGAGATGTGCCTAAAAGTGTGGTGGCATCAGTGGGGGTTCTAGTGTGATCTTACGAGGACCTGGAGCTCCCCTTCGGTGCCGAAGATGACTCCTCCAGCGGTTTTAGCCGGTAGGGGTGGAGGAAGTTCATGAAGAATTTCCACTGGGGACCAATAAAAAAAGGTTGTATACCATTAGGTATTTTTTCTTCCTATTCCATTGAATAGCTTTAATGAAACCGCAAGATTAGAATCAATTCTTATGTTAAAAGCTCATCTTACGACCGAACTTAATAATCAATCAATCATAAATCTTACATTTAAGATTTTGAACTTAATCTGTTTTTTGGTAAAGAACACATTTAACACAAAAAGAAAACTCCTCCTTCCCAAATCCAAAGATTTCGGATTAGATTGATTATTAATTTCGGCTGTAAGTTAAGTCATCCCTGTGTTTTTATTCAGTTAATAATTTGCATTTTCTTTCCAGATCGAAGCTCTCTGCCAGTTGATCGAACGGCAGTGGTACTCCGACCGCTCTGCAGTGGAGGCTACATTATCCCGCGCCAGCAGTCACGACCTCGCGGCTGTGTTCAAGCGACTGCTTCGTGCGCTGCCACAGCCGCCGCTTACCCAGGAGCTAATGAGGCTTTTCTACCACACTTACGGTAAGTTTTAAAATCAGCTTTGTTGTTTATAACTTTAACATGCCTTTCTAAGGTTTAGCGTCTTCAATTTTCTAGGTGTTTGATAATGACATGAAAGATACGAGAAATATCCCACTTTGGAAATCTTCGGGTTATTTAGTAGTAGTAATACTCTGGGTTCATCATTATCATAACAGCCAAAGGACATCAAATGCTGAATAAAGCCATCCATACATGGATGGGGATGGGGGGAAGGAGCTGCTGCCCATCCCTCTAGTTTAGAGTCCCTTAGTCGCCCTTTACGGCATCCACTGGGTATATTCTTAATTTGGACTCCACACTGAATCACTCACTTCGAGCTCTTTCTACCCCAACAAGCAACATTTCTACGAGCTATGTGCCCCGTCCATTGTCACTACACCTTATTCCATGGATTTGTAAATTGTTGTCATTCTCGATTATGATCTTCTGAAATTATCGCAATTTCAGATACTTGTATTGTGCTTCAGTTATGTTGTACTTTTCAACTGTTGTTTATTGCAGCTCTGAGCGGTACAACGCAGGGTCGGGCGCTGAATCTGCTAGTGTTACTGCTGCCGGCGGAACAACGCGCGACTTTACGCGAGTTGTTAAGACTAGTACGCGAAATCGTTGCGAGACAAGATATCAATAAGATGACCGAGCACAATGTCGCCATGATCATCGCACCCACGCTCTTCCCGCCCAGGTAGTTACGATTATAATAAGTAACATTGGTGACTTATCAAATGGAAGCGAAGCTTACGAATAAACAAATCCTTCGGCTTAAGTTTGCCTTTCTTATAATCTTTCGAAGGCGTTTGTTTGCGTTGATAACAATACTGTCGTTTGAAAATTAGGTGGTCGCTAAGTTATTTGTGGACGAGCTCTATTTATTTACATTCAGTTTAACAAGAGACAATAATAAGTAGGCATACCATTGTCTCGTCTTCAGGAGCTATTATAAAAAAATGGGCGTGTCACAAGGCTCAACTCTGGGTCTCTTATGGATGTAACCTTTGTCTTACTTATTTATAAAACGACGTCTACCAAGCCGTGGACTTGTTTCGCTGAACTATTCTCTCTATCCTATGTAAAATCTGTCTCATTTGTGTTTACCAGATATTTTATGTGTAAATCATATATTTCGCGATATTTATTTCAAATCATTTCTGTAATTCACAGTCTCCTGATCAAGCCGTCAGACAGCCTAGAAACTCAACTCGCGACCGCCGCGAACAGTTGCCACGTGACAGAGGCGTTGATGCGTTGGTGCGATCAGCTGTGGGTGTTGCCTTCCTCTTTACTCGCAGCAGCGCAGAGGAAACCACCCCCACACAGGAGGAATCATCACACTTGACTCATACATATACATAAGTAGTAATTGTACATAGTCAAGTTATATAGAGGACCCGGCCGCGCGTGGTCGAACTGGCTTCACAAAATGTGAATATTAATTTAGATCTTGACAATGAAACTGTCGAGTTCAAAGAGAGTTTGCCTGCCAGTTCTAGTAGTGAGTGATTTGTTTTAGATGGATAGTAAAGTTAAATGAGAAGTCCTGACACCTCAAGGTCAAGGTTGGTTGGTGTCAGGAGTGTTGCTTCCGATTAAATGGGGTAGTCGTCCATTGAACTGGGAGCACTATAAGTATTGTATCGAATAAGAACAATTTTAAATATATCCAATGTTATTTTCAGTCAAATTGTGCTGTGTTTATTATATTTTATTCTTGAACAATATTGTAGTTCAGTGATCATTATTAATATACTTATCTACAATAATTATACTCCATGATGTTATTTTGTATAATAATGTGAATAAGATGCCAAATATTCAACCATTTTTCTTAATTTATAGTGATATTATCCAATGTTATTCCAGTATTGAGGCTGAGCCTGACTGATGTATCTACGAAAATATGATTTGAAGTAACGCTGTTTTTAAACAATGAGAGTAAGCTATGATAATCAAAAAGGAAATAGATTATTTTTTATTCCTTGCAACTTCCAGCATGTTCAATGATGATGTGGACCACCAGATATAGTAAAACAACTTAAAATAAAAATCTTTCTATTGCCAAAAAGAGTACACGATGATCAAAATTTAACAACCATTGTAATCTCAAAAGTTATTTTCATGTTTGCGGCATTGGGGTTACCTAAGGGCCACCCCAGACGCACCTTAACGTGTGACAATATTTGGTCAAATTAATTTGATATGCAAATAGTATTTTTGATTTAGAAATAGACGTAAATTTGCTCGCCGATATTTGGTGGTCATTATATTTGATTCTGAATAGAAACTTATCTTGATAAATCTGTATTGAGAACAACTGAAAATTGTAACAATGTATTGTTCTGAATCACGTAACAGCTATATGACGCTTGGTGCCATCAGTGATTCGGTTTTTAAGGATGTTTAACTTGTAACATAGATTTTTGACATTCATGAGAATATCATAAATAAAAATGAAATGACTTTTACTATCGCGTTGTATTTGACTAAAATGAAATCCAAATTTGCAATCTTCAACAAATTTCAAAGGCCTATATGCACTGATTTTGAACTCATGACTATTAGTGATGCTAGAGTTAAATTAATCACGATTTATACAAGTAGGTTGATTTTGGAATGTTACCTTTTCGGCAATAAAATAATCTGACGGTTGTAATATGGTATTATGGCTTTGATATTAAGTTTGCACAATTACTTTTAAAACATGTAAATACTATATACTTCGGTTTTTGTAATATACTTTACCGATACTAAGCATGCAAAGACTGACTTGGTGTATTATTATGTGTAATTTTATTTTATAAGTGTATCTACTTTTCAGAATTTAATAAAAATGCATATTACTTATACCAATGTTTTATTATTTTAATTACCTAGTTTGTATGTTATCTTGCAGAAACAAAACTTCATTAGATTCTCATATTAAAACTTTCTTTAAAAACAAGAGATGTACTTGTACAGTCAACATGAAGAGGCTAAGAACTCTCAAAGCGAATATCAACCGCGTCCACCGCGGTGGCGGGACCGCAACATGCATAGAATATAGAAATTCAGACCAAGAACATTTTTCAAGTTTTGTTGGGCTTGTCGCATACAGTTCTGGGAAGTGTGGTTGCTTAACCGGTCGTTTCTGGAGAAGCCAAAAGAGACCTCCAGCCAGGCTTAAATTAATATTAAAAACTAAGCAACTTGCGCTAAGGGCGCCCCCTGCGGGTCACTGACCTCGGCTTAGGGCGTTGCTGTGGAGCAGACCAAGGACACTGGTCACGACGCAATTGATTCTCAATTGCCCTGCGATCGGGCGGCGCAATCTACAGAGGACCCACTACTGCGGCGGGCGCGGTTGAAAATCACTCCCCGAGTTCTTGGCCGAAGTGTCCAAGGTTTCAAAAACATATGTTAGAGTAAAGAATACTTTGTAAAGTTTGTACACTTTAATGATGACTGCAACCAAATAGGTAGTGTTGTATTATATAACCTTATCTCCCACTATTTTTATCTGATAAGTTTGTGATTTGAAATGTTCTCATATAAGAAGTCTCTCAGAATTTATTAATAGAAAGTTTTACACATGATTTTTGATGCTAGGGCTATTTCACTTCTTTGAAATTATTACTTACACTTGAAACTTTACAGCAACTGCTAGAATTTATTTCAGAGATAAAAAGGTAAGAATTGCTGACATCTTTATTATAACATACCTTGACTTATTTAAAATACCAAACTCAGTATTTAAAGTTTTTAACCAAATAAACAGCTTCATTATCAGCTCCACAAAGTATCCTGCCTTTGTCGCAGTGAAGGCTGTTAATTGGCTTATGTAATGCTGGTATCAGGGAATTCACCATCATAGCCTTCTTGTCTTCTAAGGGCATCCATGTCACTTGGTTATCTTGTTTAGAGCTTTTTGTCATAGCTTCCATGTTCCAATCCCATAATTCTCCAGAAACAGAGCATGTGAGTAGCTTGTGTGGGTTTTCAGGATGGAATTGCATTTCCGAAACTCCTGCAGAATGTGCCGTGACTAGGGATGTAGGAAATGAGTTCATACGCAAGTCCCAGACTGCAAGGGACCCTGATTCACTTCCTGCAAGAATTATGTGAGGCTGTGTTGGGTGGTAGATTATCCAAGTGGCAGCTAGTTCATCTCCAGCTAAAAGAAATGATGCAGCTGGCTTGTTGTCTTCTCTTCTTAGGTCCCATATCTTCATGTGGCCTCGCAGATTACCCGTTATTACCTGAAAAAGACACATTTCAAGGTTTGACTGTGTTAATGGTTCAACTTTTTTCTGGAGATCCAAAATGATGTTAAATTTTGTTTGAATAAATCTAAACATAAATTATATCTGCAAAATGGAGATAAAGGAAAACCGACTGGATGTTACAGCACAAATTATCAAAAAGGCCAGTAGTACCATATGCAAGTATATAAGTGGTTGTGACTTGCCTATTGATTAACTTGTTAAATTAATTTATAATTAATGAATTAATTATAGAAAAATAAAATAAAACTATGCATCTTGTCTAGGTTTTTTTTACATGAGGGTAATGACCAAGCTTTTGGCAGTGGTTCAAGCCGCCCAAAGGGCTCTAACTTGGCTTATATTTTTTTTTTAACGTTGTCCCACACTAGTATTTCTCCTGTGTCGTGGCTGTGTTTACAGACATGAATTCCACATACAATACACTCAGACCTGGAACAACTACCTGCAGATCATACAAATATTTGTTCCATGCGGGAATCAAACCCATGACCCGGAGCGCAGCAGCCGACTGTATCAGCCACTGCACCAACCGTGCCGTCAATGTTTGCTGTCTGATGACAATAATCGGTCCAGTGATTTTATGTGCCCTCCAAATTACAGAGACGCTTAGTTCAAATACCACACATTGCTTAACCTTGCTGATTGTTCACCTGTAAGTGAGAGCAACTGGCTATGATAATACAATAAGTATAAGACACAACTAACATTTAAAATATTACAATACACAAACAATAAAATTTAAATAAGGCCAGCATACTTGTTTTAAATTTGTCTGTGTAGGAAAGGGAAACCTTACCTCATTATGTTTGATAAAGCAAATGGAATGCAATGAACAGCTATCAGCTCCAGGGATGGTGTGCATCACTTCGCCTCGTCTTCCGCTTAAGATGTTCACATTGCCATCCTCACCGATGGTTGCTATGTCACCTTCTAATGTGTCAAGTGATGTGCATGAACACTGCTCTTCACTGAAATTAATGAGAAACAATATTTTATATTTTAATAACGATATTAATTATTGTCTCTCCATTACACGGGTTTATATCCCCTGTAAGGGGGAACCCGGTCTTTTGATAGGCTTACGCGGGGACATGGGTCCAACACGCAGAAGCCCTTTAGAGAATTTTAATCTAAAATGTAATGGGCACTAACCGGGAACTCTCCATGGCTACACTATGAAATGCAGTCTCGGATTGTCTCCGGAGGTATAAAACTATTGTATAAGATGGAAACTACAATTATTAGGTCTATTGTAATGGGTGCTAAATGGATAATATACTTCTAAAAACCTGAAATTTTTTTATTAATTATTATTATTATCTCCTTTATTTTATATTAATACATATAAATTACATTTTTTTAAAAAGCTTCGCTTTGGGAACCTTCAATGACACTAACAGAAAAATAAAAATAGATGGGCCAGCAGACACACCAAACCAAATGCACAATATGAAATAAGTAATTAATTCGAGATCAGCATTGCAAATGCTAAGAACTCACCCGTAGTTATGTAATTTCTTCCAATGGAATATTTCTCTTAGCGGCGATTCCTTCTCATACACACTAACTTCTAGCACCTTTACATCTCCATTCGATAGCGAAACGGCAATTTTGTTCTTATCTGTAAACTTTATTTCTGTGACATCGCCATCCACAGGGTATTCGGAAAGTTGACGAGGGTACTCCACCTCATCTTCCTCATGAGGACTTTCGAACGTCCAAACTTTAACGGAATTTACATCATCATCCCAACTACCAGTAAAAAAGCATTTAGTTTCGACGTAATCTTCCGGTATCCAACGAATTTTGTTAATTTTTTGAGACACAAATGTTCCTTGTATGTCGAGTGGCATGCTTAGAAAATGAAATTCTTAATTAAAATTAAAAGTATGTGACACAAAACATAAACACTTATTTTGTTTCGCGCTATGCGTGACTTCTCCTGTCAAAAAATGGGGATGATCTGTCAGATTTTTGAGGTTAACGTTATTAGGAATGAGCCGTATTTATCAATTCAGTTAAAAAAACCGGTTTTTAAAAGAAGCAACATGGAACTGCTGTCTCTAAACCGACAAAACGTTCCAGACTGTTCCACAATATACACACAGATCAAAATGGGCTGAAAGCGCTAGATTCCCCCACAGTAGTCTATTTTCACTAGTACAGGGCGTTTTATTCCAAAACGCTTTAAAGCAGTAATAGTCTGGAGCTGGAATTAGGATGATGGTATAAATTCTGTTAAAGTTTGAACGTTCAAATTTCCTCATGCAGAAGATGAGGAAATTCTCTTCTCATCATTCTCTCGTCATCTTTCCGAATACGCTGTAAACGGTGACGTCATGGAAATAAAGTTTACAGAGAAGCACAAAATTGCCGTTTCACTATCGAAGAGAGCAACTCTTCTCTATTGTAGAATTAGGATGTTTACTTTATTACAAAGAGCTATAAACAGAAATGACCTGGAACAGTTTGGAACATGGAGATAGAATCTGCTGCATGTAAACACCTGTTCTAATAGAACTTTGTACTGCGGTCTGTTCTCTGTCTCACACGTAAAACGTAAACCTAACCTATTGTAATGTTTTTTCCTGAACAGGTTTCTTATATTACCTATTGTAGACGTTTCTTTACTACGAACCAAACTAAGCTTTGCAAATGCATTTTTATATATTCATAAAATGAAAATTACTTTGATACATATGTTTATAAAATTTAAGAAATTATTTTTCCTACAATTTACTGACAATGTCTGAACTTTACTTAATATTGTGTAGAATTGATTGTTACGTGTATCTACCGTTCAGAAATTGAATTCATTTTACTAATTCAATCAGTGGCATTGGCAAGTTTGTGTACAAAATAATTTAAAACGGAATGGTTACGTACTCTGTGAAAAGAATTATGAATTCAATTTCGTATCACTTATCACAAAACTTTAGAGTTAAGTGCCTGGCATGCCTGCACGTAAGAGTTAGTGAATCTATTTGATTTATTTTATATATTACTGAAAACATTGTACGGATCAAGAATTGAGTAATACTGAACGATTTAAAATATGTCATAAATAATCTGGAATTCTGGATCGGTAATCTGTAAAATCTGTATTCTGTTATTGTTGTGTTAGGACTGGTATAAGAATAATTGTGATAAGAATTGTGAACAAAGTCCAAGATAAAGATCCAACAGCTCCAGTAATTACACGAACTAGCATTTTTCACTTCACAGCACAATGATTCGTAAAGGAGTACTACCGCCTGCGGAATCGGGCCATGTCATCGCTAAACATGCACAACATGTTATAATTCATGAAAGAGGTCTCGATAAACTTTGTGAAGAGGTAAGATTACAACAAAAAAGGGTTGATAGGAAGATATCGAACAAAAAAGGTGTTAGTACTTATTTATGCACATTAGAAGTTATACTTCTTTGGGGAAGCAAATTTGTTTTATGACAATAGTTCACATAAGTAGGAAAAACGATAAATTGATCTGAGAAAGATATTAAATACAATTAATAGAGTACCGACAAAAAATTTAAATGTTAATTGTCATATTAACCACAGGACGTCAACTGCTAAATAAAGGCTTAGATTTCCACAACAAGTGGTTACTTGCTGCTCTCATCCAACGACTCTCAGAGATCTTCACCAGGTTGTCTGTCCGCCTCATTGGAGGTTGTCCCATGCAGCGTTTTCCAGTGTGCGGTCTCCACTCAAAAACTTTTTTGCCGCAATGGCTATCAGTTCTACGAGCTATGTGCCTTCAGTTTACTATTTCTTTCAGTTATTATCATATAAACAAGTCAAATATGTTTAAAATCAAATAAGTCAGTAAAGTAAAATAAATCATTCTGTACTGTTATTCAATATTTATTGCAAGCTTCATACTGTAGGATTTTGGTGATGGTATGCATGCACAGTCCCCCTTTTTTAGCATATGAAATCCCAACAAGACCTAAATAATCCTGTGAATACTCCTATGATAATGCTCTGACATATCTTAGGTACTTCTGTGTCTATTTGTGTTCAAAATTATATTTCCAGATGCTTTTATCAATAACCAACAAGTTAGAGATCCCAGATACTGGTGCAGACATCATCCACCCTCACAAAGACCATGAAAAGGCTGCAGACTGGGTATTTGTCGCTGATGCTCTTAATTTCTGTTTCTGGTCACACACAGGAGCACAGAAGTGGACTGTTGATGGACATTCTGGCTATTACGCCTTGGAGGCTGCCCTTGCTAGAGCCATCAAAGTAAGTTCACTCAAGCAAAAGGTTTTAGTTTATACATTTATATAAAAATAATATGTTATATATTTCATTTAATATTGAACTCTGCCTCTTGCTCTCTACTGAGGTAAGTTAATAAACATTTTTATGCATTCTACAATGAGTGTGTGAGTGATGGTCTCATTGTAGAATGCATAAAAATGTTTATTATAGATATAGTGCTACTATATTTCAATTCTCTTCATGTTATTGATTCATAAACCATCCTCTTGATAATGCTGGAAAACCAGTTTGAAGTAGCGACTACAAGTAGCAAAAAACGTTGCCCCACACTAGGATTTCTTCTGTGTCGTGGGTGCGCAACATGAATTCCACATACAATACACCCAGACCTGGAACGACTACCTGCAGATCATACAAATGTTTGATTAACAAGTTTTCGAGTTTGTGTTTCGTTTCGTGTTAGAGAGCATGAAGCTATGTTAATCATGAAACATTAAGGGCCTTATCTTATCCATTTGTTGGCTATAAATTGGGCTTAGTTGTCATTGAAAAGAACCTCAACCCTTATGGATCTTTTGTGCTGACTCCATTGCTGTTACATTGAAGAGTTCTTGTAGGTTCTTGATGTACCCTACCGAGGGTTCCCTACCGAGATTCCCACATTGTCGTTGTGGTGGGGCTTGAGTGCCTCGACGATCTTTGGGCCTATACGGGTAAGAGTTACGCATTAGGACAGCCCCAAAGTATGAGACTAGACTACGAGAGATCATCATCGTGTGGATGAGCCGTCAGATTTCTTGGATGGTGCACGAATTTCGCTCCTCATAATACTGCTTAAGAGAAAATACTGAGGATGCGAAGCTGAGATGTGTTTCGTCAGTCGTGGATCGCAGAATGGCTGTGACGTTACGGATAACCTGACAGACTTGTATTCTGTAGCCATTCATTGATTTTTCCCAGTTAAAACCTCACCTGATCTTTCCCGCTTTAACTTGTTTCTAGGGCAACGGTCCCTTTTGCAATATCACTTCGTTTTTAATTAATTCCGTTTTCCGTTGACCATTATGGGTAGTTGCTTAATTACCTTCTTGGTTCCAGGAAGGCATTGACATCACAAATCCTCAATACTACTCTAAGATAACAGAAGACCAGCTCCGCACAGTTATGAGAGGCGACAATGAAGTCCAAATTCCACTGTTTGAGCAACGGATATCAGTACTCCACGAAGTTGGAACTATCCTTCTAGAAAAATTTGATGGCACATTTGTAACGTGTTTGAATCACGCCAACAAATCTGCAGTTGAGTTGCTCAATATAATTGTAAATAACTTCCCATGTTTTCGAGATGAACCCACATTTAAAGGCCAGAAAGTGTCCCTATACAAAAGAGCACAGATCCTCGTGGCGGATACGTGGAACTTTTTCGGTGGAACGGGGTGGGGAGAGTTCACAGATATCAATAAGATAACAATGTTTGCAGATTACAGGGTGCCACAAGTATTGGTTTATTTTGGTGCCATGTCTTACAGTGATGAACTGATGGAAAAACTGCGAAATGGTATGATACTTTTTGTTAGTTTAGAACAATATTTATGAATCATGAATTTATGTCGTATTTTTATAAATAAATAAATTCTTTGTTTTTAGGCTACTTTGGCCCGTAGATACATACCAAACAAAGTAACATAGGCATTATAATACAGATGCCATGTGGTGCCATCTAAGAATACCACTACTCCATCTCACACTGTGAGTGTCGTAAAAGGCGACTATGGGATTAGCCGCAGGATGGGCAGCAGCGTCCTTCGAGTACATTTATTAACTCAACTGCGATCGCCAACTCGTCTACCAAGTGTGGCGATTATGGCAAAACCCCCAATGAGCACACAACACAAACTCATACATACTACAAGTTGTGGAATTCAAATTCAAAAGACTTTTATTCACATAAACCATTTACGGGCGCTTATGAACAATCAGAATGTAGTTGCACTTATCTTAGGCTTGTATCCATCGGATGAAGTGATGATGATGAGGATGATGAACTTGTATCTTATATTGCATCTTTTATTAAAATTTACAGTACTATGCTGTTATAGAAGTGTTGTTAAAGAAACAGGTAAAGATAATCGAGTGTTAATTTGTTAACAAGATGTTGTGTAGAATTATAATTCCACAACAACATGCAACTATTTCCAAAATCACACCAACATTATGTAATATATAATATTATTTAAAGAAAGAAGAAAGAAATTCGGAAAAACTGCACATTTTACTATTAAATACTCGTCTTTGTTCATCTTATCAATTGGCACCTGATCCATGGTTCAATGTATATAGATAACATTTTGTGTATACTAGGCACTAGTAGAACGCGTTGCCGTGGGACGCTTTGGGGGATCCTTTACAATCCTCCTGGGGGGGTGACCGCTTTACAGTCACCCTCTCCGAGATGTGCCAACAGGCGTGGCCCAGTGGGTGGCTCTAGTGTGACCATACGAGGACCTGGAGCCTCCCTTAGGTGCCGAAGATGACCGCTCCAGTGGTTTTAGCCGGTAGGAATCCGGCATACCCCTTCGTCCTTCCCCGGGGCGAAGGAAGTTCATGATGAATTTCCACTGGGCATCAATAAAAAAAAAATTAAAAAATGTCCTTTTACTTGTTTCTTGTTTTAAAACAACAAAACGTTGCCCCACACTAGGATTTCTCCTGGGTTGTGGGTGCGTTTACAGACATGAATTCCACACACAATACACCCAGACCCGGAACAACTACCTGCAGATCATACAAATATTCGTTCCGTGTGGGAATCGAACCCACGATCCGGAGCGCAGCAGCCGACTGTGCCAGCCACTGCACTGTTTTACTATTGCCAGAGTTACAGCTTAGAGAGTGTCCAGCTGGCTTATCTCAAGGTGACGATAGATGCTGAATTCACGCACACAACGCTAATAGTTTATTTACTCATAACACATCCAGAATGGAGCTAAATAAAGCACGCGTAGGCTGTACCAAGCGAGTAGACCGTTGTCAAGTTGTCTGTATCGTGGTTACGTCCCTAGCTTAGCTTAGCAAGCCAGCTATTATCTCTCCAAAGAGTTTTTGCTCGCTGTTCTCTAAGCTTTCAGGTTTTTCATTCTAAATAATCTTACCCTAAGGGAGAAGGAATGGTAGACTACTTAGAACGAAGAACCTATTTTATTTTCATTATTAAACTCTTTATTGTACACCAATTACTACACAAAAAATAAAAACAGTAAGGCCTAGTATATAGAGTACAATGGGCGGCCTTATCGCACTCGGCGATTTCTTCCTGGCAACCTTAGGATGGAAAAAACTGAATTGAACAAAAATGGGTCAGTCGATGGTGCACACAAAAATGCATAACAAATATCTAAACAAAACAATTCTAAATAATTACTAAAGATTATATAGTTACATATGTAACATACATAAAACATATATAAATAATACTGCGATATTCAGTATATATGAAAATATAATTAAACCAACTGATGTACCTATTTACTACACTCGGGTGTATGTTCTTTCCGATACTTTACCCGCCACTTTTAATTGACCCGATAGCTATATTATGCGTCCTACCTACTATCGTCTGTATTTTCCAGCTCTTAAAAAAGACAGATCCGTTTGTAGTGTAAATCTTCTTATCTGTTATGATGATTTACACAAAATTGTTCTGTTGACACATGTTACTGGACTTCAGTTCTTTGAGAATGCCGCATACGTACTTGTTAGTAACTCGCATATTTAGTTACGAGCATGTACCTACTCTGCCGTCCTTTAACTAGAAAGAAGGTCGATTTTAACTTTTTAATGCAAAGTGATATAGTTTTAAATTCTCTGTCTTCCTACCTAAGATCCATAATTATATTAGTGATAGTTCCAGGGTTATAAACACTATAAAAGCCGTTATGGTAAGGGCTTTTATTACAGTAATTAGAGCCAAAAACAAGCTAAAGTCATTATCTAAATGAATAAATAAATGACAATAATAATTGAAAATAGTTTTTTGAATAAATAAGACCAATGATGGACGGACATAAATGTAAATAATGTGGTAAGCGAAATTGAGTTGTGTGCTGAATTTACCAGGCAGAAACTCATCCATCAGAGTTTTCTTCCTGTCTGTTCGCCTCCTACCTCAGACAAGCTGACAGAGAGCTGGAATATTTTCAAATATGTTGTCAACAATTCTAATTATCTTTGTTCCAGATGTTCTTCTCCCAAGTGGATCGGAAGAAGAAGTAGAGATTCGAGGCTGTTCAATCCATGCTGTAGAACTTCTCAAGAAGAGAATAGAAGAGAAATTGAAAGGTCAGGAGCTGGTGGAGGTACCTAATTCTAGTCTGATAGATTACTATCTGTGGTGCTATAGAAGGAAGTATGCTGAAGATTTGGAAAACATTCCTTTTCACAAGACTCTAGGTATTTATTATTGATTCTTGTTTATTTAGTTTCGATTCCAAATAAAACTGTGATATAAATCAGTTGATTATTGTAAAGAATGGTGCTAGAATAAGCCAGTATTTTGTCAGTTTGCATTTATGTTATCAATCATCGTTTACGTTCAGATATTGTGTGCCCAGAAGCAGTATTTAAAAACAAGTAGTTTATCAATGCAATACAATAAAAAAACTAAATGATAATATCATTATTTTAAGCAACAGTATTAATAAACATTGAATATCTGTTTATGTCAATAATTTTATTTACAAAATAAATAAAAACAATTCGTATAATTATTATACTTTTTATTCTATGCCACCCTTATCCAATACATTCAGAACATCAAATATTTAGTGACGTTTGAGTGCGTCCACATAACGTCTATCACAATATTACAGTGGTCCCTTACCATAACTTATTTCACATCTCATGACATGACTATGTTTATACATTATACACAACCACTATAGAATATACATACCCAGTTATATTATCTTATTTACAACTTTGGCATTAGCTAAATGTTCGATGTTGCCGGTGAAGAAATGTGATCATGTTTTGAATGGTTGCAATAGTTGGTGGTCCAGTTGATGTTGCTTGCACATTAATACAACCATTTTGTGAGTCGAAAATAGGAAAAGGCAACCGTCGCGTCCTAGAACTTTTAAAAGTATTCAGAGTATGTATGGCTTATAAAATGCAGCACAGCCCGATACGAGCCCAACACGATTCTTATTAACGAGAATGTAAAAAAAAATTAAAATAGATATAATAAAATCCACTTAGTTATAGGCTTGTTATATTGCCCCGTTATCCGCGCAGGTGCAGGTGGATGGCGACAGCGCCAGGGGGAGTAACATGGGTGCAATTCCTTAAGGTCAAACATCTATACATCCTTCAATACAGAATTAATATGACGGTCAAAAAGATTTTTTTACGTTCAGACATGATTGAAGATATTCAAGGACATGTCTTAGGGAATCCCAATTTTTTTGTGTTTGTTTTTTTCGAAACATTGCCCCACACTAGGATTTCTCCTGTGTCGTCGGTGCGTTTACATACACAAATTCAACACACAATACACCCAGACCCGGAACAACTACCTGCAGATCATACAAATATTTGTACCGTGCGGGAATCGAACCCGCAGCCCGGAGCGCAGCAGTCCACCGTATCAGCCACTGCACCAACCGTGCCGACAAATTGGGTTGTCACTGTTATTTGAATTCTGGGGTGTAATTCTCTAAGCTTAAATATCCATACATCCTTGAATACAGAATCGAAATAACGGTGTAAAACCAATTTGTTAATCGCTAAGATATGATTAAAGCTATTCAAGGACACGTTGCAGAAGGTACGCCATGAGGACCAGTATTAGCGAATACCAAATTGGGTTATCATCGTTATTTCAATTCTGTATTCAAGGATGTATGGATGTTTGAGCTTAAGGAATTGCACACCTGTATTCAAAGATGTATGGATGTTTGAGATAAAGGAATTGCACCCCAGGTACCCAATCTACCGATGTGATGTCACCGGCATCAGCTGATTTGCATATTAATTTGTCCAATTTGAAATATTAATAACAAAATGAAATATATTTTTTGGACAAAATAAAACATGATCTATAAACAATTGTAATAGATTCATTACTGAAGCTGAGCAAAATATTCTCAGGTATAATAATATTATTAAAAATTGTTGTACGGACCACAATTATATATATATGAAATATGATCACATTTCTTTTTCAATATAACATCGACATTAATTAATATGATGAAAAATAACGATTACAAAATGGCACTTAATATTTACACCGTAACCTATTTTTATTAATTTATTAAAATTATGTGACCGGTATTATGCGCTACAGTACAAAATAGGATTTTCTCCCTGCCCCCGTTCAGTGTATTCACTACGTCTCTTGTTTAGATTGACACAAACAAGTTGTAGTAAAACTACTGCGATAGACGGCACGCAATGTACAGAAAATCATGCTAATACCTCTCATACTATACGTGAAGATTTGGAAATCCCAGGGAATATAATAATCGGAAGGTACTGAGATGTGTAAGGCAATGCGTGTGTGAAGTTTTGTTACAATGAAAAGCGATTGCGAAGCTGTTTGTATGTATAGAATATTGATTATATTTGAACATTTTCCTAACAATTTATAATGCTAAACTTTTTACATGTATTCCTAATTAGCATATATTTGTTCAGAACATAAATCTACATCAAATACTAACATAATTTGTGTCTATGGCATCGCTTTTCAACCTATCAAACATTCACTTATTACTGAATTTGGACTTGAGACTTTCGAAAAATGCCAACTTGGTTTTAATCGTACCAGGTTCTGGCACTGGGCTACCTGGTCTGCTAGATTCTTTTGAGACTTCTTCAATACCTTCAGGAATTTCTTTGGAACCCCCTGGGACTGTTAGTGGTGTGGACATGGAGAGTTTTAGTTCTTCTCTAAACTCCTTCGAGATGCTTCTGGCTGTTAGGCTGTGCATGTAGAGCTGCTTGTTTCTTTCTGGTTTGAATTCTGTTAAGATGTTCTCTTTGCTTTTTCGCCGTCTCGTGTAGGGTTGTGGTGGCTGGAAGAGATTATCATTAATTAAGTTTATTCCATGTGGTATTCGGATTAAGAATATAATACCACTCTACCTTCTCCCATGGGTGTCGTAAAAGGCGACTAAGGGACTCCCAGAAAAATGGGCCGCAGCGTCCTTTTTGTGGAACAGTAATAATAATTTTATTTGATAGCAAACAAAGGTTATTTGTAGTACATGAAGGGAATGTATACAAGGAATCTTGGGCCATGCCCCCCCCCCCCCCCCCAAACTGTTGGATAAAGCTGACAACACAAACCCATACCGGTCGTTGTAGCAATCTCAGGGGGAGGCTTCTGTCCAGCAGTGGACGTTTTTCGACTAAAATGATGAGTCAGAAACTAAGACAACTTTCAAATTGCAGTACTTCTTAACTGTTACAAACGGACACCTTTTCAATGTATACTGCTGCTTATTTATATTTTATATTCTTAACACAAGCATATTTATCAACGTCATTAAACTAACGTAAAGTTTGTCACTAACACGCCCAAGTTCCGGCAATCAATGACTCACGCGCTAACTATTAATCACCTGTTCACCCACCTTTACTGGTTCTTCTAAATTCTCCATACTAACGAATATCTTAGCCAACTCCTTCACTTTGGGCAGATGCTGCAGAATATCATCAGATTCAACCAACTCCGATTTTGTTACTTCAATAGTATCAGACGATGTTTTAGGAGAATCTATAGTGTCTTCACGCACACCACCGGTATAACTAACATTATCTGGTTCCGAGATGTTCTTATCTACAATATCTATGTTGTCATTCGTGTCAGTCTCGAAACTGGGTGATACGTTATCAGGCTTACATTTAATAATCTCTCCTGTTTGCACGTTGTAGATTTTTATGGAGTCTTCCAAACTGCTCGTGCTTATGTAAGATGTGTCCACGCTGAGCGGTGATTTTAGAGGTCCATCAGTGCTTTCTTCGTTTTCTTGTATTGGTATTGGTGGTGGAGGTTCTGTTGGAACTCTGTTGTAAGCTGATTGTAGGATTTCTTCGAACTGTTTATCTGTTTCGTCATCGACGTAGATAGGCTTGGCAGCGAATAGAGTTTGTTCGCTAGCATCCTCATATTCAATCATGATGTCATCTTTATTGTTTATAGTAGTCGTCAGCGATGCCATGTCGTCTTTACTAGCGAATTTAGTATAGTGTTGGTTCGTCGCTATCATGTTGAATTGTTTTATAAGTAATCCCTGAAAATATCATCACGTTATAATTATGTTATCAGTTGCACTTTTAAAACAGTTTATTTCTGAGTAGATTCAAATATTTACAGTTAATAAAGGCTTGTTTAATTTTTTTTAACCATGACGAGAGAACTATCTGTTTCTACTAACAGTGCGGTAGGTGTTAATTCTAGTAAACTAACTAAGTCATTGGGGTTAGCAATATAATTATACTAAAGGGTGCCGTAAGCATTAATACGTGCAACGCGATAAAAATAACAATGATATTTATGCAACAGATGAAATGAATGTGTGAAGTGTATGTTACGAATGAGTTAGTAATAAGTAGTATTGAAGTAAATTGAAGTTACACTTTAGAAATTCGTTAGTAAAGTGGCAAGCAGTCGGATGCTGTTAGTCAAAATTTCGTTTGCCAAAATCTTACACTCACCACTAACGTCTTTGAGGATTACTGTAGTACTGAAAATTTTAATAAGAAGAACACAAAATCTATAAGTGCAGTACTAAGTAGGTAACTTTTGTATTAATAGTGCTCGGTGCCGTTAGTCAGCCATCTTTATATCCAACAAATAACATGCCAACTTTACACACAACAGGCAATATTATATTGTGTGTCAAACGAAGATATTGTAGATTTATGTTCGATTTTGTAATGAGGAAGTGTTCTTTCACCATATATTATGAAATGTGACCGTGATGTCAGTTAACCTAAACTAACGTAACCTAACTTCAGTACGTCCGGAAGCTATGTATGTATCGTACACAGTTGGAGATTCACATGTTGAGAGACTATGGTCAGTAGCAGTGCCATTTAGGACGGAGGTGGTGTATTAGATAATATATCGGAATTAGGAGGGGGTCAATCACCAGATATCGGTACGAAAGCCTTTGCTTAACCTGAGACTGCCACCGAACGTAAAATTGAGGTTCTGGCGGCGTTTAGCGCGGACGCAGAGGTCCTCGCTGCGCAGCGTGTTGCTTCGCCTAACATTGGTGTACGTCTCGAAAAGGTCTTCGGTAATCTCGGGTATTTCTGGTATTTTAAGTCTAACTATATCCTCGTTTTCCACATAACCGTCACCGTCGCACACAGTTCTACATTGTTGTCTTACGTTGGCATTGCGACCGTCATAATGTTCGTATGTCGCATGATTTTCGTCAGCGCTATCGGTTTGTCTATCGGGGTTTTCGAAAATGGGGTTTATAGCGAAGTTGGGGCTCGCATTCCTAGGGCTGAGTACGTTGCGGACGATGTTGTGATGTAGGGCGGAGGCTTCGAGGTCGCTCAACGAACTGCTGGCACTTACAGGCGACGCGAAATCTATGTCGAAATTGTCTAAACTGGTGGATTTGTTCATCGAAATCGACGACACCGAGCTCGCCTCGCTCACACCGCGACCGCCGCATGACGACTTCGCCTCCCTTATGTAATAATCACGTCCGTAACTGTGGAAAAAGGAAATTAATTACTGAGACCGAAAAGTTGTGAAAAGTGACAAAGAATTAAGCAACACGATGCTGAACATGGCCCCCCAATTACCACTACAGTGAGCGGTCATAGGGATATTGCCATGATGATCATGCTGGACAGGAGGATTGGTGATCTGCAATCATCATCATGTTGGTATTAGCGCACGGGACGATGCCGATCCCGATATCCTTTACGATACCCTTTAATCGGAAACAGTCCACTGCTGGACATGGCCTCTCCCAAGTTGCGGCACAACACACTCTGCCTTCCGCATCCAATCTGTCCCAGCAGCCATCTTCAGGTCATCGACCTAGCGTCTACCGTGTCATGACCTGGGTATCGACCCATGGTCCATGACACGTCATGGGACATGATTCGGAAAGCATAAATCCGGGAAGGAAATAGAGTCGCCGACATAGCTTGCAGAGTTAGCAAATAGAAGTACCAGTGTGCTGGCCATGTCAGTCGAAGGATCGATTACTAGTGGAGCAGACGAGTCCACCACCACCCCATCCCTTACCGTGGGTGTCGTAAAAGTCGACTAAGGGATTAGCCCGAGGATGGGCAGCACCGATTATGGCAAATGGGGGATTGAGCCCACAGCACACCCATATCGGTTGTTGTGGTGATCTATGGGGGAGGCCTGTGTCCAGCAGTGGACTTCATTCGGCCGAAATGATGATGAATGATGAGACGAGTCCTTGAGAGGAGATCGTGAAGCAGCAAACTCAATGTGGGATGGCCTCCAACCTGGTGGGCCGAAGACCTGAAGAAGGCTGCTGGGACATATGGGATACGGCAGGCATAGGACGGGTGTTGTGCCGCAGCTTTGGAGATGCCTGAGGCTTGAAGATAGGTGGTCTATTCTTTTCCCGGAATCACACGGCTTAATCCTGCGATTGCCCGTTAAAGGTCATTAATTCCATAATAACATCATCAATATTATCCATTATCTGTGCGGTGTCCAGATTAAGAATATATCACCACTCCCGTCTCCCGTGGATGTCGTAATAGGCGAGTAAGGGACTCTAAACCACAGGTATAGGCAGCAGCGTCCTTTCTGTGGAACAGCAGCCATTCTGCGCTCACCAACCCGCCTGCCAAGCGTGGTGAGTACTGGCAACTTCCCCCCAATGAGGACACTACAAAGTCAAAGTCAACGTTTTTTATTTCAAATAAACCAAATATTGGCACTTATGAAACGTCAGAATCTAAGTTCCACGGTTCCAAATAGTTGATCTCGTGAAGAGCCGTCAAGAAACTCGTGTATCGACATGTAACCGTCGTCTTACGGGGGGGGATTTTGTTCAACAGTGGACATTTTTATTTAGCTGATATTATGATGATGATGATGATGATCAATATGGTGAACGTTTGACTCACCGTTTATACTGCGGAATTTCATCAGACACATCTTTACATATTCTTGGCGATGGACTTTTAGTTCTTCTACCAATACTATTAATACTATCATTACTCATAGTCAAACTTAATCTATTATGTCGTAATTCTTTTACTGGAAGATCGATAATTTCTGTTTCATAATCATCTCCGTCGGTTATTTCAATTTTCTCATCCTCCGACTCTTTCTTAGCAATGAACATGTCGAAAAGAGATGAAGTGCTCTTGTTTGACAATCTTTTCTGGATGGCTTCTGGTGAATACGGATTGTTTGGCATATCTACGTAGTTCAGCCATTTCTTACGCTCTCTGTAAGCTATTGAACCTGCAATGATGAGTTTTAGCAAAATAAAAATTATACATTAACTTAGTCTATATATCGTATTAATTCTCGTATTGATTGTTTTTAAGACATTAAATAAATTCTGTAGTATAGAGCCTAGAGCTTTTTAGTGAATCTTGTGTTCACTGATAATCTTTATATATATAAATTACATGTCACGTTGTTTGTCCGCTATGGACTTCTAAACTACTGAACCGATTTTAATAAAAATTTTGCACACTATGTGCAGTTTTATCCAACTTAAAAGATAGGATAGTTTATATCTCAATTTATAATCGCAATATTATTTTATTGCGAATTGTATTCTATGTAAGTTTATTATCTGACAGTCAGTCAATAGTCAATAATTATGTTAGTTCGATAAGATTCTAACAGATGGCGGTATAGGATAATTAGTTGACTGGATTGAGTAAGTATCCAATAGATGGCGCTATGTTATAAGTACAAACGTTTTATGTAAGCTACAATTTATTAGTACAACCGCAATTTATTATAATTCCACGCGTGCGAAGCAGTGGGCAAAACCGAGTATCTTTATAAAGACATCAAACAATTATTCTGAATGCACTCCCGGTATGAAAATTATCACAATCAATATGTTGACTATTGTATGCGTCATGGTTTCTTTCAAAACGGTTATCTCATTAACGGACTCGATCACAGACAATTAAAAATCGATTGTGTCTGATCAGCCCGCGGCTTGTGGTAGTTGAGAGGTTATGACCAATTTGGAACTACTTGTTTTTAAAATAATAATGAACTTACTTCGCTTACCTGGTATCAACTCTTCATCTTGGTCGGTGTCACGCGTAGGAATCCTGGAAATACATTCAGGATCGTTATTCTTTAAAGGATACACGAGAAAATAGTTTCAAACGCTAATTAGAGAACCATAATATTGCAGTAATGACGTGAGGTTCGGCTATCAATAGATCTCACTGTTAGACACGGAATATTGGCTTGTGGTGCAGTGGCTGATACAGTCGGCTGCTGCGCACCGGGTCGTGGGTTCGATTCCCGCACGGAACAAATATTTGTACGATCTGCAGGTAGTTGTTCCGGGTCTGGGTGTATTGTGTGTGGAATTTGTGTTTGTAAACGCACCCACGACGCAGGAGAAACATTGGTGTTGGGCAACGTTTAATATATATATAACTTGTGGTGCCCGCTCAGAATACCACCACCCCATCTCCTCCCGTGGGTGTCGTAATAGTCGACTAAGGGATTAGCCGGAGGATGGGCAGCAGCGACCTTCGAATACATTAACAACTCAACTGCGATCGCCAACCCCTCTGCCAAGCGTGGCGATTATGGCAAATGACCCCCAACACATCCATATCGGTTGTTGTGATGATCTTTGGGGGAGGCCTGTGTCCAGCAGTGGACTTCATTCGGCAGAGTTGATGATATATATATATATATATATTAGAAGAATTGGGGTCGTGGGATGAGAGCGATATGTGACCGCTCGTTGTGGAAATCTAAGGGGGAGGCCTTTGTTCAGCAGTGGACGTCCTGTGGCTGATATGATGATGATGATGATAGAAGAATGGGGACCGGTCTTGGTGCAAAAAAAATCTACATTGCAATCAAAAATCATCGGTTAATATTGTTTAAGGAGCGTTCTCACAGTTCATAGCAGAAACCATGTTTAGAAGAACACATTACACATTTGTCCTGATTTAAATCACTGTAAACGAAATGGAATCGTATACGGAAGTGTACGTACTCGTGCGGCCCGTCATCGAAGTGTTTCCTGCGCAAACTGTCTGCGTACCTTTGTACAGGCAACGTCACTGTTTCTTCGTACTCGCCCTCGCGTTCTTGATGATTCAGCGTGTTTATCGACACTGAAAGTATTGACATGGAATTTGTGAAAGATTTCACCTCGTTAATTGTGATACTTATGCGACAAACTTGTTATGCTAGATCCGTATTACATATACGAGTATATACTTTTGAAAGGAAATCCATTCGAAAATGTTTTATAAACATTATAAAAAAAAACCGACTTCAAAAACCCTACACGATATAAAAATATTAAAACCACTGAAAAGGAAAAAAGAACTTTATTTATGAAGTCGGGCGGGTATAACCATGGTTCATGCAGACCAACGAGAAGTTATATTTTATACCTAGCCCCGCCCGACTCGAAACGAAAAGATTTATTTGCTTCTTTTTAGTATTAATAAATTTAAGAACTTTTTCCAATTTGGTATCAGTATTTAACACTAAAAATAAGAATGACTCAAATCGGTTCTCTGATCTGAGAGGAATCGAAACTATTAAAACATCATCGAGAAAGCGCAGTCAAATTAACCTGTTTATTGAAGCTGGCTAAAAAACTACTCAATCAAATGTAATGAAATTTATATGGGACCAATTCGAATCCTGCACCTGTTAAAAAAGGAATTGCTCAAATCGGTCTACAAAACTCTGATTAATCGGTGTAAATACATAAAAAAATAATCACATCGAATTGAGAACCTCCTCCTTTTTGAAGTCGGTTAAAAAGTAATTCATCGTAAACAATTAACAGATTTTTATTTAAATACAATGTTATTCTCACCTTTGTTGCTTGTTAAGCTATCAATACTATGCAATTCAACTTCACTGTACAGGTCTCCATTAGTTTTAGCATACGAATCATCCGAAAACTCATCTACGTTACCGTTCAGAAGAGTCCTGTGTATTTCCTCTTTAACCGCAAATTCTGCTTTTGTTAATGGTCCGCTTTCAATGCCGAGCAATAACTTGCCACCGTCGACCTGGTCGGTTGCGTTCGCATTGATGGTTTCAACAATAGTAACGTTATCGTCATTAATTTCTTTAATGATTGCGTCTACTGTCTCGTCATCACCCAGTTTATCGACAAGCTTGTCAAAATCGTTAGCTCCATCTACAATGGTAAGACTGTCTGGTTCAAAGTCAGATTCGTCCAACTTAGGCTTGCCACCTATTACGTGTTTGGAGTCCAACACATTTTTCATGTCACTCTTGTATTCTGCTTGTTCTTCGGAGTCGCTCGCGTTGTCCGATAAATCTGTGGTGTCATCAGCATCTCTGTCACCAATCAGAGCTCGGTACTCAGTATTAGAGTTAGGAACTAGCATGGGCACTGGAACTGACTGTATTGTCTTGATTTTCTTCTTTTGGAACAGCCAGTTCTCTTCCCAAGTACCGTCGACTGCCTGTAGGTCGCTTTCGGAAACTTCGTCGAACTCGCGATCCTCATTATCTGTAAACAATGGCGGAAAGATTTAATCTTTGTTGAAATTATTTTTTGCATAACACCGTGTAAGCTGATAAGGTTATCTAGAAAGAGGTTATTAACATCGGCCCTTTATTTTCTACCACATGATAGTGAGTGATAACCAAACTCGGTAAGTCTGATTATCAATGATTAATTTTTGAGACTGTTTGAGTGCTACGATTTACATAGAAAAATATTTAAATAATTAAATTTTTTAAAACTCTATTTTGAGTTCGTATTTTGTACGCATTTCTCTTGTATTATAACATTTCTTTGATCGCCTATAGTTATGTCCAGATTAACAATAATTTGAGACTAACACTACTCCAGCTCATCCCGTGGATGTCGCTCAAGGCGACTCACGGCCGAATACTGAAACGCCAGTTAATATTAAGTCACGTTTTAACAGTTTGAGCCGCCCGATTTCCTACCGGAAACAGATTTCTCGAATAGTTAAAGCGGTAAGGGTCTAAACAAGTGGGATGAGTGGGGACACTCATAGAAGGGATTCTATTGTCAGTATCCATATGGCGCTCCGTGTTAGCCGTGTGGTGCCGGCTCAGAATGCCACCACCCCATCTCCTCCCATGGGTGTCGTAAAAGTCGACTAAGGGATCAGCCGGAGGATGGGCAGCAGCGTCCTTCGAGTACATTAACAACTCAACTGCGATCGCCAACCCGCCTGCCAAGCGTGGCGATTATGGCAAATCCCCCCCAATGAGCCCACAACACATGCATATCGGTGGTTGTGGTGATCTTTGGGGGAGGCCTGTGTCCAGCAGTGGACTTCATTCGGCCGAAATTATTATATTATTATTATATTGCGCTCTCTAATCCGCCTGCGCCTGCCTGAAGTCTATTTGGGTATTTCATATAAGAATAACCATTCCACTTCTGCTACTAATGCCACATTTAGTGCTATTTGGTTTGTATGATTATAAGTATTTTCTGAATTAAACCTTACCTGTGTGGTGCACTATGTCTCTTCCGAATTCTGGAAAGGGCACGCGTCGCGGCACCTCTAGGGCTTCATCCGTCGCCTCCCCCTCTTCCCAATCTGACACGTCTTCTTCATGGCGCTGTAATAGTAAGTACCGGAAGATGTAAATCTTTTTTTTTTTTTTTTTTTTAAACGTTGCCCCACACTATGATTTCTCCTGTGTCGTGAGTGCGTTTACAGACATGAATTCCACACACAATACAACCCGGACCCGGAACAACTACCTGCAGATCATACAAATATTTGTTCCGTGCGGGAATCGAACCCACGACCCGGAGCGCAGCAGCCGACTGTCTCAGCCACTGCGCTACCATGCCGTTTTTAGTTAGGCAATAAGTCTAAAGGTAGGGTGTAGGAAAATGTTAGGATAATAGTAGTCTTGTTTGGTAGTAGATAGGTACTATATTTGTTTGAAAACTTACGGGTGGAGTGATGTTTCTGTTGTGTCGCGAGTGAAGCGAGCGCGGCGAAGAGCGCTCGGAAGGCGTGGGACTGGCGCTTGCCGAGTGGATACCGCTGCTGCGACCACCTGAACCGTTCTCGTTCTGGTAGCGCTCGATCACCTGCAGAAAGGAGGTTCCAGGTGCTATGAATGGGCGGCTTGCAACATTATGCTGCTGTGCAAAGAGGTTAGAGAATGAGAGAGATAGGAAAGCCAAACCAGACACTAGAAGAAACTTGTGGTTTCCTATTGCAAGTGTCTGTCGGTAGACTACCGTAGTGCCAGTCGTTCTGCTGCCGAGCACGTGTTAAAATTTTGGACATTTCTGTGTTACGGCTTGAAGGGCGCTGTACCTTTTTTTTGTTTTGTTTTTTTTTATTTTTTTCATTGGCGCCCAGTGAAAATTCTTCATGAACTTCCTTCGCCCCGGGGAAGGGCGAAGGGGCCTACCGGCTAAAACCACTGGGGCAGTCATCTTCGGCACCTAAAGGAGGCTCCAGGTCCTCGTATGATCACACTAGAACCGAAGGGCGCTGTACCTAGTGAAAGTACTGGGAAGAAGAGACTAAAAAAAAAACTAACGTGTCCAAGGGACGAGCGCAGTGTGGTGCAACGCAGAACTATCCCTGGGTAGCATTACGATTATTATGGATGACGCTTACCACAAGGCGAATTAATTCTTTGTCTCGTCACGAGGCTCCTTAAAAATAACTGATTGTCTGCGCTTGACTAGTACGGAACAGGGGCGGATCCAGGGTTTTAATCTGCCTCAGGGCTTATGTCAAGATTTGAGAGACCATTTCTGCTACTAGGTCTAAGGTTGACTGCATCCCTCAGTTTTGTGGGAGACCATGGCCCCCTGGATCCGCCTTTGGTACGGAACTAGGTACTTAATTGCTTTAATGGAAACCTCACTTCTGAATATTTAGCCACGTTAATTCTACTAGGATTCAATGCAATCTTAGAAATAGGACCCGCGTTATTTATAATATTAGTCGTTATTCTTTGCTATCACTTTCAACATTTACACGGGAAACTGCTACCTACTAAATCACTTGGATGATATATAGCAATAAAGCAAGCTGGAAAATTTAAACCTCGCTCAGCCGTATCTGAGCCAGTGGTACGGCTAAACGCATGGATTATTAACCACTGACAATCGTATGAAAAACATCGAACCTCTACGTTCGCTTCGGGAAAGTAGCTCACAATAGAACTGAAGAAATTGTACATTGTCACAAACACGAATTTGGACTTTATCCCGTCGTCTTACGAGGTTCTTAATAAATGCAGTGTTTTCTAAAAAAAGGTCTGGTTCACACGAGCGCCGTTTTGCACTGCGGTGCCGAGAGGCGTGTGGGGTCAGACGAACGGCGTAGGGTTGGCAATTTACATATTGAACGTTTTAAGGATAATTAGAAAATATGTTTGAAAATAATTATTGCTCTGTATTATTATTGTAATTAAGGAACAGAAAAATATTTTATCTTTATACTTTTTTAGGCCGTGTGGTGCCGGCTCAGAATGCCATGTGGTGCCGGCTCAGAATACCACCACCCCATCTCCTCCCGTGGGTGTCGCAAAAGTCGACTAAGGGATTAGCCGGAGGATGGGCAGCAGCGTCCTTCGAGTACATTAACAAATCAATTGCGATCGCCAACCCGTCTGCCAAGCGTGGCGATTATGCCAAAACCCCCCAATGAGCCCACAACACACCCATATCGGTCGTTGTGGTGATCTTTGGGGGAGGCCTGTGTCCAGCAGTGGACTTCATTCGGCCGAAATGATTATGATACTTTTTTTTATAGATGGAAATATACATTCTTATTTAGTTTCCTGCTTTTTATAATTTCTTAACATAACCATTAATTAAAGATAATAAACCACTAAAATCTTTCCAGATTTCTATCAATCGCATAATCACAACTTTTATTATAATAACCTATCAATCATTTATAATCACACTTAGCTAAAATATTCGTACACAGATTTACGTAACTCACCAGACTTATGGCCGCGATCACATATAAAATTACCACAAAAACAATCATATAAAAAGTATACATTTTACTAATTTACATATCACATATCGACACCTGAGATTACCGATTGAACAATATCATCGCGAACGAACGATTAACACTAAATGTACGCAATCAGTATCACTCATTAATCTCATTATTTATTTATGACTTACCATTTCTTTGGAAAACATTGAATTGATTGGGTACTGAACTATCTTTGTACTAGCGACGACGAGATATGACTGTACTATCGGCAGATAACTGCGTCGATAAGGTATCAAGCGAAGCTATGCGTGTGATGTATTGTATTCATATACCATATCCTTGTTCTATTTATATTTGGATGGTAAAATCTGATGCTCGTGGTAGTTATCTCATTATCTCCGAAGTCCGGTTACAGTCCAACGCCCGAACGTGGCGCAGCTTAACTTTGCAGTTCGATCATTCTGCGCGGTCGACATTTAGCCTCAACGGAAAGGTATTTTAATAAAAAGATACCTACTTAAAATATAACTGTCAATGTGCCAAGTCAAAGTCAAAGATTTTTATTTCAAACTAGCTGGGACCCGCGGTTTCCCCCGCGTTTAATTTAAAAGAAATTTAGAGTACTTCGACATAGACACTTGACATAGAATATATATATTGGATTTCAAGGGTTTTCTTTTTTTGCGCGGAACCCTAATTATTTTTCTAAAGTAAAAGTAGCCTAAGTTATTCCTTATAATATCAGCTATCTGCCAGAAAGTCCCGTCAAAATCGGTTCAGCCGTTTCGGAGATTACCTGGAACAAATAGACAGCCAGACAAAAAAAAAAAAATTGTTATGGCTACCGTATATATTTTCATATGCATTAAGTAAAAAGCTGTTATTTTGACATCACAAACAGACACTTCAATTTTATTTATTTGTATAGATAAACCAAATATTGGCACTTATGAAACGTCAGAATCTAAGTTGCACGATGCAAGGGCTTGTACCTGTATATATATATCTACCAATATAATAAAATTAAAGTGTGTGTGTGTGTGTCATTCATAATAAAAACCAAAATTAAAGTGACAACTGCTATTTATACGATTATAGTCATTGAGGAGGCGTAATCAGAAATGGCCGTTTTTAGAAAGTTCTGAAAGTTTGTTTTGAATAGATGCATAGTAAGATAATATGAATTTAAATATAATTTACGCCTAGTGAAGCAGTTAGCACGAACGAGTTTTATAATTCTTTCAATGGGGTAATTTAAATATACTTACAAGAAGGTTCTAGTACATAAAATATGAAGGTATCAATCATAATGTACAGAAAAAATAATTGGGTTTTATTTAGTCAGTATTTGTTTCTTCCTAATAAGTTTTGGCATAGAATGAATAAGGGACTTGCTCAATGATAAAGTGTTGTATACCATAATAAGCAAACCTGCCTCGTCGGTTCTCTATTTACCCTATAATTAAGGCAATCTAAACCCCTTTATTGATAAAATACAGCTGCACGTCACATATACCTGATTTAACAAAAACAAAATCGTGCCATAATCGCTACGCTTGACAGGTGGGTTGGCGATCGCAGTTGAGTTGTTAATGTACTCGAAAGACGCTGCTGCCCATCTCCAGTTAATCCCATAGTCGCCTTTTACGACACCCACGGGATGAGATGGGTTGGTGCTATTCGTAGCACACGGCACGTCTGTCCCGTACATAATAATAATATGTGATTACATTAAATCGTTTTTTATTAAGTCCTGTCCTGTGAAGTTCCTGTGTTGCAAATCTTCCAACTAACTTAATATTTTGTGTGTTTACCTACTTCTATTAGCTTCACGTCAATAGTGCAACGGGTGGCAGTCACGACCTCTCGATCGGTAGTCCCGCGCTTTAGCCGTTGGGATGTTGCCTATGCCTATTTTTGTTTTTTAACAAATGTTTCTCAACTCTATGATTTCTCTTAAGTCGTGAGTACAGTTTATATAGACTTAAATCTTACATGCACAAACACCTTGACCTGAGGAGCTATTCTTAACGCGTAAAAACTTTCCGTGTCGAGAACGTGTCTACAGAAATCGGTATTAAAATTTATAATTGATGCTTACGAAAACACATTTTTCATAATTAACGTGTGAAACCATACATTTTTATCTATTAATATCTTCAGCCATGTGGTGCCGGCTCAGAATACCACCGCCCCATCTCCTCCCGTGTGTGTCGTAAAAGTCGACTAAGGGATTAGCCGAGGGATGGGCAGCAGCGTCCTTCGAGTACATTAACAACTCAACTGTGATCGCCAACCAGTCTGCCAAGCGTGGCGATTATGGCAAAACCCCCCAATGAGCCCACAACACATCCATATCGATCGTTGTAGTGATCTTTGGGGGAGGCCTGTGTCCAGCAATGGACCTCATTCGGCCGAAATGATGAATATTTTCTACCCTTTTATTATTAGTAGGTTTTAATACCGTATCTCTGTAGGCACTCTCCACAGGAGACACTATTCTTAGGTCATATAAACAAAAAATTATAATATGAAACTAAATATTTGTTCCGTTCGGGATCGAACCCGCTACACGTAACGCAGAAAGAGACGCGATAAGCAACTACCCCCGTCATTTGTTTGCACATCTGAGAAATTATTTGCGGCTATCAATGTATTTGCGGCAATCATTGATATACGTCGTTGGCGGCAATTGATATTTTTCTAATCTTTTCTAATCAATTTAATTATGAATTGTGTTTATTTTATAGCGGGTTACTTTGGTATCATAATAATTATATTGTTTTACCGGTTGCCAATTAGATTAGCTATTATGTGATCATGTGAGAGCCTGTTGGATTTCATTGTATAATTTTTCTGATGTCAGCTCATACATTAGTTTCATATCACCATAACCAAAGAATTCTGTAGTGTTGACTAATCATAGTCTCAGGGATATCCTACTTAGATATCATGATATTTTCCGAGGTTTACACGAATGACAATGATTGAATCGAAATATCTTACGGAAATATCTATAGCCTCCTTTTTTATTTTTTGCTTAACGTTGTGCCCGTTGTTCAAGGGACCCAAAGGTCTCATCTTAACAACTTCGGTCTAATGACAACAACCGCGCCAGTGATTTTACGTGCACTCCGAAGCACAGAGACGGTCAGTTGAAACACCTACCACTATGCGGTCACTTATCCATAGATAAAGCGTTGCTTAACATTGCCGATCATTTACTGATAGGGAAGTGCAAGGCTATAAGCGTCTCAAAGTAAGTCATTGGAAACACAATTTAGTGAAATAGGGTTTTATTAATCTGCCACTCACACCCAGCGCAAGTGTGGGTTCGCCTGCAGCAACAAGAGCCTCAGTAAGACCACGGCCGATGGCTGACGTGGCTCCTTATTCAGTAAAACTATATACTAAACTCAGTATGTACAATCGATACGATGATAAAAAGAAACCATAACAAATATAACGATTCACAAAAATATATTAAATAAATATATTCAAGCTTTTCTGCAGCCTTCGTCCAGCTGTGGACTTTGACAGAAACTAAATTTTACAAATAAAGCTTTCTATTAAAAAGTAAAATCGACTTTAATTGACCACAACTGTTATTAGTCAAGACAAGTCTGTACATATGTATGGTACATTCATATTTTATATATGGAACCTTCCCTAAGTATATAGATTACCCCTATGAAATAAAAATAAACACGGTCGTGTAGTTTCTGAAAAAATCGCACACATATAAACATACAAACACACGGGAAAACAGAAAACCTTCCTTTTTTGAAGTCAGTTAAAAAGGGTGAAAGCCCTAAATTAGCGCTCGCGTGGCCTGACTAATGAAGCGTTTGTATGGATTCGCGACCATAAGGTTATGTTTACATAAATACACGCTTTAAAATTGGATTGATTTAGATTTGTACGTTTTTATGACTGCTACGTTATTAAACACTTCCATTTTCCGTCTGGGTCATGTTCCATTTTAGATAGATATTTAGGATAATAAAGACCCAGGGTCGTTGGATGGGCTGAGGCGGCTAGCTCGGCGGCGCGCACTTGCGCAACTTGCGCAACTTGCGGATGCAGTTTGCGACCAAGCGCGGCGCCGAGGCCGTCGTGCCAGTCTTCGGAGCCTGGCTCGGAAGCAGCGAGCGCGTCACCTACCGCCTGACGCAGGTATTCACCGGTCACGGTTGTTTCGGTGCGTACCTGCACAGGATAAGACGTGAGGCCATGGCACAGTGCCACCATTGTGATAGTGACCAGGATACCGCACAGCACACGCTCGAGGCGTCCCTCGAGGGAGTGCCTTGCGTGGGCGGCCGAGCGGCGAATCCTGGTCGATCGGATCGGGCAAGATCTCTCTCTGCAAGCAGTAGTGTGGGCTATGTTGGCAGAGCAAGAAAACTTGAATGCAGTGGTCGCCTTCTGGGAGAGCGTCAAGCTCCAGAAGGAGACCGCAGAGCGGGACCGGGAGAGGGCCGATCCCGCTCGAAGAAGGAGCAGACGGCGCCGGGGTAACAACCGCCTTGGTGCCTAATTCTTATACCTACGCCTGAAACCCCCTGCCGTCGCTATAAGGCGGGGGGCATCTGGGTTCGCGGGTGCGTAGATTGGGGATATGCGCGCCCACACCAAGCGACCCACGAGAAGACGGTGGTGCGCAGGTGGTCACGCATCGCCGTGTGTGCAGCGCAGCACAGCGCACAGGGACGCTTCGGGGCATCCTTTACAATCTCGCTCGTGACCGCTTTACAGAAATTACCGAAATGTGCCTATGAGTGTGGCACCAGTGGGTGGCTCTAGTGTGATCATACGAGGACATGGAGCCCTCTTAGGTGCCGAAGATGACCGCCCCAGTGGTTTAAGCTGGCAGGAATCCGGCAAGCCCTCAGTCCTTCCCCGGGGCGGAGGAAGTTCATAAAGAGTTTCCACTGGGAAAAAAAAACAGAAAAAACACAATAAAGAAATTTACAAAGTGTTAGTTTGAGTTTTCAATAGTCACTGTAAGCAGGTACTGCTTAAGCTTTAAGCCCGCGAGGCCCTGAGCTATGGCTATTTTAGACGCATTTAAGTTTTAAAACTTTTTAACCCTTCATTAACTTTGGTCCGACTGGTGTCCTAATTAAGAATATAGCATCTCCTCCCGTGGTTGTCATAAAAGGCGAGTAAAGGATTCTAAACGGATATGCAATAGCGTCCTTTCTGTAGATCCTAAACCAAGATGGGATGGCCAGCAGTGTCCCTTTTGTGCAACAGCAGCCATTCTTCACTCACCAGCTCGCCTGCCAAGCGAGGTGAGTATTGGCAAGTTCTCCAAAATTACGACACACGGCGTGCACGGCATGCTTTCTCTCTTAGCGTACAACTCAGAAAATACTGATCATTCATCATCATCATATGAGGTAAAGGATACCCACTGCGGAACAGAGACTTCTCTATAGATTTCTACAAAATTGCGTCGCCATTTTGGACGAAATTTTCCGGTACTCACCATGCTTGATCACACTTAACACAAAGACAGACAAATCCTCAATCCCAAAGATTTTGGATTAGAATGATAACTAATGTCGGGCGTCAGTGACTCTTAACAGCAGCTGTTTGCGCTCGCTAGCCTTCACTTTATCCTGAACGCTCGTAGTAAATTATCCCTTAGAAATAAGGTGTGAATTTACACCACATGCATTCGACCCATTATGACCAGCGTTGACACACGCTAAATCCGGCTCGCTCCGTAAATTCCAAACCCTCCAAACCCGTTTCATGCGAAAGGCCACCGGAGCGCCTATCTACATGCGAAATGATCAACTACATTTCGATCTTAACTTGCCGACCCTGATGGTCGGTGGATGGATGGCAATTTATGAAATAAGCGTTCAAACGCTATCTCGATTCTGCCCTGTCCCTCCCTAATCCCCTTGTGGTATCAGCCGTCGATTACCAACCATCTCGTATCAGTAGAGTACGGCGCCCGAGGCACGTTCTGGTCGATCCAGACGATAAAATCACGTTAGATCACATAAAGAGACTCGCGTTGTCTCATTCACTTAACACCCGACCGTTGTACCGCCCTCGCCGCCGAGGATGCCCGCCTCACCGACGTCGCGGAGGCCTATCGCCGCGTCACCTTCCCGTTCAAGTTAACACTTCTCCCTACCGTCTCTTGCTCGCGCCGGCCCGTGCCGAGCCTGTAGCTTTAAATGTCTTTTAATACATTTTAAATAATACCCATCCAGCAGTCCCCAAAACAATAGCTTGTTATCCCCAGCAATGCCCTAAGCCGAGGTTCGTGTCCCACAGGGGGCGCCCTTAGCGAAAGTTGCTTAGTTTTTAATATTAATTTTAAGCTTGGCTGGAGGCCTCTTTTGGCTTCGCCAGAAATGTATGCGAAAAGCCCAAAAAAAACAGTGATACCACTTTTAACGAACACGACGACGGACGAGAACAGGAGACGCACGACCACACACAGGAGAAATCCTAGTGTGGGGCAACGTTTTGTTTAAAAAAAAAAAACTTAATCGGTCCAGTAGATTCGGAGCAAATTGGCTGTGACAGACAGATAGACAGACGGATACACGAGAGATCCTATAAGGGCTCCGCTGTTTTTTCCTTCGGACGTTCGGTTCGGTTCGTAGGGTTCTATCAAGTTTTAATGTTAAATCTAAATATTTTAGTATAGTTTCATTATGAATTTCGGCTGTAAGTTGCCAGTCACGAGAGGAGATGGAGTGGTGCTATATTCTTAATTTGGACACTATTCGGATGATTATTGTGTTATACAAAATACATATGCATACTGAGAGGGCCAACGCAGCAAAAAAGGGCTTCCTATTAGACCAGAAGACGCTATTGCAAATCATAACCAGAACAATCAGTTCAACCTTGGTTCAACCCGATAATTATATAAACAGAGACGCGATTAGGAGATCCGTTTAATATATGTAGCGACGTTTCTAAATTGGAAATAAGGTCAGGTTGCTTATCTTCAATTTCCAGGCTATCTGTCGAAGGTCGAAAAGCGTAAGCTTCTATTACAACTTCTTATCGATGCGTTGTTACAATTAGACATAATCCAGCTGTCCCCAAAACAATAGCTTGTTATCCCCAGCAATGCCCTAAGCCGAGGTCCGTGTCCCGCAGGGGGCGCCCTTAGCGAAAGTTGCTTAGTTTTTAATATTAATTTTAAGCCTGGCTGGAGGCCTCTTTTGGCTTCGCCAGAAATGTATGCGAAAAGCCCAAAAAAAAAGCTGTCTGATTGTAACAAGGTAAATGATTCAGTGTATGTAAGCAATGTTTACCGGTTTGTGGTCAAGGTTAAGACTCGATTAAGATAACCTTATTTATTCATTGCGATAGGTTTAATGGCTTCGAAGGAGAACCGTTGAGGTTAAAATAGATACGTTTTGTTTTTGTTTTGTTGCTGATCCACGATGAGTAGAGTATTTTATTGTAGACTTGGCGAATTTATGGTAGAACATTGCTGCCATCATCCGGCTAATTCCGTCGCATTTTACGTAGCCAACGGTTTGTAGTTGCGACATGAGAATTTTGCGCTTCTAATCTATTACGAAACTTGAAAACCCATTACTGTCCTAAAGGCCTGGGTCTTCTATAGGCAATAAAAGTTTAAATCCTGTGTACTCTGTATGTTGCGCCATCTCTGCTATATACCAGAAACCAATAGATAAACGAACCTTCCCCTTGATAATCTGGGGATGGCCTCTTTCCAGTCGCCTACCCTGCGCTAGAGGCTGCTCATTTTACAGTCACCCCCTCCGAGATGTGCCAGTATGTGTGCCACCAAGGGGCGGTTCACCGAAGCGTTCGTCCTCGAAATTCCGAAGCACCCTTTCGGTGCCAAAGATGACCACTCAGGTCCGAGGCCCAATTTCAGCCGGTAAGAGCTCGGAATACCCTTCGCTCATCTCCCAAGGGACGCTGGACGATGGCATGAGATTTTCACCGCGGGAGAGAAATATGAACGAACCTTATTTAATATCGCCGTAGCCAACAAATCTTCGTAAGTAGAAGAATCGATGCTCGGAGTTTGTGGTTCAGCAGCATATCTTGCTAAAGCCGGTAACGCTGAGGCTTCCTCCACTACCCTGGCGACGAGACGCTTGAGTTGCACGTGCGCTCCACTCGCGCTGTGCCCGTGCGATGGCGAGGGAGACGCATTGCGAGGTGCGGGAAGGTCTGTGAGAGTAAAAAAGAATGTTAATGGTTGATGAACGTCTTCATATGGGACATATGAGTGGAGATACTGACAAAGGATATGAGAGTGTACCGCCAAGTTATCTACACTCGCGACCAACCAAATCTACTTAACCCATAAGCGAACATACAGTGTTGTTTTGATATAAAAGTAAACAAGCCATTCATATTCATCATCATTCATCAAGTTGCTTAGTTGTTAACATTAAATTTAAGCCTAACTGGAGGCCTCTTTTGGCTTCGCCAGAAATTACCGGTTAAGCAACCACATTTCCCTGAAATGTATGCGAGAAGCCCCAAAAACAAAACATATAAAAGTATTATTTTTTAAAGTAATGTTAGCTTCATAATTTAATATGTCATAGATATAAACAAACAAACAAAATTTGGAACACATAAATAACATTTCATTTTTTCAACACAAAACGCCAATTTACTGAAATCATTTTCATCATGGCTATTTGAACTCAGAGTTCTTCTTTGCCTTCCCTGGAAGGAAAATTATTATGAAATAAACAAATATTCAGGTGTCGTGGGGCACCCGACAGAAGCGGAGCTACTTACGTATCATGGATTATAAGTTATTAACTGAGATGCATTTTATGTAAAATCAAATTTATCAAACATATAAAAATAATATAAGTAGGATATAGTAGGTAGAGTATCTGAATGTTAGGTTTTTTTTATACAACTTTGTGACGAGACGACTTTCTTCGCGGTTTGGTGGTAAGCCTCAAGCCTGTCCATAACAATTGTTATACTACCCAGGACTAGTCTTGTGTAATCGTCATCACAAGATTTGGGAAGACAGGGAACGCGAAGGGAAGACGTGAAGGAAAGGGAAATGAAGGGAAGGGAAGTCAAGGGAAGGGAAGTGAAAGGAAGGGAAGTGAAGGGAAGGGAAATGAACGGAGGGGAAGAAAGAAGAGACCGAAAAAAAGCTTTGCTTTGAAGTTATTTATGCAAACAAATAGGTAAATTGAATATTTCAAATTGAATTACCACGTATCTTTTATGTAAGTAATAGCTGAATTGTTTGCTTTCAAGGAATTTCATTTGGTTGCAAAATGTTTGTCAAGGTAAGAATTAAGAATTGGCATGTAAATAAATTCCAATTACCTACTTATACAAAAAAAGCTCTTACATAAAATACTAGTTATTATTACTAGGACCTTTTTAAAGGATTAGGTAGGTACGACACCTACTGGAAGAATTTCCCACGGCTACATATCAAGCTATACATTTCTACTATAAGCTGATCTCACATTGTATGGGCTTTCCGTACGATGAGAATCAGCCTGAACTAGATTTGTAAAGCTTCAAGTGTAGCTATGTGTGCAATTGGGAAATAATGCGAAGCTAAAGTAAAATATCACTTTCTATTTCTTATGATGATCGATTGCGTGCAGAAATGTCATTCGAAGCCTGAATGTATTCGATAAGTTCATGATCAACCCTATTCATGTAGGATACGAATGTGGAAAATGAACGTAGACGGAATTAAAAGATCGGGCTGATTACGTATGTCGCAGAGGGTTTGCGGCAGGCGTAAATCGCGCAGACGCCGCTGTCAAAAGTAATTTTGGTATTACGTATTTGCTGATAGCGATTAAATAGGCGAAGATCTCTGACGCACACTATGTCGGAATATTATTGAACTGAAAATCGCATCCTCGCCTTTCAATTTGCCATCGGTGGATCCTTGGCTGCGCGATAGCTGTTTTCGCGTCTGCTGTCGGTATAGTTTAGCTAATCAGGGTGCCGCCGGATCAAAGTTACTTTTGTACGAGTTTCGGACGGCTTTTGAAGCCCCACAGTCCATACCAACGCTGAGCTTCGTCCATGGTGTGAAGCATTTTATGCCTCCATTGATCTTATTAATTACCTACTTTCGTGCTATATAATATATTCTTGCCTACTTAATTAACAAAAGCAACTTCAACTTGATCCGGATTTGTTTGACATTTATCTTGTCATTACAAGTTATTCAAGTATTATCTGCCCTAATGATGTATTGTTTATATTTATGTAAATATAGGTGAGCTATAGTGCATCATGTGTCAGTCGGATGTTGTGGCTTCGTTTGCTAAAACAAATCTTACATGGGCACATAATCACGAATACTATTATAGAAGCTTTTGGAAACAGTTTCTTAGAAGAACTTAATATTTGTATACACAAGACCTGATGTGGAAATCGAACGCGCATCGTAGAAGGCAGATTAATCTACGAGAGCATGTCCAGGCATTATCAATAAAATTTCACAAAGTTTGTAGGTACTTAACGGTCGGCTCTAGTGTGATCATACGAGGACCTGGAGCCTCCCTTCGGTGCCGAAGATGACCGCTCCAGTGGTTTTAGCCGGTAGGAGTCCGGCATACCCCTTCTCCCTTCCCCGGGGCGAAGGAAGTTCATGTAGAATTTCCACTCGGCACCAATAAAAAAAAAGGTACTTAACGGTAACTTCAAAGTGCTAGTTGATTGAAGTATAGGGTTCTATGATAGACTCTGTACAAAAAAACAACCTTAAATATGATAAGTAAAGATTTCCCACTGATAATCGTTATAGCAGCCAAAGAACGTTGACTTCAGCAGTCAAAGTCACAAAGGCCTCCCCCATTTTCCACAATTATGTCGTAAATTTGGGGTGAAACTGCCAGTGGGTACTCACCACGTTTGGCAAGCGGGTCAGAGGGCAGTAGGTAGGTATGGGTATATCACAACTTCTTCAGAAGAGATGCTGTTTTTTTTTTACTGTCAAAGTTTCATCTATTCATATATTATGTTTTACTAAATTGTATTGCTCAGGCTTTTATTAGATAACTAGCTGGGACCCGCGGTTTCACCCGCGTTTAATTTAAAAGGAATTTAGAGTACTTCAACATAGACCCTTGACATAGAATATATATATATATATTGGATTTCAAGGGATTTTATTTTTTTGTGCGGAACCCTAATTATTTTTCTTAAATTAAAGTAGCCTAAGTTATACCTTATAACATCAGCTATCTGCCAGTGAAAGTCCCGTCAAAATCTGTCCAGTCGTTTCGGAGATTACAGACAGACAAAAACAATAAAAATTGTTTTTTGTTATATGTCCCGTATATACTTTCATATGCATTTAGTAAAAAACTGTTATTTTGACATTACAAACAGACACTTCAATTTTATTTATTTGTATAGATGACGTGGTAACGTGAAGGAAAAATACTACAATCAAGATAAATGATATTCAAATGGATTGGTATATTTTTTAACAAGAAATGTACTTAGAGCAAAAGTTCAAAGTCCATTGAACTGACATTCGAGGTGTTTTAAGTCGACATAAGTATACAGTCAGATTTATCTAGTTTTTGTACCTTCCGGATAAAAAAGGCTATTAACGCCGAACTCAACAGTTGAATATCCACGAAATAATTGTTTAATTAATTATAATTACTCGACCGATGTCATAACAGGTTTGCGCTGGTGTAATCTCGACATAAATTAAAGTTATTTGAAATTATTATTTAACCTCTGAGAACTAAGATCATTCTAGTCTGGAATGTCCAAACAATGGTATAATACAAAGTGCATGTATTAATTTCGCGAGTCGATAAAGAAAGTTTGGACATGTGATAAAAAAGCACAATTTGCCCAATTGTGTCAATGGCGGTGTCGTTGATGATGTTCAAATATTGGTTGATGGAATGTGAACGGAATCGTAGTGATAGAGACAGTTTTTTAATTTGTTTTATAAAAATAAATGTACCGAACATTGCGAAGAGGTTACACTTTGGTGTATAATACAAATAGCCATCAATTCCAAAAATAATAGGTTATAGTTTTTGTCATTATTGAGCACGCAATGTATCGTAAACAACGCGATCAAAACGCTACGTGATTATTGTACTGTGATATGTTATTTATTATGCTTCTGCGTGCGATGATTTTATCCGTGAACTGTAGCGAAACAACAGCCGGTTAGTTTTTATTTACACTGCAGTTTAATGTGAAAATAAAGAGCTTCTTGTGTTTTTAATCAAAATAACGTTAGGATAGACGAAAACAATAATTTTTTACTGAAATCGGACATTTAACTCGAAAAAAAAACTGACGAAGACCGACGCAAAATTCTAACGCTAAGGGTTCCAGAAAAAATACTAGATTCGCATATATTTTTTATTTAAATTGATGATTTTATTCATACTTAAACAAAATGTAAGTGTCTGTTTGAAATGTCAAAATAACAGCTTTTTACTTTTTTGCATATGAAAGTATATACGGTACATATAACAAAACAACAATTTTTAATTATTTTGTCTGTCTGTCTGTAATCTCCGAAACAACTGGACCGATTTTGACGGGACTTTCACCGGCAGATAGCTGAGGTATTATAAGGTATATAGTTATAAGGTTATAAGGTATAATTTAGGCTACTTTTATTTTAGAAAAATAATTAGGGTTCCGCGCAATAAAATAAAACCCTTGAAATCCAATATCTATATTCTATGATAAGTGGCTATGTCGAAGTACTCTAAATTTCTTTTAAATGAAACGCGGGTGAAACCGCGGGTCCCAGTAATTTAAACTAAAACGCTATGGGATAGTTGTATTTTCGATTCCAAATTCACTCATATTAGCGATACGTTTACATTACTATACGTAGAAATATTCGTGCTAGGCCCTCTGAATGCATAGTATCAGTTTTCGTTACGATGTAATTTAGGCTGTCATTTACGCCAACTATATATAAGTTTGGTGAAATGTCCACCATTATATAGCTGGAAGATTTTTCATCTATTACAAGAGGATTAATATCTTCATCACAAACTTAAAATTAAACAAAGAGCAATAATAACATTTGAATATTCACGAAATAATTATTTTATTAATTATATTTAGGTACTCAACTGATGTCATAACAGGTTTCGTGCCGGTGTAATCTCTGCATAAATCAAAGTTATTTAAAATACTTATTTAACCTCTGAGAACCGAGATCATTCTAGTCTATAATATCCAAACAATGAGATTTGCATTAATTTCGCGAGTTAAGACAAACCAGCTTCCTACAATTTCTGACATAACTAATGTATTTTATGACTATTATACACGTGAATAACTAAAGTTAAAGATAGAAACAGTAGAGACTAGACCATCAAAATCATCATATCACTGCTGACGTCCATTGCTGAATAAAGGTGCTTGCCGTATGTTGTTTAGGAGGGAATTTGCCAGTAGGTACTCTAAACAGTTGGCAGGCGGGTAATAGACGCAGAATAGCTGCTGTTCTGCAGAATGGACGCTGCTGCCCATTCCTCTGGCTTTAGTGTCCCTTAGTCGCCTTTAATGACATCTACGGGAGGGGATGGAGTGGTGCTATATTCTTAATCCGGATGCCACACGGAAATTTTACTATATTTTTAATGTTAAAATGATCCTACCTATAACACTAAATTGATAAAGCCATATTATGTTCAATAAAAGTTTGATTTTAGAACATAAAGCTGCTAAGTTAATTTTACTATCTCAGACAAGTTCCTTGTAATGTAATTCCTTTATCTTCTGATGTCTTCAGTTAATATAAGACACCTACGAACCTTTTTTGTTTTTTATGGAACCAGTGAAAATTCTACATGAACTTCTTTCGCCCCGGGGAAGGACGAAGGAGCATGCCGGAGTCCTACTGGCTAAAACCACTGAAGCGGTCACCTTCGGCACCTAAGAGGGGCTCCAGGTCCTCGTATGATCACACTAGAGCCGCCCACTGGTGCCGAGCCTATAGGCACATCTCGGAGAGGGTGATCTGGGTGAGGGGTCTCCGCCAGGATGACGAAAGGCGGAAAACGCGCCAGGAGAGTTGCCGCCTCGTAGGAGACATTTCGGTATACACCAATGATATTGCAAGAAAGGAGATATGCTATGTAGTTCAAAATGTATGCGAGCCTAGAAATCCAGTTTTTCCCTACCACCACCCACCTACCCACTAGGACCAAGACACGTCCAGAGTGCAGCTGCTAGAGTCGCACCGCAACGTCAGCTTCTTTTTTTTTGTCGGTCTTCTCGCATAAATTTCTGGGAAATGTGGTTGCTTAACCGGTCATTTCTGGCGAAGCCAAAAGAGGCCTCCAGCCAAGCTTAAAATTAATATTAAAAACCAAGCAACTTTCGCTAAGGGCGCCCCCTGCGGAACACGGACCTCGGCTTAGGGCGTTGCTGGGGATAACAAGGTATTGTTTTGGGGACAGCTGGATCGGTATTATTTATAATGTATTAGGGGACATTTAAAACTATAGGCTCGGCACGGGCCGGCGCGAGTAAGAGACGGGAGGGAGAAGTACTAACTTGAACGGGAAGGTGACGCGGCGATAGGCCTCCGCGACGTCGGTGGGGCTGTACAAGTACTAACATGTTATCTGCATCTCGTCATGGAAGAGGACTTTTGGCTGCAAGGGGTGGTGTTCTGACGCATCCGCGGACAAGTACCATAAGAACGCACGGTGACGCAGTGCGAAGTGAAGTTTTTACTGATATAGAATTACGTTTATTTATACTAACACAATCTGTATTATCATATTATTATCTAACAAACATGTTAGTTTGTAAGGTATATATCTATGGGCCAACGTAGCATGAAAAAAGAATTTATAATTATTATTATATTTGCGATAGGAAATAATTCCACACAAGTCATACAGGTGTGGACTTGTGATTCACATAAATAAATACAACCAACCGTAAATACTTATCAAACAGTCGGAACAAAATTTTCCATGTATTACTAATTTTACCTTGTTTACTCAAGTTTCAATGTGGCCGAACGGAGTCAGTGGTAATTATCCGTAGAATTTAAAAGTGACTTATGCCTAATAATGATTATGTCGATATTTGGTTAATATTGCCAGACACACAGATTGTATAGGTTTATATTGTAGAACTTATAGATGGGTGCCAAAATCCATGTGCAACGAATACAAAACGAAGCTATATTTTTGAAACGAAGCGTCTTTTCGTACTTTTGGGATGGGGTTTTACACACAAAATAACGGAACGAACGAACGAATGTGAACGCGGCGATGCAACGCAGCTCATTGGCTGGGCAATGTGTGTGTGGGTGCATTTACAGACATAAATTCCACATAGGTACAATACACCAGTAAAAACCATGGAGCGAAAATTTTCTCTAGTCGAAACTCATTTCGACGGTCGACGCACAACAGGCAGTTTTTAAATTGCCGCCAATTTATAAAAACAAATGACATATTATCAATGATATTATACCATGTAGCAAGAGCCACAGATGGACGCTGGAGTGAAAGGATCTTGCACTGGTACCCTCGCGATACACCGCGCCCCCGAGGCAGACCCAGACGCCGGTGGTGCGATGATATCGTAGCCACGGCTAGCCACACTTGGACGAGACTTGCTCAGGACAGAGAGAAATGGGGAGTGATGGAGGAGGCCTTCACCCGTAAATGGGTACCCAATACTACACCAGGGCATGAATTATGATGATTTAAAATTAAATGATGTAATTTTAATTAATACAGGATAAGTTATTAAAAATATTTGATTATGGTCTTATTATATCTTATTATATTTTTAAATTTTACGACTGTTATTAAATCAATTATGAATGTTTGTAAATTATGCTTTATATTTATCAAGTTTTAAATGTTGCATGTTATTTTTTGGGAAATAAAGGCTATATTATTATTATTATTATTATATTATACCATAGATATGTTACGTCCATATTAAATGGCGCGCAAAATTCCTGGCCTGTGTTTTCTTCGACAATATTATTCTATAGATAATTTGAATAGTATTTTAATTCAAATATTTAATATAGTTTGTTACTCACGTGTGGTATGAGATCCCTTGTTCGTTGTTTATTTTTGCTTAATAGTTTGTGCATTTTCTATACGCACGACTGCATTGTTATTACTTAATTAATAAAACAATACAAATTGTGACAGTGTGTGCTCGCTGTCCTGTCTTGGGCGAACTGATTGCGAGGTGCTACAATTGGGGGAGCTTTGGTTCTTACTTTTGGTGCGCATGTAACATATCTACTTCTTTTAATAAATAATATCATTGCATATTGTGAACTTAATTTACATAGTACAGCTTCCTAAAGAGTTATTTATTCGAAGTTTAAATAAATTTTTCATCAGCACATTTTCTTACTGGCCAAATCTAAAAACTTTCATTGTCCCAAGTACATTCGTTGAATATTACCTACTATGCTTTAATAATGTTAAGCGTTTATAACATTAAGCTGTAGATTATTATGCTAAATTGTGATGCTAACAGAAAAAATACGCAGTATTAATAGTATGCATAACGATAATTAGGATAAGTGAAAGTATGCCATGATTAATTATGGCATTCAATTTTATCCGAATCGAGAGAGAAATACAGTTAGAAGTTGACAATAAAAAACCAGTTTCCACTGTTACTCAATCTGGAGAGTTGAGTTGAAATATTATATAAAAATCCGACACTATTAAGGCCAATAATCTAAAAAATCTATTTCAACGGGATCAAGACCGTACGCACGGTTACATAAATATGTATAACAGTCCAGTATAAGCTGATCTCGCATTGTATAGGATTCCGCTACGATAAGAGATCCGACTAAATTGGTTTATAGCTTGATATGTAGTTGTCACCATCACCTTCAAGATGCCAACATGTTGCCGAACAAAACGGTGCCGTATATACAAATAATTATACTGTTATTAAATATAATTTAACCTTTAAAAACAAGTTTAAGAAAAATATTTCCAAGTTTAAGAAAGGAATCGAAAATACAACTATCCTATAGCATTTAAAAAAAAAAAGAAAAAAAAAATTATACGCAAACACAATTCGTGTCATATAAAGGTATGAATAGACTTCAGATTAAATAAAAAATATGTGCGAATCAAGTATTTTCAATTCAAAATTCACTCACATTATCGATACGTTTACGTTACTATATGTAAAAATACTCGTGCAAGACCCTCTAGATTCTAGAGGGTCTTGCACGAGTATTTTTATAGAACCTACTCCTCCTAGAACCGAACCGAAAAGAAGTCCATTTGCTGAACAAAGGCCTCCCTCATAGATTGCATTTTGGGGACAATTTGTCAGTACCACCACGCTTGGCAGGTTAGCGCAGTTACTCTTCCACAGAATGGACGCTGCTGCCCATCCCTCTGTTTTAGAGTCCCTTAGTCGCCTTTTACGACATCCACGGGAGGAGATGGACTGGTGCTATATTCTTAATCCGGACACCACACGGAACCGGAATGTATTACGATATGGACTTTTTAAACCAAACTGGTTACGGAGGCAACGTGGATACTTATGCCCAGCGGTGGACTATACGCTGTGTTGTGTATACGCTCCTACATACTTAAATTATTCTCACAACACGTGTTACTCAACTATTTACATAATATTTATCATGTATGTACAAAGTCCCAGCGACTCGAAGTTCATGTAAGGCAGCAGAGGTTAGCAGCCGACCTCGACATATGCGTAATAAAAATAGCAGACAATAGCCACAAAATGGCGGACTTAATGATAAAACAATATAATTAATGTTGGGGTCAGCCAGATCTCAAGATAATGCGCGATCGGGACGTAGCAGAGATATTTTAGACGCATATAACACAAACATAATTATACACCAACTTAAATCATGCTAATTATGATAGCTTATATATAAAGTGATTTTGATCGTAAATATTTTTTTATTAGTATTCAGTTTTTAAATAGCTTACAGATTTAAATCTCTAAATAAATAGTACATAGACACGTAAATCGTATTATAAATCAATATACGACTTTTGGTTCAAATTCTCATGCCTATGCAAATTACTTCTCTATTGAAAAAAAAACTAGTTTTAACCAACAATAAACAATATTTCGATGCAATATCTTTTATTTTACACTTCACAGAGGGTTTAATGTGCAGTTTTGGTATTATATACTTAAAACTTATAAGTTATAACGGTTAAGTTTTTTTATTTGCTCGCAAGTGTTGTGCCCTTTGATCTATTTATTACATGTAAAATGGTGTCCAATTTTCATGTACAAACGACGCATTAATACATTTTTTACAAATATGTGTACATATTAATTCTTAAACTTAAGCGAATTGAATACGTGATTTGAAGATCATTTGTTTCTTTCTTTTTCTTTTTTTAAAAACATTGCCCCACACTAGGATTTCACCTGTGTCGTAGGTGCGTTTACAGACATAAATTCCACACACAATACACCGAGACCCGGAACAACTACCTGCAGATCAGACAAATATTTGTTCCGTGCGGGAATCGAAACCGCGACCCGGAGCCCAGCAGCCGTCTGTGTCAGCCACTGCACCAACCGTGCCGTCATAATATCACGTCTATTCGGGTACAGATTCATAATATCGGCCATTTATACGTCCATTGCTGACCAAAGGCCTCCCCCATAGATTCCTCAACTGTGTCATAATTTTGGGGGGTATTTGCCAATACTCACCACGCTTGGCAGGCGGGTTGGTGAGCGCAGTATGGCTATCGCTTCACAGAAGCGACGCTGCTGCCCATCCCTCTGGTTTAGAGTCCCTTAGTCGCCTTCTACGACATCCACGGGAGGAGATAGAGAGGTGCTATATTCTTAATCCGGACACCACACGGATTGGGCACAGATTAATATCATAATAATATTTTGACTAACCTCCACGTTTCCATCAAGTTGCATTACACCTGTGTCTACTCGTGACACGGTGAATGCACCGACCCGATATTATTTAAAATCATATCATACATAATTGTAAAAAATGTATTAGTACATCTCTTGTGCACTTATCCGAGTTTCTATTGGCAATAATCTGTTGCTGTTACTTCTAAACGATTGTGAGTTCATCTCCTCCCGTGGATGTTGTAAAAGTTGACCAAGGGACTCTAGTGGGCAGAGTCCTTTCTGTGGCACAGTGGCCGCCAAAGATCTTGGAAGAAAGGAGATATGCCATGTAGATCAAAATGTATGCGAGCCTAGAAATCCATTTTCCCACTACCATTCTTCATAAAAGCACACTAATGTATATAAACACAACATTACAATTGGCTTCTTGTACTAAAACACACCCTTTGAAGGTAGCCAATCATAACGAGCGTACAGACCGCAAACGACAGCCGTACCACGCAACGCGTAAGTTTATTGGGAGTACCATTCGCTGCTGTATGCACTGCGTTTGTTATTCAGCGATTGCTAGTTAAAAGTGGTAGATAAGAAGCATTGTATTTTGTACAAAAATAATAATATCGTTCTGCTCCATCAATCCAAATGTAACATAATAAAGAAAATAATAATTTTTAATTTATATGATTCTTTTCTTGATAAAGTTATTATTTTCGCTTCGGTTTTTGCATGCTTTCCCGAATACGACAATTTAACAAAGTTTCACTTACGCGATCGAATCTCAACTGATGTTATAAAACTGCAATTTTTTCCGGATGGCCCAAACCGCGGTGGCGCGGTTACGCCCCCGTACCACTTCTCCTTATTTCCTATTTCTGTGGCTGATATGGTGATGATGATCCCACAAGTTCTTTTTTCTCGAATTAAATCATACGTCATTCGTTGTCTCGGAAATAAAATTTGTAAAACGTACCACAATAGTCTCTATAGGCCTTTAATTTCTTTGTGTTCTTTATGAGTACACCGTCCGTAGGGGTTAATGTCAGGCAGCTGAGGCAAATGAAGGTTTTTATTAAATGACGTCAACACACTGTTTAAGGATAATAATGAACCGGTTTACGTAGGTACTCTACTTGACGAAATTAGATGTGGAAATTTTTTACTGACGCTTTTTTATTTACGATGATCGTCTGCAATAGGTCTTTTTCTTTTTTGTTATAACTGTTATAAGTCGTAAAAATGTATGTTTCTTTCACTGTTGGTCCTCTATGCATTTCTAATGGTATAGAAATGCATAGAGGACCAACAGTGCAATCCGATTGAGTTGAATCCAATGACATTTTACAAATAAACGCGCCATGCACGAACATTATTGACGGCACGGTTGGTGCAGTGCTTCACCCGGGAAACCGGGAGTCTCACCCAGTAGGGCCCACTCGCACGTTTTGCGTGAAGCATTCGGGTGACCCTGTATGGAAATACTTAGCAACGAATCAGAACTCTGTGCGGTAAAACACAGAGCCTAGGGGGTTTACAATCTCGCCGCAATTATTTCATTTCCAATGCAATGTCTTACAGAATGAAGTTGTTATTCCAAATGTGTTACTGGTTATCCTTTAGGTCGACTACAACCATTTCTGACCATTTTTGTATATGTTATATCGAGGTGACACGGATTTGGTAATGAGTATATAATGTGTAGGAATGGTAATTATGGAAAAAATATAGAGGTGATTTCGATCACCATTTCAACCAAAGGACGCTGAACAACGACCTCCCCATAGATATCCACAATTGTGTGGTCATTTTGGGGGAAATATGCCAGTACTCACCACGCTTGGCACTCGGGTCGGTGAGCGCAGTATGGCTACTGTTTCACAGAACGGACGCTGTTGCCCATCCCTCTGGTTTAGAGGAGAGGGGGTGGTGTTATATTCTTAATCCGGACACCACAAAGAATATGTGATTTTGATCTTACATTAATTTTTCAGTACGAAGCCGAGAAACACAAATACGAACAATCGTCTTTTGCTTTTACCGCATCTGACATGCTGCCCCACCCCACGACATAGTTAATACTAAAATGGCTTTTAATAGAAACTTGAAGACAGAAAGTGCCTGTGGCGACACCTACATAACCAGAATAACTACAACTTACAACGACATCTACTTGAATATTAATTGCAACTTTCCGATGACGTCAAAGAATCCTGAATCACGCTTGTAAAGTATTCGCGCAACGCTGCATATATACTGTCGCCCAACATTAACCGTTGGGCTTCGGCCCGCCAGGCATACCATCCGCTTGGCTGGAGGATCCTCCCATTACTATGTAGGAACACCACACCTTGTTCCCCACATGCCTATTCCTTGCCAATGACAACGGAGCAAGAAGTTTTCTTAATTAGTTCGTATTCTTTCATGTGATGAATGGCCAACCTAGTTTGAGAGTCGTTGAAGCCACCCAGAGGCCTCTCACTTGGCTTAACGACTGCCGTCTAATGACAACAACCGGGACCGACGATTTAACGTGCCCTCCGAAGCATGGAGACTCTCAATTCAAATACCACTAATCACCCATCCATAGACTGACCGCGCCGAGCGTTGCTTAACCTGCTGAACCCTATAGAGCTTACACAGATTTACACGTTTCCAGGTCTTTAATGGCAGCTTATAGAACGACAGGTACTACGTATTGTTGTAAAATCATTCAACATTCCGGCTGTAATCGAGGCACAAAATTCAACCAAGTGGTAAAGGCTATGTAGGAAAGATCCTGGCACCAGGCAGGCTGGTCCCAGCTGGCCATAACTTTTGAAAAGAGACGAATCCCACTGTTGGGTATTGAGAGAAGTTGACGAGTGTTAGTTTCATATGCTGTATGTTGGTTTCATGTAAAAAATATTTTTATATACATGTAAGTAAGTAATTTATTTGCCGTGTGGTGCCGGCTCAGAATACCACCACCCCATTTTTTCCCGTGGGTGTTGAACAGTCGACTAACGGATTAGTCAGAGGATGGGCAGCAGCGTCCTTCGAGTACATTAACAACTCAACTGCGATCGCCAACCTGTCTGCCAAGCGTGGTGATTATGGCAAAACCCCCTCAATGAGCACACAACAAACCCATATGGGTCGTTGTGGTGATCTTTGGGGGAGGCCTGTGTCCAGCAGTGGACTTTATTCGGCCGAAATGATGATCATCTTGCAACCTATGAATGTGCACTTTCGTTGCAGACATCGTGAATCGGTAGCCATACTGCGCTCACCAACCCGCCTTTTTTTATTGATGTCCAGTGGAAATTCTACATGGAACTTCCTTCACCCCGGGGAAGGGCGAAGGGGTATGCCGGACTCGTACCGGCTAAAACCACTGGAGCGGTCATCTTCGACACCGTAGGGGGGCTCCAGGTCCTCGTAAGATCACACTAGAGCCGCCCATTGGTGCCACGCCTTTAGGCACATCACGGACACCAACCCGCCTGCCAAGCGTGGTGAGTATTGGCAAATACCCCCCAAAATGTGTCATCACACACAGTTGTGGAAATGTATGGGGGAGGCCTTTGTTAAGCAGTAGACGTATAAATGGCCGATATGATGATATGGTGATGAGATAGTTCTTCCGTTACAGGTTTTTGTATATCTATGACTATAAACTATGTCTATCTGTTATAGTGGGTCATCGTTTAAAATCACTACAAGAAAAATAAATGTAGTCCTTGAGTAAATACATTCATAAGAATAACACGGTTCCTATTTTGAATTATACAAAATGGCGCGTCATGAATTATAGCATAGAATTTTAAATGAGTATATATCATGCAACCGTGAACAGGTAGGTAATCAAAAAAGATGGGTAACCGGTTATTGTTTTTGTTATATCTTATTAATATACTTAAAGCAAGACAAAAACTATAAGGTGCTATTAAAATTATATTATGTCAAAGTCAAAGATTTTTATTTCAAATAAACCAAATAATGAATATGTATATAATATAAGTATAATCTGCATAATAATCTTATCACGTTCAGTGATATTTCTAGTTAGTTGAGATAGATATATAACACGATATGAATACTATAGTTAAACATATTAATTTGCAGCTACCGTACCGTCCGTGTTGTGTCCGGATTAAGAATATAGCACCACTCCATCTCCTCCCGTGGATGTCGTAAAAAGTGACTAAGGATAAAACTAAACCAGAGGGATAGGCAGCAGCGTCCTCTCTGTAAAATACCATACTGGGGTACAATTCTCTAAGCTCAAACATCCATACATCCTAGAATACAGAAGAGAAATTACGGCGATAACCCAATTTGGTATTCGCTATGAGTGGTCCTCATGGCTAACCGTCTGCAACGTGTCTTTGAATAGCTTCAATAATGTCTTAGCGAATGCCAAATTGATTTTTCTCACTTATTTCAATTCTGTATTCAAGGATGTATGGGTGTCTGAGCTTAGGGAATTGCACCCCTGCGCTCTAAGATTTTTATAAGTGTAGATGCGTTGCCCGCGCTCTACGATGGTCACAAGAAAGCAAGGTAATTGCCTGGAGTTCACTTAGTCACGCACCGACCAGTGTCATGGCTCGACGTGAATCATATGCGTAATTCAGTAACATATTATGCACAAGTATTGCCATCCTGTGTTTATAGACGATACACGAAGTATACTGCTATTATGAGAGCAAAAGACATTTTATTTCATAAATAAATAAATACATCGATATTGTAAATAAAACATGTTTTATTTTTTATTTTTTAATACGCAGTCTAATGGCGGCCGGCGCTTCGTTTTGTAGTGCCATAATGTCCGTGTATGGCGCGTACATATAGATCTAAAATGTTTTTGACTGCGCTCACCAACCCGCCTGACAGGTGTAATAAGTATTGGCAAATGCCCTCTAAAATGACGACACGATTGGAAATCTATGCGGGAGGCCTTTGTTCAGCATGACTACTGATGTACCGTCTAAACTGGCTAGAGGCGTCTTGGCGTCGCCGAAAATTGTCCGGTTAAGCAGCCACATTACTCTGAAATGTTAGCGAGAAGCCCCACAAAAAATAACCGTAATAATTTACAGAAGAGGGTTCGAAAGTGAACGATTAAATATTAGCTTGTCGATATCACCGAGCCCATTTTCCTGTTCGACATCCTTTCTCCTGACAGACAACAAGAATGATTCTGGGGGAGTATCGCTAAAGTGACAATGCTTGGCCGGCGGATTGGTGAATGCAGTAGTACGTACAATATCCTCTTGTTATCAACCCTTAGTCACGTTTTACGACACCCAAGGGACGAAAGAGGTGGTCTGTTTTTTGCCGGAAACTACGCAGAACTGTATGGCTGTATGGTTCTCGGACACAAGGCTAGGTCCTCTCCGCCTATAAATGTAAAAAGCGAGTGAGGGACTATCCAGAGAATAGGCAGCAGCCTATTAAAAGTGATATACTGCGACCACAAGTCCGCCCACATTGCGTGGCGATTATGTTAATGTCATCATCATCATCATTTCAGCCGATAAACGTCCACTGCTGGACAGAAGCCTCCCCCAAATATTGCTATAAAGACCGGTACAGGTTTCTGTTGTGTGCTTCTGTTGGGAGGTTTTGCCACAATCGCCACACGCGGGTTGGCGATCACAAATGTAATCGAAGAACGCTACTGCCCATCCTCTGGCTAATCCCATAGTCGACTTTTACGATACCCAAGGGTTGAGATGGGGTGGTGGTATTCTTAGCCGGTACTACACGGCCAATTTTAATGTCCAATACGACTAATCAGTGGTTATTGAAAGGCGTTCAGTCGTTAGTTAGTAGGCTGATAGGATAAAACCAACGATAAAGCATGTAAAGGCTCGTATTATATCAAATCGAGAATCAAAACTTAAGCAGAATTCAAGTCTAGATTGCGTTAGTCTAATTCATCATTATTTCAGCCGAATAAAGCCCACTGCTGGGAACAGACCTGTCCCAAAGATCGCCATAACGAACGGTCTGGTTGCGTGGTGTTGGGGTGTTTTGCCAAAATGGCAAGCAGGTTGGCGATCGCAGTTGAGCTGTCAATTTACTCGAAGGATGCTGCTGCCCATCCTCCGGCTAATCCTATTTCCGCCTTTTACGACACCCATGGACTGTGACGGGTAGGTGCTATTCGTAGCCGGCACCACCCGGCTTAGCTTAGTCTAATTACATCCAGCATTTATATTCAATTGTTGCAATCTACACGTTATTTCCACTTAAGTTTTGATTCTCGTTCTGTAATACTGGCCTTACGGCCGAATATTGAAACATATGCAACTATGCTGTGTATTTCTCTACGAGATCGAATCAGAAATGAGGAGATCCGTAGAAGAACTAAAGTTGCCGACATAGCTGAAAGGATTACTAAACTGAAGTGGCAATGCGCGGGGCACATTGCTCGTAGAATTGATGGCCGAAGGTTCTCGAATGGAGACCGCACACCGGAAAGCACAGCGTGGGACGACCTCCAACGAGGTGGACAGACGCCATGTGAAGGTCGCTTGGAGTCGTTCGATGAGAGCGGCATGTAACCGCTCGTTGTGGAAATCTAAGGGGGAGGCCATTGTTCAGCAGTGGACGACCTGTGGCTGATATGATAATGATGCCCTTATAGGGTTGTGATGGGTTGGTCTTTGTAAACTCAAGATTCATCGTCTGTACCCTCATATGTCGACAACGAGAAGTTCAAGAACTTGAGTACGCAAAATTTTGGGCCTTCTGCTGTGCTTGACGGTTGTACTAAATGAGGCTATACATTATAAAACTGGTAGCGATTTAATACTAGTTGTGGACTCAATCGAGCCTCTCTTCCGCTCTCCTTCCTCAAGGTCTGTCAGTACTTATTAAACATATACAGAGACGCCTGGTTATTTTTAAATAAGACGTAAAATATATCTGACGTCACAGCCATATTATTATTGTAGAGTACATGAATACCTATTGATTTCCAGTCAACAGATTTAGTGTATATGAAAGAAGCATGATAGAGGTGAAGGTGACAAAATATGGGGAGCAACCGTTTGTCATAGTGTGGACAGGTGATGAATAGCGGAGATGACAATGATGGCTATAGTAGAAGAGGCATGTTAAAAAGATGGATGGATTGTGTTAAAGTTTTTTTTACTATTGCGCCCTTTATTATTTCTCATATGTCGTTTACAGATATAAATATCACGTGCATAAACACCATGAACCGAAACAACATCGTTTTTATATTATATATATAAAACACTTTTAATCGGATTACATCGAGAATATTTTAGATTTTAAAATTTCCTGACGTTTCGTTTATGGGTAAAGTAGTTTCATAGATATTTAGTAAATAATTGCCCATTTTCTTAAATAACTTTAAAACTATCTATTTTAAAATGATAAAATAAATATATTATTATTGACCCTCACACCCTCAAACCCTTCCATTTAATATGTTACATGGTACAGTTTGTAAAACTTTATTCTTAAATTTTCTATATTACCCCCCAAAAGTAACCCCCATATTCAAAATTCACTTATTTACGATACACGTCCGCCTTTGAGACGCAGAAATCCATATATCTACCAAATTTCAACCTAATCTGTTCAGTAGATTCGGAGCAAATTGGCTGTAACAGACGGGCAGACAGACACACGAGTGATCCTATAAGGGTTCCGCTGTTTTTTCCTGCGGACGGTCGTAACCCTAAAAATCTGCTGATTATTAAAAAAAATTATGTCCTCGTTATTTGGATATATTCGGAGCGGAGGATGCTTCAGTTGACTGACCATCGATTTTGTAGGACAATTAATTTTCCGAGTTTATTATCCAATTATCTTAACATTTAAATAAAAAACTTACTGTTAGTCAGACAATTTCGACACCCCACCAAATTGACATGTTTTACACCTGCATACTTCATTAGCTACCTACCTCTATCGAGAATTTTCACAGAGGAAAACTTGGGCGTCTTGGCGAACCAAACCTACTCACAAAGATTCGGCCCCTTATTAATTACTATAAAAAATCAGGCGGTAGCTGCTGGACCAAGAGTCATTAAGTCCATGAGAATCAACCTTATAATAAAGAAGACTTACCTAAGATCTCCTCGAGCCAGTAGCAGGATATATACAAAAATATGGCAACACCGAGCCAGAATCCGATTAGCAACACTGCCAGGTACTCCCACATGGTATATGTTGCATCACTAGCAGTCGTTTCTTAACACTCACGAACCGCGGTACATCACTATTTACACTTTTATTGTTTTTTCCTTTATGACATTCTGCTTTTCTATATTAGAGTAGTTTGGTATGAGTTTGCGTAATCGGAGGAAGAGTGGATGATTTTTATAGCATTTGCTATATTCTCCAGGGCCGTGTTCCGCAGGGGGCCCTTAGCGCAAGTTGCTTAGTATTTAAATAGTAATGTCTTAGATTTTCGTGATTATTACACATTATAATAACACACTTTTAAACGGATTCTATCGCTTATATTTTAGATTTTCCTGACGTTTCGAATACTTTGCAGCATTCGTGGTCGCAGGATGACTAAGGTAACAGGCGTCGTTACAGATCTTTTTAAAGTTATTTTATTTTATCTACCGTACAATTCGAAACGTCAGTCGAACGAAAGTCTAAATATACGCGACAAAATCCGTTTAAAAGTGTTTTATTATAGTATTTAAATATTAATTTTAAGGTTGGCTGGAGGCCTCTTTTGGCTTCGCCAGAAATTACCGGTAAAGCTACCACTTTTCCCAGAAAAGGCATTAAGAAGCTCAACGAAAAAAAAATTGTGGCAGCAGGAATGTATTGTCAAGTCCGTTTGGTTTCTGAAAAGCCATATTATATATCTAGGCATTATTGTCTTTATCTTATTGTAAACCCATAGATCACACAAACGTTAGAAATACCAAAATATGCAAACATGCATGTCTTGTTTTTGTGGGATGCAAATGTTTTGTTATTATTATTATGTATACCCACCCAAATCGTCCCCCACCAAACAAATTCTGGATTCGCGATTTGTCACGGAAAATATATCTTTATAACAATAACTTTTGAAGAGAAACCAATTACTTTTTTTCCAATTTCGATGCGAGTTCCACTAACCGTCGCAACTATAGCGGACAAACAGTATATTTTTTATTAAATATTAATATAAGTAACGCTTTCTATTTCATTTCAAAATGATCACCTATAAATAAAATAAATAACTATCTTACATTTTTATAAGAACACGAAAAAAATAGATTACAAAAGAATATTACGTCTAATAGAATTAATACCTGACAATTTCTTGCTATCGCAATTATTAAACGACGCTATTATTTGTGTTTCAAAAACTTAATACATCTTAAGAAACTCCGCTTTCGAAAATATAGAGGTATTAATATTAATATGAATATCGTAATTGTGTTGCATAGTCTTGATATTTACAATAATTAACTACTAAACAAAGCGATAGCCCGATCAAAACAAGCGTGAAAATAAAAATCTGATTACGCAAAAACACTCTTTGATTATGCTTATAGACTCAAGATATATTATTTGTTTTTCAAAGAGGTTCTAAGAGGTTTGCAGAGCTTTACACGCTTTATTTGGAATCTTGCAGTTTCATTTTCACCCATTTCTAGATATTCGATTGACTTGAAAATTTGCAGACGTGTCACGAATCGATGATAGTTTAAAAAATTACCTCTCTATGCTATGAAGTGGTTCATAGTTCATTTATCGGCTCATTATTAAAAAAAAAAACTGGTATTATATTTTACACTAGACATGTAAATAAGGAACATTAAATCGAAATAATTTTATAGGGGTTATTTTGCGTTAAAACCAATGAAATATCAATAAATTTATATTTTATGAAACTAATAAAAACCCTCTTTTAATAAAATATGAGTTAAACAACACACAATATATTTTTAATGTAATATGAAAGCGTGGTGTGCTCGATATCAAAGGTAACTCCAAGAATATAAGTGGAGAGCACCTACTCTACTATTTTGGTGTTTTTAGTTCATATTTAATTAGAAGCGTGTATTTGTTAGTATTTGAAACTATAATTTTATTGAACTCCTTTACAAAGTTGGTCATGTTGATTACACTTGATCACCCATTGATGTATAATTATAATTTTCAAGAATAACATATTAACAATAGAAAAATATTATCCTACTACTTCCGACGTGCCAGTTTGACTGATTAAATGCAACTGGCATTCAAAATTATTCAAATAAAATACCCACGCGCTTTTCAAAATTATGTCATGACATGCGGTCATTGTTACGAAATCCGTCGAATGTTATTGTTTTGAAGCAAAACAACAGCGCCATTCAATTGTTTTAATGCATCGACACTCAGATGTTGGTAAACAATTAAAATATTCCATGAATTGCACTTTTAACGCTTCTGAATGAAGAATGAAAACATTGAAACATCATAATATACTTTGATTGATGGTAGGAAGTTTAGGGCAATGACACACATTTTAGAATCGTTTGCAAAAAGAACACACCTAGCTCGTAAATGATGTTTGTCTAAATCATTTCGTGCATTTGACAACATGGTTGGTTCAGTGGCTAAGCGATTAGATTTCTGCACTAGGTGTCGCGGGTTCCATTCCCGCACGGAAAAAATATTTGTATGCTCTACAACTGTAGAGCATACAAATATTTTTACAATTTTTTCGTTGGGTACAGTGTACAGGAGAAATCCTAGTGGGCACCGTTCTTTTTTATAAGCTATCATAATTTCGGCCGAGTGGAGTCCACTGCTGGACACAGGCCTCCCCCAAAGATCACCACAACGACCGATATGGGTGTGTTGTGGGTTCATTGGGGGGTTTTGCCATAATCGCCACGCTTGGCAGACGGGTTCGCGATCGCAGTTGAGTTGTTATGTACTCGAAGGTCGCTGCTGCCCATCCTCCGGCTAATCCCTTAGTCGACTTTTACGACACACACGGGAGGTGATGGGGTGGTAGTATTCTGAGCCGGCACCACACGGCATTATAAGCTATACCTAGTTGTTTATAAATAATAAGAGATTCAACATTTAACACTGGTTTTGGGTCGCAACTGTATGGCTTCAAGTACTAACACTGAAACGGCCGACACTACTCCAATTGATGATTGGATTCACGGAAACGGATATATGAAATTGGATAACTCAAACAATCCATTTGACATCGACAAAGGCACGAAGTAAATTGATACAATATTGGTTACAGTACAGTTCGAACGATACCTACGGGCCATTCATGAAAGAGCTTCTGTCTCAATCACTAAAGTATCAAGTTGCATGGCACCACAGGTTTACTGCCTTTTTGTCGCACAAACGAATATAAAATCTTTTGTACTGTGTTTCTTGAGTTTGTTCTATGCAATATTGAGGTTATTTGTATGTGTAACGCTGATAACTTATGGCTTCTAAATAACAGTCGCTTTGCCTAAAGCCAGTTCTTCAGTTTGTACAATTAATTATAAACATCATCGTCATCATCATCATATCAGCCACAGGACGTCCACTGCTGAACAAAGGCCTTTAGCCCCTCTAGCCAGCATTTACACAACGGTCACATGCCGCTCTCATCTAACGACTCCCAGCAACCTTCACCAGGTCGTCTGTCCACCTCGTTGGAGATCATCCCACGTTGCGTTTTCCGGTGCGCGGTCTCCATTCGAGAACGTTCCCGGCAGCCACGCTCTTCCTGGTCATGGTAATTATATACAGCGTGTTAATAATTACAGCGGGTAAATTAAGTGTTTTAATGCTGTCCACTCGAATCCTGTGATGACGCATCATTCGTTCCTTTGTTTGTGGTGTCCAGATTTTCCGGAGACACGGGAACTACATTGAGCAGCTCGGTTTACACTCTTCGAATACCCTAGATTTCTACTACATCTAATAAAGAAATACCAAATATATAGCTTCGAAAATGAGATAATTTTCATTCGCGTCAGACTATTGTATTCAACCTTGTCACGAGTGTTAGAACATGTTTCGATAGCTAGTACAGTCAGCATATAAGTCCATGAATATTTCAATTAAATATTAATATTGTCCGTGTGTGTCCGGATTAAGAATATAAATATTTACGCTTAATGTACAACAGTGTACAAAAGGCGGTCTTTCTACCAGGTGAATCCAACTCCTCCGGTGTCGTAAAGGGTGGTTAAGGGACTCTAAACCGGAGTGATGGTAGCAGCGTCCCTTCTGTGGAACAGTACCGTTTTTGCGCCAACTAACCCACCTCTGAAGCGAGGTGGCAAAATGGCAAATATGCAAATACCCTCCAAAATGACGACTCATTTATAAAACCGGCCTCCGGTGGGGCAGAGGGTGCTAAGAATTTCTGGCAGAGACCCAACTACTACTTCAAATCGAAACTAGGAGCGGAGGAGGAGGAGAGCACTAGGAGGGGGGGTGGACGTAAAGATTGTTGAGCTGAAGTATTTATGATCCTATCATATAGGTATTATAATGTATTATCAGTCCATAAACGTCCACTATGTGGGTCTTTCAATGACAACAATAATTACCAGTTATCGGGGATGATAGAATAATCACCACATTTTGTGGACGCATTTATCATCACACTGAAGCACGGTTTTCTGGCACCTGGTTTTGTGGACAGAGTGGAGACCACGCAGTGACTATCATAATTTTTCATAATAATCAACAAGTTTTGCCGTGTGGTGAATTGATAGATCGCTTGATTATCCATAAAATACGCATAGATGAGATAAAGAAAGAGCTGAGATGGGCCGGTGTTATTCTTTGCCATGTGATGCCGCCAATAGCAATATTATAATCCGTAAACCACCACCCCATCTCTTCCCATGGGTGTCGTAAAAGTCGACTAAGGGATTAGCCGGAAGATGGGCAGCAGCGTCCTTCGAGTACATTAACAACTCAACTGCGATCGCCAACCCGCCTGCCAAGCGTGGCGATTATGGAAAAACCCCCCAATGAGCCCACAACACATCCATATCGGTGGTTGTGGTGATCTTTGGGGGAGGCCTGTGTCCAGCAGTGGACTTCATTCGGCCGAAATGATGAACAAGTTTTATTAATAACATATGAAACCTTGGAACAATCATCACTTACATTTGATGTTGACCGTACAGAGTACAGCAGAGCAGCTACGTTCACGAATGAGGTAAAGTATACGGAAGGCTTGATCATAGTTGAGGGGTATTTCCCAAAGTAACATTAATTTAATTTTCAAGGTAGCATCTGCTTTGGAGTATGTGGTCCAAGTGGGAAGCGGTAAGCAAGACGACAAAAAAGTGGTATTTTAATAATAAGGTAGGAATAGGACAATCCACATTTATAAAGATTAGATGCAAAGCAAACAAGAAGTCCAAATTAACGATGAATAGAATTAGAATAGAGATAGATTAATTACGTTATCTTGAAGCAACTTAAACAAGATTCAGATAATTAATAAAAAGTCAAAGAATGGATGTTAAATGTCAAAGCATTAATTTACGTAGTATAATATTACTGGATTAATAAAATATAATAGTTTATAGAGTATTTAGCTTCTAACAGACCGTGTGGTGTTCGGATTTAGAATGTAGCACCACTGTATAGTGCATACCCGTATGGGACTCAAAGTCAAAGTTTTTATTTCATATAGGCCCTAAAAGTCGAAAGTTAAGGTGCACGGTTCGGAAAAGTTGATCTTATGGAGAAGAAGTCGGGAAGAAACTCCATAGACACTCTTTTAAAAAAAGTGATATTACAATTTAACACATCAGCTATGTGGAAACAAAATATGTACAAACTATACGTGAAGTACATATACACAAAAATAAACACACTATTGCTTCTGTAATACACAATCAGAAATTGATAATTATTAACGCACAGGTACGAGTCAACGAAGTTGTCATATTTACAAAATGTAGAAGATGCTAAATTATATTAAAATAAACGGCAATATGGCCATCAAGCTGTAAATAATGTCATATTGTATACATTAACATGTCAAAAAGGACATATATAATATGTCCTATATAAAAAAGTCATCAAATCTAACAAGAATTATATCCTCATTCATCGCAATTCAGAATAATTAATAGATAAACACATATTTTGTCAAGAGGGTACCAGGGAAGCCACATGTGCAGAAAGAATCAGTGCCAAACATCCCTGTCGTCAACGTAATCTATAGCTTTATAATAAGCTTTTCCAGTAAGAACGCGTTTAATATAGGCTTTAAACTTTCCCTCGATAAGATCTGTAATAGATTTGGACAGATTGTTATAAAAACGTATACTATTCCTTAGGAACGACTTATTCGTTTATGCTAATCTAAATTTAGGTACTACTATTTTATGTTTTTGCCGTGTATTGATGTCATGAAAATCGCTCCTTTTATAATACTTGTGCAGATTTTTGCGGACATATAAAATGTTTTCAAAGATATAAAGTGACGGCAGTGTAAGTATGTTAATGTCTTTAAACATGGTTCTAAGAGACTCGCGAGGGCCCATGTTATAGATCGCAAGGATGGGCCTTTTTTGTAATATAAAAACAGAATCTACATCAGTCGCTGATCCCCACAACAGAATGCCATAAGACATAATGCTGTGGAAATATGCGAAGTAAACTAATCGGGCTGTAGCTACATCAATCAGCTGCCTAATTTTCCGAACTGCAAATGCAGCAGAGCTGAGCCTACCCAATATAGCTTTGATGTGGGCACTCCATTGCAATTTAGAGTCGATGGTTATTCCAAAAACACAGTTTCATCAACAGTTTTAAGTTGGTTGCATTCAAGAGTTAATTTTAGTCCTATTTGGGGTGTATTAAGCAATGAAAACTTTAAACATTTGGTTTTATCAGCATTAAGTAGTAGATTGTTAGCAGCAAACCATTTGCAAAGGACTGTTAGACTTTCGTTTACGTGTGGAATATTACAATCATTTCTAATAATTTTCAAAATTAGGGACGTGTCGTCAGCAAATGAAATTACGACTCTAAACCTGAGAGATGGGCAGCAACGCTCTTTTTGTGGAACAGCAGCCAAACTACGCCCACCAACATGCCTCCCATGTGTGGTGGGTAGGAACTGGTAAATTTTCCCCAATGACGATACAAATAAATAACTGGCCCCCAGTGTAACAGGTAATTGCAGAAATTTATGGACGAGGCAATGATGATGAAGTGACTTGGGGGTGCGGCTAAGGTGCAATCAAATCCCGTACCCTCAGCGATAGGTTGGTCGCAGGAACACTGTGGGGTTTCAGCCAGTAAGAGTTTGGAACGCCTTCCCCAGGACACCTCCGCCCACGCCAAAGTCCACACACCACAAAAAAGGTTCTAAGAGACAGAATTTTACACATCATACTGTATCGACAAAGCTCATGGTTTGATCTTAGATGTCAAACTCAAAGATTTGATATCTTTGAGTTCAGCATCTAAACTCAAAGATATCAAAGGCTTCGGTTAATTTGCGCTACTATTTGTCTCCATCTATAAACAGTTGTGATACCTTCCCATAATGCATTCAAAGTAAATTACTTATTACGCTATTAAATCAAATAAGTTCAAGTGTTAGCATTCACATATGGTGCTGTCCTACATTGGAGTGTATGTAAAATTATCTGTGAGAATGCACGTCGAAGGTCGCCGTAGTAAGCCAATAGGTGACTGATAACTCAGGTGTAACGGTGAAGAGTTTGGTTAAATCGTCACGTACAGCCTGATGCGTTGTTGTAATGGAGGAATTTGTTACTCCGTTAAATCATTATATATCAAGTAGGTTTCCACAATCACTTTCACTCTTCAGAGATGAAGCTGGCATTTCCTACTGGTTCTGAGACGAAATAAACTCGCAGGTCTCTCGTTTTAGAGTCCAAACATTTAGGATAGGATGTAAGTGCTCGAGGAGTGATATTTATTTACTTTAAAAAGTCAGCGAATAATACGTACTTTATATCGAATGATGTATGATTAAAAATAATTTTAACAAGAACTACTCAAAAGACCTTGTTCCTAATTTCTTTGAATCACCTGATTTTCAATATTTCGTAAGCACACGTAGACGCGGAACCATTTGTAACATAACACAAACATCAACAGCCAATAACATGCTGTGAGCACTTTCGAGCTCATCGGTGGCTTCCTACGTGGTCCGTCCACTTTCATCTTGCATACTTCATGCATAATACCTTCATATTCCCTTGTATAGATGTTAAACGTGCTTAGATCTGGCTGTGTGAGCGGCGGCCCAAGCTGAGAGCGGTAATCAATTTTGTTAAATATCAATCAATCAATTCAATTTATTTGCTCAGAACATACATTGAACCATTTTTGTAGCATGCAAATATTAAAATGGTTATTACATACATGTAATTACAAGCTATTACTATTTTAAATTACAATGTCAAAGTGGGTACAATATTATAAGTATTAAATTTACCATTATTAATCTTAGGCAGATTTTAAATATTCGTCCACCGAGTAGTATGCCTTTGAAGAGAGCAATTCAAAAGCCTTTCTTTTGAAAATATTGGTGTTTTCAATGTCAATTATGGATCTTGGTAATTTATTATAAATAGGACCACTTTAATTATTAGGTATGTCGTAAATTCGCTGCATGTAGATGAAAATCTCCATTAACTTGAGGTAGACTGTCGGGGTGCAGAACTAAGTTCACTCGAAGAAATTGGATGCTACAGAAAATATATTGTAGAGAAAATGTATTCAAATATTCAGTTATAAGCTGTTTTTTATTAAACCACTAAGTTGGCAAACTTGCATATTATGGCCCGCCTAATGGTAAGCGGTTACCGTCACATACGAAAGCTTGCAACACCAGAGTATGTAAACACCACATGTAAATTTCCTCTACATCATAAAATAAAACCGCTACATCGCATCGCTTGTACCATTACCAATGCAGCGCCCGTCAATAAGCTTAAAAGGAAAACTATTTCCGCTCAGTACTACATCCAGGCAGTACAGGGCCGTATACCTTTTCACTTTCTATATTAACTGTGCCTCTGTAAGTAGTTTTAAATAGCTGAACATAAATGGTTGATGAATTTAGCTCGTTAGTGAGCAAGCCTGTTTTGTAGTTCTTTGATTCTGAGGTGGATCACCCGTGTATATATTCGCGTTTGGTATTAATGAATAAAATTTCAACCATGAACGTTTAATTTTAAAAGCTGAACAAGATTTCACAGATATTCCGAAGAGATTAAAATGTTCTATGACTATATTTAATTTAAATCTTTACTCGTGATAGTACTACAACAGAATAAAATTACAGATTAATCGTTGAAAAAAAAAGAATACTAAAACGTGACGCGTTATAAAATGGATGAAAAGCATCATTATCATATCAGCCAAAGGATGTCTTCACTGGTGAAGAAAGGCCTGCCCCAAAGATTTTTACAACGACCGACTACATGCCGCCCGCATCCAACGACTCCCAGCGACCTTCACCAGGCACCTGTCCACCTCGTTAGAGACCCCACGCTGCGTTTACGATGCGTAGTCTCCACTCGAGAACCTTTCGGCCCCAATGGCAATTTGAATTTGAATAACTCTCTTCAGATATCGCTATTGATGTTGATTTTATCTCAACGTTGCAGCATTATGCTGAGTGTCAGCTATTTTCTGCACATTTCTCTCATTCATTCATTCATATAGTATAAATGAATATTAAGTTGCTTTAGTAGAAATTTAAATCTCTTGCCAACATTCACGCACTAAACAGAGCAGTAAATACTGTAAACTTCTCTTTTTTGTTTGTTAATAATGATAGCCTGGATTCCAAGTCCTTTGGCGAGGTACTGTATTAAATTACGTGAGTGTTGCAAGGGGAAAAACAAAAATATGTTTTATACTTTGGCGTTAATGTTATGCGCGACTCTATGGTGTTCAGAAATAAATACTTTTCTTTCGTTCTTCTTCTTAGCTCGCTGAGTAACTTTGAGCTTTCTTAAGGCTCATAGCGAGTTACCACATTTAAAAAGCATAGCCTAAGGCTTTGTTAACAAAACAGTACTCACAAAGAGAACAACTGGCCGCTTTAAACATGCACATAAAAGTAGGATATAATTTCCGTGTGAATATTTCACATAGATTTTCCCAATTTGTAAACGAACATGTGCCACATACTACCAACCTAAATTACCCGGCTATGTTGTAATTAATCACCATGTCGCCATAACATAGATAAACACTTAATGCAATGCATCTACAAGGGACTTGTAATTACGTGGCGTAATGTTACTCGTGGTAGACATGTGATTAAGGCCGTAAAATATGTGGTAGAACAAATTAAACAAATGTATTTAAGCTATGCTTGGTATTCCTCTCGAATCAGGAATGAGGAGATCCGTAGAAGAACTAAAGTCGCCGACATCGCTGAAAGATTTAGTATACTGAAGTGGTAATGGGTAGGGCACATGGCTCGTAGAACTAACTGATGGCCGTTGGGGCAAAAAGGTTCTCGAGTGGAGACTGCGCACCGGAAAACGCAGCGTGGATCGACCTACAACGAGGTGGATAGATAACCTGGTGAAGGTCACTGGGAATCGTTGGATGCGGGCGGCATGTAACCGGTCATTGTGGAAATCTATGGGTTTGTTCAGCAGTGGACGACCTTTGGCTAATGATAATGATGATGATTTTTCTGTCCATTAATCTGATATATGGTTATCATAATCATATTATTCTGTAGATGTCCACTACAGAAAAAGGAGATCCTCATAGAGGTTTTAATGATTGATATAATTACGCTTGAGAATGGATTCGTAATCGCTGTAAGCTGTAATGAGCCATAAAGTCTATGAGAAAATGATTAGAAATATGTAGATATAATTTTATTACAGATAAGAACTTCACGAGATTGGTTAGCTGTAGTGTATTATTGCCGTCTTTTATGATGGAAGAAGAAAACGATTTTATTTGCCACAGTATGACTAAATGATAATACTAAAATGTATAGAAGCAAAATAGGTTTGGAAGAAAATAGGTTTCGTCATATCCGTGCAAATGATGATCTCTTTTCTGTCCTACGAATTTCCCGGCATCTGAAGGAACTGAGAGTATTACCAAACAGTTCCATCATGCCATATGATGATTTTCCGTGTGGTGTCCGGATTAAGAATATAGCACCACTCCATCTCCTCCCGTGGATGTCGTAAGAGGCGACTAAGGGACTCTAAACCAGAGGGATGGGCAGCAGCGTCCCTTCTGTGAAGCGGTAGCCATACTGCGCTCACCAACCCGCCTGCCAAGCGTAGTGAGTATTGGCAAATACCCCCAAAAATGATGACACATTTGTGGAAATCTTTGGGGGAGGCCTTTGTTCAGCAGTCGAAAAATAAATGGCTGATATGATGATGATGATGAAATGATGATTTCATCGTGAAATAACCTTTACGAAACGACTGCCGTTGACCCTAGCACATAGCGCAAACCATTACTTTAATATCATTTTTGCTGACCACAATATGGGTAACTGCATTTCGTAACCACACGGCTGTGATTTACTTACAGTTGTATTTACGCACACTGTTCCTTTTTGGGTGATACGAGTCTATAATAAAAGAAAACCGGTCAAGTGCGAGTTGAACTCGAAATTGATGAATATATTGTTTATTGTTGGATTCGGACTTGTACCAATAACTTAACATCGTAGTTGAAAAACATGTTTTTCCATACATTCTAACCGCAAACGTAAGTTTGTACGCACAATATTTACAGATTTACCATGTTATTTTAAGACCATATACTTCTTATAGGTTTTCCTGTAACCTATAGGTAAAGAGCTATTATTTATATTTTTTTCAGAAATGTATGCTCAGTTTTGGGGATTTTTGGTTGTTAATGTTGTATTTTCGTCTATTTTCTTAAATAACTTTGAAACCATATCTTTTAAAATTATAAAATAAATACATTTGACACCCTCGCAATAAGCCCTTCCATTTCATATATCACACGGTACAGTTTGCCGAACTATATTGTTTAATTTTCTATATTGCCCCCCAAAAAGGACCCCCATATTCAAAATTCATTTATTTACGTTACTCGTACATGTTTGGGTCGCAGAAATCCATATATGTACCAAATTTCAACTTAATCGCTTCAGTAGATACAGAGCAAATTGGCTGTGACAGATGGACAGACAGAAGGACACACGAGTGATCCTATAAGGGTTCCGCCGTTTTTTCCTTTGGACGTTCGGAACCCTAAAAATTGCTAATATTGGCAGTCACTGACTGAACAATACAAAAGCATTTTTTCATACTAACTATTGAGTACACGAGCAAGTCATTCGTTTTTAAAAAAAAACATAAATTACTGTCACATTACTTCAAATGTTTGTGTGTTAGTGCTTATTGATTTCTCAACACTTTTTGCATAATATGATGGGCATTACATCACAGATAAGTAAATGAACAGAGTTGATTTACCTCTGACCCCACGTAATAACATAAAATTACTTCACACTAATATCGCAGCCATTTTGAAATTTAACAGTAACCCTCGCGTTACTTACTACTGCTTGCCCAATGTTTGAAAATAGTTGTGAGTATTGCATTGTAAGTGGTGAATAAATAATGAAACACCCGACTGACCTGCCTTCATTTTATTTACTGATTATTGCGTTTCATGACCAGAATTCAATCCTACATTTTTTGCCACAAAACTGAACAAGTTTTCACTTAATAACTTTCGTCCTCAATTACGTTTTTATTAATTTAAGTTTATGAATTAATAAAGCCAAAGAAAACGTGAAAGTGACATTTGATAAAGCAAGCTTGTCTAAGTTGTAGGATTTTAGAAAGAAATTTAATTCCTGAACCAATTTCATTGATGTGACAAACTGATTCTCAAAAATCTTTTGCTTATTGACCGGGCTAGTCAAGTATGACTCACACATTCTTCATTCTCCAACCACGTTAATATAAGTTATGATAATCCAAGTACGCTCCCTCACCGACGTCGCAGACAACACCATTCCGCTCAAGTACTAATTGCTTCTCCACCCCCCCGACCCTTGCTCGCCTCGGCCCGTGCCGAGATTGTTGATTTAAGCGTCCCATAATACAAATTAAATAATACCGATCCAGCTGTCCCCAAAACAATAGCTTGTTATCCCCAGCAACGCCCTAAGCCGAGGACCGTGAAGACCGATTAGACCGCACGAAGGCCTTAGCGCAAGTTGCTTAGCATATAGAATTAATTTTAACCAGGCTTAAGGCCTGCTTAAGGCTGGAGGCCTCTTTTGGCTTCGCCAGGAATGTCTGCGAGAAGCCCAACAAAAAAAAAGAACCAAGTCCGCTCATCCGAATCATACATCGATAAATATTAATTGCTACTCAACGAGCACAAGTTGCAATTAAAGGTGTATCGCGTGACCACGATTTGCAATCGTTTTCGTGTTATGTGAGGTAACGGCGGTAATAGCTTCCGTTCACTGGGTCAGGTCTCTTCGGATTTAATTTGGTACTTTATGTGTAAATAATAAGTTGAAAATAAATCTTTGTAAGACAAGTACGTTATCAGTTTTGAAAGTTACCTACTTACTGGCTTGGCGAGCTAATCAACGAAGAAAACGAGTGCCGTGTGGTGCCGGCTCAGAATACCACCACCCCATCTCCTCCCGTGGGTGTCGTAAAAGTCGACTAAGGGATTAGCCGGAGGATGGGCAGCAGTGTCTTTCGAGTACATTAACAACTCGACTGCGATCGCCTACCCGTCTGCCAAGCGTGGCGATTATGGCAAAACCCCCCAATGAGCCCACAACACACCCATATCGGTCGTTGTGGTAATCTTTGGGGGAGGCCTGTGTCCAGCAGTGGACTTCATTCGGCCGAAATGATGAATGAAGACAAGTACGTTATCAGTTTTGAAAGTTACCTACTTAATGGCTTGGTGAGCTAATCAACAATGGTTCTGCAGTTTTCAATCAAAACTATGTTGTGTAATTAATTGAAGCACAATGATACTTCTGGCATATCTACCTGTTAACATCACCTGCAACAACCTCCCAGTGATCACTACAATAAGCACTCATAGGAGGTAATGCCACAATCACCACGCTTGGCAGGTGGATTGGTAATTCGCAGTATGTTGTTATTAGCACATGGAAGGCTGCTGTTGCCCATTTTTTGTATCTAACCTAAGTCGCTTTGTACGATACCCATGGGTAGCGCATGGAGAGAGGTGGTCTATTATTTTCCAGAAACCACATGGAGCACGGATTCTTGTACAATAAAAAAAAGCATTAGTGCAAAGGCCGTGTGGTACTGGCAAAAAATTCCACCACCTCATCCCATCCCTTGGGTTTCATAAAAGGCGACTATGGGACTAGCCGGAAGATAGACAACGTCCTTGGAGTACACTCAACTCCGATCGCCAACCCGTCTGCCAACCGTGGCGATTATGAAAACCCCAGAAATTAGAAAGATGATAAATCGAGCATACGAATAAAGTGGGGTAAAAGTTTAATATCAGGCCAATTTTCTACTCTACCAGCTTCACTAGAAACCGTCTTCAATGGCTCCCTCAATTCTGTTCATTAATAGATCAGCGAAGAAAACTATTTTAATTATAAACAGATTAGCAAATCAAGTGGGTTTCTAATCAATTCCAATGTTTATTAATTATTTACATGTGAACTTTCTGATCAACGTTTAATGATCACGAATCACATAATGATGATGTCATGAGAACAAGAATTGCAATGTATGCCGACATCATAAATGTGAAGCGTGTGCCTTACCGTGATTTGGAAAAAAAAATTGAGTCTCGTTGACAGACCACACCTTAAGGCGAGTTACACAATTGCAGACGTGATTGTAGTATGGTCGAAATGTCAAGTCGCAAAAACCTTTTGTTTTTATTCAACACTTGATACATGCAGTTACTTCATCATTATCAAGGAGTTTTACTTGGAAGACTGGCTTAGAAGGGCGTCCACATGAAACTTAAATTAATTGCACAAATTAACGTAAGTATAGGAACATGCGGTATTTCGTCTTGTAGGGCGCTTAACCAACAGTAAAACTGAGTGTTTAATGGCTCTAAAGTAATTTGTTTATCTATTGACTAAATAATAATGATTATGATGTTAAATTAGGAGCACATTTTCGTAACCGCAATGTCACAATTTTGTGGTTATAATTTGGGTTAATATAACTGAGATATAGTCCGTGTGATGTCCGGATTAAGAATATAGCACCACTCCATCTCCTCCCGTGGATGTTGTAAAAGGCGACTAAGGGAATCTAAACCAGAGGGATGGGCAGCAGCGTCCTTTCTGTGAAGCGGTAGCCAAACTGCGCTCACCAACCCGCCTGCCAAGCGTGGTGAGTATTGGCAAGTGCCCCCCAAAATGATAACGCAGTTGTGGAATCTGTGGGGGAGGCCTTTGTTCAGCAGTGGACGTATAAATGGCCGATATGAATAGGCCTATTCCAGTCCACCCAAAGGTGAGTGGAGATTACAAATTTGTCAAAGTAACTTTGCTTTATTAAAAGGTAATTTACTGAAAGAGTAGCGGTCTTGCGCACCTTAACAGTTGACTTTAAGTGCCAATGAGTTGAGATATCCCTTTGAGTTTGAGTTTCTATTAGTGAGCCGGGGTAACACCAGGACGAAGAAGTTACATAATTTGCAGAATACAATACAAATACTCTTTCTAACATACTCGATGGATTCAAGATAAAAATATATAGGCAGTTAAATATATTGTACAATAGCCATCATAACTGCAATCGGCGATTTCTACCAAGCTTTTGATTCACTGAAATAGTAGGTGAATAACAATAACAGTCTACGTGTAATATCAAGTCTTATACAATGTTAACTTGGTTAACATGGTTAAATTCTGTGTGGGTGTATTGTGTGTGGAATTCATGTCTGTAAACGCACCCACGACACAGGAGAAATACTAGTGTGGGGCAATGTTTAAAAAAAAAAAACTGTAAATTCTAACTGTAAATGCTCCTACAGTTTGCGTAAAACCATGTTGTTGCTAAAATGTTTTATTTTTCGCTGTATAATGTTAATAAGCTGCTTTTCTACCGTTAAAGAATGTGAAACGTCAGTCGGCCGTCATTTATTCGCTTTGTGGAAATCAGCGGATTCCATTTTTGGACTGTTATAATTTTATGTCATTTTTAATTGTTGTCTAACACATTTATTGCCGTGTAGTGCCGGAATACCACCACCCCATCTCATCCGTGGGTGTCGTCTTTTACGAGGGGGCGCTTAGGCGTCCAAATACTCCTCGCTGTCAACCGGCAAAGTTCCCAGAAGACTGGCACTGCCACTTTGAATGGCAATACTAATAGGTCAACTAGGCCACCCCTCTGGTCACGCAAAGGGGTCGACCTTGGCAATATCTTTAAAAAGTAGATGTGCACTCGGACCCCGTGACCCGAGCATTTCAAACTCAAACGGCTCACATAGCTTCCAACGAGCTTAATTAATAGCGCGTGTATGGCGCGTCTATTTGTAAAATGTCATTGGTGCAAATACCTCAGTTTATTAATGTCCAATTACTAACAGCGATGGCTCCTGCTTATCTGTTTTTCTCCTATAGGCATAACTTCATTCTGTTAGTAGGTAGTAAGTCAGTAAGTGATCCGTCCAGAGAAAAATGTCAGAAACCTGTTGCCATACGGAGATTCCATTATCATAAATAACTCAAACTTAAGTTATAATCAATGACAAACATCTTTTTCATAATGAGAGCATAAAACCTTGTCGCTATAAATAAAGAAGTGAACACAATATATGGTAGAAACTCATACGAGCGGCATATCTAGGAATCCTAGTTATTATACTGCACGAACGTGGGAACTGCACACAACAATTAAGTATATGAGCGAAAATCTACAGTGTATGCGCTTTCCCTAACATAACACTTTGTTACGTTTGTGATGTACTGGAAGCTTAGCTATATTAACTCGACAGTATAAGTAACTCAAAAGCGATGAATCACTTGTAATATTTGCCATGTGAAATATTTTGGAGGGAGAATGGGAGTTTTAATTGACTAAATGCAAGACGAAGTTTGTACGAATTATCGGGAATTTATACAATGAAATCTACATTGTTCAAATCATAACGTTAATGATACTTATGACCTGACCTAACGGCACGGTTGGTGCAGTGGCTGATACAGTCGGCTGCTGCGCAGCCGGGTCGCGGGTTCAATTCCCGCCCGGAACAAATATTTGTATGATCAGCAGGCCGTTGTTCCGGGTCTGGGTGTATTGTATGTGGAATTTGTGTCTGTAAACGCACCCACGACACAGGAGAAATCCTAGTGTGGGGCAACGTTCAAAAAATAAATGAACATATTATCAAAAAATTATGTTATCATTAAAAAATAATTCGATATCTACGTTTAGTTTTCGCTTTGCACTAGAACTCTTTTAAGTCAGAGTCATCATATCGTACAAAGGACGTCCACTGTTGGACAAAGGCTTCCCTATATCTTTCTACAATGACCGGTTTCAAGCCACTCGCATACAAAGACTCCCAGCTAACTTTACCAGGTCATCTGCCCATCTTGTTGAAGTTTGGTCCACGTTTCGTTTTCCATTGCGTGGTTTTCAGTCGGGAACTTTTCTGCTTCAACGACCATCAGTTCCACGAGCTATGTTAGCCGGACTATGAAGTAGTATCTTAAAAAACTAACGTAATTACTAATCTAATTCAGAAAATGGTTTCTCCCGGATGTATACTGGAACGCCACTTAATATTTAAGTCCGGCTAAACTATTCTAGACGCCCGTTTTCGGTTGGAACACGGGCGTCTACAAATGTTTTTTCTTATCTCCAAACATTAGTATAGATTTAGCATTGCATTCTATGGTGAATAACCCTAATTATTACGAGATGTGACACCCGTCACACAAGCGTTCCACATTGTTACATATTTTAATACATGTTATAACTTCCTGTTTGGTTTAGTCACCAAACGGCCACATCTGTTACTTTCGATTTCGAGACTACTTCTTTTTTTGACGGTTCTGTTGTTTGTGGAGGTAGAGGGGGGACTTGAAATATAACTCTTGGCCACTGTCAAAGCTTTAAACTTTAAACAATATATTCTTCGGAAAAGTATATTGTTTAAAGTTTAGACAATAGTATAGGAAATAATGTATAGGTAAACCTAGTAGTGCAAGCCTTTTTTTTTTATTGGTGCCCAGTGGAAATTCATCATGAACTTCCTTCGCCCCGGGGCAGGACGAAGGGGTATGCCGGACTCCTACCGGCTAAAACCACTGGAGCGGTCATCTTCGGCACTTAAGGGACGCTCCAGGTCCACGTATGATCATACTAGAGCCGCCCACTGGTGCCACGCCTATTGGCACATTTTTTTTTTTTTAAAACTTTGCCCCACACTAGGATTTCTCCTGTGTCGTGGGTGCGTTTACAGACATAAATTCCACACTAACAATACACCCAGACCCGGAACAACTACCTGCAGATCACACAAATATTTGTTCCGTGTGGGAATCGAACCCACGACCCGGAGCGCAGCAGCCGACTGTATCAGCCACTGCACCAACCGTGCCGGACTCGGAGAGGGTGACTGTAAAGCGGTAATCCCCCCAGGGGGATTGTAATGGATCCCCCAAAGCGTCCCACGGCAGCGCGTGACCACATGCGTGCTACCGTCTTCTCTTGGGTCGCTTGGTGTGGGCACGCAGATTCCCCAATCTACGCACCCGCGAACCCAGAGGTCCCCCACCTTATAGCAACGGCAGGGGTTTTCAGGCGTATCGGAATTAGACGCCAGGGCGGTTGTTACCCCGGCGCCGTCTCCTTCTTCTTCGAGCGGGATCGGCCCTCTCCCGATCCCGCTCTGCAGTCTCCTACTGGAGCATGACGCTCTCACAGAAGGAAACCACTGCATTCCAGTTTTCGTGCTCTGCCAACATAGCCGACACTACTGCTGGCAGAGAGAGATCTTGCCCGATCCGATCCACCAGGATACACTGCGCGGCTGCCCACGCAGGGCTTGCCTCGAGCGTGTGCTGTGCAGTATACTGGTAGTGCCGTGAGCTCGCGTCCTATCCTGTGCAGGTACGCACCGAAACAACCAAGTCCGCCACCAGCGTCAGGCGGTAGATGACGCGCTTGCTCCTTCTGAGCCAGGTTCCAAAGAGTGGCAGGACGGCCTCGACGACACGCTTGGCCGCAAACTGCATATGCAGGCGGTGACGCCACTTTCCAAGTGCGCGCCGCCGAGCTAGCCGCCTCAGCCTGTCCAACTCCCCTGGAGGCACGTTTTCGCCGCTCTGGCGGAGGGAGCGTGTCTGATCGTAGACCCACGCATGCATCTCCGCCAGGATGTCGAAAGGCGGAAAACGCGCCAGGAGAGTCGCCGCCTCGTAGGACACCATTCGGTATCCTCGTGCGATCCGGATAGCCACTCTGCGCTGCAGACCGTGAATTTTGGTTCTGCAGCGCTGGGTAGTAGTGCAAGCCTAGTGGTTGAGCTTGCCTTCTATACAGGAGGGTTTGAGTTTGATCCAGGCCCGCACTTCGGACGTTTCAGATTCATGTGAGGATCAGACTTTGATTATAACTTGCGTTAATGGTGAAGGAAAACATCGAAGGGAAACCTGCAATCTGAGAGGGCTCCAAAATTTTCTCAATGGTGTCTGCCAACCCGCAGTAGGCAAGCGTGGTGGACTAACGCCTAACCTTTCTCATCGTAAGTAAAGGCCCGTGCCCAGCATTGGGACAGTAATGGGCATATTATAATTATGCCTAGTACTTTTTTAGTTGAGTTACAAAAAAAATAGCGGTAGAGCAGTTTTTTATAACCTTTTTTCGATTACGTTTTTATTAGGATTTAAGATAAAAACAATATTATTTAAGGGGGATCCCACATCGTTTTGCATCATTCAATTAAATGTTTTCATTCTTCTATTAAAATAAAAACATTTATCATTTGCTAGCTGGGACCCGCGGTTTCACCCGCGTTTAATTTAAAAGAAATTTAGAGTACTTCTCATAGACACTTGACATTGAATATAGGTATATGTTGGATTTCAAGGGTTTTAGTTTTTACGCGGAACCCTAATTAGTTTTCCAAAATAAAAGTAGCCTTAGTTATTCCTTATAACATCAGCTATCTGCCAGTGAAGGTCCCGTCAAAATTGGTCCAGCTGTTTCGGAGATTACCCGGAACAAACAGACAGACAGACGGACAGACAGACAGACAATTTTTAAAAAAATAGTGTTTTTATTATATGTGACGTACATACTTTCATATGTATTTAGTAAAAAGCTGTTATTTTGACATTACAAACAGACACTTCAATTTTATTTATTTGTATAGATGTATAGATTAAGTTCTGGCCATTTAGGTATCTAAGTAAGTAATGATGCTATGTCATAATGTCGTTGGGGTCAAGGTGTCTGCAACATAATAAAATATTTTATCTCCTTAACAAAAATCTCACATTAAAATTATAAATAGCCCCATGTATGCTCTCAATAGCAATTTATAGTTTATCAGACCAGTTTAGTATGTTCCAAGTATGAGGCAAAATTAAATTTTCATCCTTATGCATAATATTATTAGGAAACTTGCTATTTAAATTAATGGAGTCTATTTTTAACTCTGGCTAAAACAAATCTTTTTTTCTGGAACTAAGATTATTTGAAAAAAGAACTCGTATGAATTATTTTCTCATTTATTTTGGTACCTAATTGTTTTTTGTAGCAACTAATAATTATGCAGTGTTTCGCGTCGAGAGAATTTATTATATTTTGTGTGTTATTATTTGCATAAAATATCTATACGAGTATTATTATACGAGTATCATCTAAGTATAAAATATATATATGAGTGTAAATTATCTTATATCATAATAATAAGTCAAGAAAAAGTATACTTTATTTGACATAATATATGTATATTGTATAATCTAAAATCAAGTATACTTTATTCTTATCTTATCTTTTGCCCACTTGTATTTTATTGTTAGTGTCTAGCTGTGTGGTGCCGGCTACGAATAGCACCAACCCATCTTCATCCCTTGGGTGTCGTAAAAGGCGACTATGGGATTAGCCGTAGGATGGGCAGCAGCGTCCTTCGAGTACATAAACAACTCAACTGCGATCGCCAACCCGCCTGCCAAGCGTGGCGATTATGGCAAAACCCCCCAATGAGCACACAACACACCCATAGCGGTCGATGTAGTGATCTTTGGGGGAGGCCTGTGTCCAGCAGTGGACTTTATTTGGCCGAAATGATGATTTTATTGTTACAACATAACTTTGATTTATCAGATGTATTTAGAGATTTTGATCACTTTTGAGCTATCTCAGAGACTAGACTTTTATTTACAATTTCGTTAGCTTCTTAAATATGAAACAAAAATATTACGTAACACAAAGCTGTAGCAATATATTTTTAAATGATATGTCAGAACATATCTCACTCTCTGTGCTACTAACTATTAAAACAGTATTTGTAGCTTAAAAGATATTTTTTTGTAGACTTTTGACAAATCACACAGCCTAATTTATATCTGTCTTTATCTCAGGCTGTGTTTGTCTTGCTGATATCACATGATGGTGACCTTGAACGATAAAATGTTACCTAAATGGCTTCATAATTTAAAGTTTTACAGTACAGCTTTAATTGTCGGCATCTGATAATTTTTACTGCATCGTCTGTTTTTTTCTTCCGATGACCGATACAGATTATCTTTATTCCCGTCTATGTCTACGCTCACCAGCGCAGGCTACTGTTCCACGGAAGGGACGCTGCTGCCTGTCTCTATGCTTTAGAGTCCCTTTTACGACATCCACAGGAGGAGATGATGCTATATTCTTAATCCGGACACCATACGCAATTATGTACATCTTAAAACTCATCAAACACCATGGTGTGTCCCACATCCGTGTCAAATTGGTATTACGAGACGAATTTTTCATTACGAGATGCTTAAAAATCTGTGTCAAGGTAGAGATTTTTTGATATTTCGGAAAATTTTGTACCACTGTGAATCCGTAAGATTTTGCTGAACATATATTGTGTTTTTTTGGTAGGTATTGACCCAAGCTCTCATCCCCTGTAGTATGTAGTGCTATTTACTGGACATCCTGTATAAATGAAAGGAACCAACAACAATATGCAAATAAAAAAAGCAGTCCGTCTTTGGCTTAAATAACCTTTTAAGTTTAATGTATGATTACTACAATTTCGCATAAAACCAGCTCGGATGTGTAAATTAAAGATATTTTTATTTCGTCATTCGTCTAGTCTGTATTGAATAAATCCATTAAAACCATTTTCAATATACCTAATTTTGATCAGTATTAGTTGTCTTTTTGTCTCATAATGACGTGTTATCGTATATGTTAGAGCAGGTATCCCGTTTAAATTTACTCTCTGCAGTTATTCATTATTGTAATTTTTTATAAAAGTCACATATTTGGGCGTGTATTGACTTGGTCAAACAAATAAGTTTCATGAAACACAATAAACAAGACTTAAAAGAAAAATACGGGTTGCACTCCGGGAGTGCCGGCAGAAGCGAAAACTTTTTTTTTATTATTTATCTAGACGCATTCGCGGTCTGCTTTATGTATATGCATATATGCACACACTATAGCTGCGTCTCGTAACGGTGTCGCGAGTCCAGAGATTTTATCTCATCTAAAAATATGCGTACCGCGCTAAAATAAATTTTCACTTCAAAAACCACAAACGTACTGCAGTATCCGAAACGTCAGGAAACATTGGAAATAAAATAAAAATCTATAATATACGCGATGTAATCCGTTTAAAAGTGTTTTATTATTACAAACGTGCATTTACGTGCATGAGCCACGGCCACAGTGATAATAAAAAGTGCCACTCAATTATTGTAAATCAAATATCAATTTATGGTGCGTCTGAGTTCTGTGCAAAATATAAAGGTCGCTTTTTGTATAGGTAATAACAAAAAAGACGGGAAAATTATATCGACTCTATAATTTATGGTCAGTTGAATCATCTAGAGATACGAACGATTCCCCGGGAAGACGGTGGTGCACATGTGGTCACGTGCCGCCGTGTATGCAACACAGCGCACTGCGAGACTTGGCCTTTCTTCCTTTACAGTCCTCCTCGAGAAGTGCCTGGGTGGCGGACTTTTTACAGCCCCCTGCCGTCCGATAGAGGGGGTAACCGCTTACAGTCATCCTCTCCGAGATGTGCCTAAAGGCGTAGCACCAATGGGCGGCTCTAGTGTGATCTTACAAGGACCTGGAGCCCCCCTTCGGTGCTGAAGATGACCGCTCCAGTGGCTTTAGCCGGTAGGATTCCGGCATACCCCTTCGCCCCGGAGAAGGGACTCACCCATGTCAGCTCGTCCAACGACCTCAAGTTAGCTGGATTAGACTAGACGAGGAAGATGCAAAAGAAACATTTTAACCGCGATGGTCATTTCCTGCGTTTCTCTGCCTCAGCATTTTCCTGTTACGCATAACTCTCTCTGTGCACATACAACTGCTAGAGAGAGTAAGAGAAACGGAAACCTTAAACACGCACCGTAAAGTGCATTAACCTCGTCTCTGTCTCGCCTCGTTGGCCGACCTTCACCTAGAACCGATATTAGATCACTGTAATACGAACGCGGCGCATTTCTAAAAGCTCGTGCATCGCAAATATTGGCGACGAAGTTGAGCAATTTGGCGATACATTACCAGTTTAGTAACTATATCAAAACTGCCTTGTTAGTAAATATTTCAATCGACAGTGAAATGTTAATTTGTTGGCGTGCCCGAATGAAATGAATGCATATTCACGATGGGCGTGCATATCTGAGCTACATCGTAAAGGCACTACCGCAACATTACATCAGGACATTTATGGCTTTACGCGTAATTGATTATATAATACGTAATCATAAAACCTGTCTCGTTCTAGGTCGAATCTGGAAATGATGAAAATGTAAATATTTAATTCGGACTGTAACAGAAAGAACTTATAATCACTGATGCCTACGTTATGTTCGAGAACCTTCGTTGCGGTATTTTAAAAGAGAATCAATGGAGTATGTTACCGGCTGTACTCCATAGGACCATCAACTTGGAACCGTGCAAGTGTCGTATAAATACGTCTTAAAATCTCGTCATATATCATACCGGCCATTTATACTTCCACTGCTAAACATAGGCCCCAAAGATTCCTCCAAAGATTTCCACAATAGTGTCGTCATTTTGGGGTATTTGCCAGTACTCCCCAGGCAGGCGGGTTGGTGAGCACAGTGTGGCTACTGTTCCACAGAAGGGACGCTGCTGCCAATCCCTTTGGTTTAGTTTCCCTTAGTCGCCTGCCAAGCGTGGTGATCATGGCAATATCACCTCTGACAATTCATTGTAGGGCTCATATTCAGCAAAGGACGTCTGCGGGCTGAGGTTATGTGTGTGAAACGAAATATAAATGCACAGCTTCGTCGATGACCTTCTGACTTATGTACAGTCGGAAATTCAATTGCTACGAAAATGCTTTCTGATTTCATTTCATTTATATTACAGCTTGTTTGATGATGATTTATGTTTTCATTAATACTTTTTCACTTGTATTTAAAACAAAAACATGATAAAATAAAACACTTTTAAACGTATCCGGACGGAAGTCGACGGACGGAGTCATTCTTTGACACGAATGCTGCAAAGTATTCGAAACGTCAGGAAAATTAAAAATATACGCGATACTTATCGGCTATTTATACGTCCACTACTGAATAAAGGCCTCCCCCATACATTTTCACAATTGTGTCATCATTTTGGGGGGTATTTGCCAATACTCACCACGCTTGGCAGGTGGGTTGGTGAGCGCCGTTTCACAGAAGTGACGCTGCTGCCCATCCCTCTGGTTTAGATTCTCTTAGTCGCCTTTTACGACATCCACGGGAGGAGATGGAGTGGAGCTATATTATTAATCCGGACACCACACGGAATACGCGATAGAATCCGTTTAAAAGTGTTTATTATAATGTGTTATTTTCGCGAAAATATAAGACAAAACATGATAGTTTCTCTGTTAAATGCAATATAATATGTCTTTTTTACGATATTTACTCATTGTTAATAATTTGTGTTAGTAATTAAATCATATCGGTAGAACTGCACACATGTGTAAATTTTTCAAGGATTGTTTTATAGCGTTTCAAATCGCTGTCAGAATATAAGTTGACTAACGAGTCATCGAGAAACGTTCTTCTAGATGGAATTATAATGACCGTTTAATAGCCTCGATAGTAATATCATAAAATGTAGCTATATCTTATATTTAATTACTTAAATGTGGGTGTTAAATGAAAAAAAACATTTTTAAAAAATAGCAAATAGCAGTGATAAACTTTCTTTCAATTCATTTTAACTTAAAACTGACTTAGTCTGTTTGATAGATACATCAGTAGCATGGAAGTTAAGGATGATACCGCTCTTACTTTGCTTCACGGCATAAATAGATTTAAAATACAAATGGTGAAAGGTGAAGAAATGTAAGCATGAAGAATAATATATTTTTGGGTCGAAGAAGTTTTACCGACATTAACTGAGGAACAATGATAGAAATAAGCAACACATGTTCCCTGTAATTCCTGCCTTTAGATTTCATCCAAAGCATATAAAAAGAACTGCTATCGTCACCTCAAGACATTAACGGTCACATTCACATTACTGAAACGCTACTTAATATTAAGTCCCGCTTTAACTATTCGAGAAACCCGTTTTCGGTAGGAACTGCAAATAAGCATGGCTTATATGAGTCCAGTAACTGTACCCAGTAGTTGAGTCACTGAGTCCCGTCACTTGGTTTGTATACACGCGATTAATTTAACGAGTCAGTTTATTGTTGTTTTTGGGACTGGTCTTGGTGCCGTTCATTCTGTGGTGACAACAACTTCTGTACAAGAACGAAAAATAAAAATACTTTTAAAACTGCTTTCCAGTTGATGTCTGGAGAAGTACTAGACACGATCGAAGCAGAACTGGTAAAGCAAAGGCATTCATGTTCTCTGTATAACTACATAAACTTAACGTTTCGTCGTCAGATAGTTAACGTAACATACTAAAACAATACAACTAAAACACTCAAAAGAGGACAAAATCGGCAGCGACTGGGTCCAAGAAATTGACCCCTCTATAGTGACTTTTCTGCTGAACGCAAAAGCGCGAGGTCATCGATGGACCGACTTGAAACTAATTATAATTACAATAACTTAATTCTTTAAAAAGTATAACATTTAAGTATGCAAAAATATCGCGTAGTTACCTTGACAGGATGGTTGTACAGTAGCATAATATATTAGTAACCGAAGGATGGGCAGTAGGTTTTTATCTAGCTGGCCTTCTCGCAGACATTTCCTGGAAATGTAACTGTTCAACCGGACGTTTCTGGCAAAGCTAAAACAGACTCCAGCCAGGCTTAAAATTAATATTAATAACTAAGCAACTTGCGCTAAGGGCGCCCCCTGCGGGACACGGACCTCGGCTTAGGGCGTTGCTGAAGTGTGCAAGCTATTTGTTTTGGGGACAGCTTGATGGGTATTATTAAATTTTTATTAATTACGTTTAAATCTACAGGCTCGGCACGGGCTGGCGCGAGCAAGGGACGGAGGGGAGAAGTATTTACTACTTGAACGGAATGGTGCTGTCGCGGCGATGGGCCTCCGCGACGTCGGTGAGGGTGGGCAGTAGCGTCCTTCGAGTACATTTATAACCTAACTGCGATCGCTAGCCCGTCTGCCAAGCGTGCCGATTTTTGCAAAACCGCCCAATGAGCACACAACACAAACCCATACCGGTAGTTGTGGAAATCTTTTATCCAACAGTGGACGTTTTTCGGCCGAAACGATGATGAACGACACAGACTAAGACGTGCTTATATTTTAGGAGTCGGAGAACTAGATTATTGGAGCTAGTGTATACTCAAGCCCAGTTGCACGTCTGCGCTGGACTGACTTACTGTACTGTCACATTACTGGGCTCGTATAAACCTGCCTTTGTGTCCAGTAGTTTAACAACGCGATCGGTGCAGTGGTTAAGAAATTGACATTCCGTGCTACGTGTCGCGGCTTCGATCCCCGCACGGAACAAATAGTTAGTTATCTACATACTTGTTTCGGGTCTGGATGTTTGTAAACTGTATCCACGGCATATGGAAAAATCCTTGTCGGGGACATGATTAAAGTTAAGTGTCCAATGTTTAGTTGGCGGCAGAATATTTGGTACTACGGTGGTACCAACCCGGCCGGACACTTGCGTGACCTATCAGTAGAATTTATGCAATTATTATGAAAATCAGCTCGTTCTTCGTTTAGCCGAATAAAGTCCACTGCTGGACACGAGCCTCCCCCAAAGATTGCCACAACGACCTGACTGGGTGTGTTGTGTTTTCACTGGGGAGTTATGCCTTAATTGCCACGCTTGGCAGACGGGTTGGCGATCGCAGTTGAGTTGTTAATGTACTCGAAGGACGCTGTTGCCCATCCTCCCGCTAATCCCATAGTCGCCTTTTACGACACCCACGGGATGAGATGGGTTGGTGCTACTCGTAGCTGGCACCACACGGCAGTGCAGTAGCTCGTTAGTATTTAAGAAAAATTGCACCTACCCTCCAGCATAGACCTCAGATCCTTATTGGGGAGATAGATTTCATGAGTCATAAACAATAAATTGACGACACGGTTGGTGCAGTGGCTGATACAGTCGACTGCTGCGCTCCGGGTCGCGGGTTCGATTCCCGCACGGAACAAATATTTGTAAGATCTGCAGGTAGTTGTTCCGGGTCTGGGTGTATTGTGTGTGAAATTTGTGTCTGTAAACGACAAAGGAGATCATAAAGTGGGGCAATGTTTAAAAAAAAACAACTTCGACGTTTCTTATCTTCGCATATAATACAGGTGTTGATTTCCCGTTAATAGCACATTAAAGCCATCAAAATTATCGCCTGCACAACATTAACCTACGTATTCTGATAGCTTGTGGCAATCAGAGCGTGCTACAGCACTACTACACACTAACATAGATTATGGATGAGCACCATTCAATAGATAGCGTGCGTATAGTGGGTATGCAATCTTTACGACATTCATGAAGATACAGAATTGAACTTGTCGTGTTCCTTATTGGATGTTTTTACATTTTGCTGGTAGGTCTCTTACTGAAAGAAAGAAAGAACGAAAATGATTTAATTTTTGCTCGCAATTGACACACACCGATAACAAACATATTTATTTAGATAAGCTATGTCAGCAAAAACACTTTCGCAAATGAAGCATTGTTTTAGACCAAATAAAAAAAACATTTAAATGATTATTGTGAGTCAACCTGAATATAAATATGCTACCGCGGAGGTTTTTTAAAGCCCTTTAATAGGAACTATTCTACTGTACTTTATTTTCATTAAACGTAACTTTAACTATTTACGCAGCGTACGACGCGGAACCTCTCAGACAGTATATTTTCAGACTTAATTCACAAATGTCATCAAACTAGTAGCTTATTTTCTCAAAGCGTTACTAAATAATTATAACCTTCCTAAATAACCCTGCTTTCTATTGGTGCAAACCGTATGAAATCCGTACAGTAGTTACTGAGATTAGCCCGAACAAACACAAACTCAGCGTAGTGGGGGAATAGATTTTTCACTATATACTGATGACAGTGATGAAGACAAAATTAATAGGTATAATATAGGTATCTAAATCGCTTGATTGTCCGATTCTGAAGATGGTGATTTTTACCGATTTCGAAAAGGAGGAGGTTCTCAATTCAATGCGTATTTTTTTATGTATGTACACCGATTACTCCGAGATTAGTAGACCGATTTGAGCAATACATATTTAAATAAATAGGGAAGGAGCCTGTAAAAGGCTTAAGTTGGAACACCTTTTGTTCCGGTAATTTCACTGGCTGTTCCTACTAGCTGGGAACACAACTACGCTGGTTATTATGGCAGGAAATAGGTAGAACTGTGGTACCAGTTCTAGTCCAGCTCTCAAACTAGAACTACTACCACTAAAGCGGCTCGGGTAGATCGGGCTGTGGTACAACTTTGGAGAGGCCTTTGTCCAGAGGTGGACTGCAAAAAGCTGAATTGATATATCGCTTGATTATCCATAAAACACGCATAGATGAGATAAAGAAACAGCTGAGATGGGCCGGTGTTATTCTTAGCCGTGTGATGCCGCCAATAGCAGTATTATAATCCGCACACCAGCACCCTATCTCCTCCCGTGGGTGTCGTAAAAAGCCACTATGGGATTATCCGGAGGATTGCCAGCAGCGTCCTTTGAGAACTTTTATTCCTAAACTGCGATTGCCAACCCGCCTGCGAAGCGTGGCGAAATTAGTAAAACCCTCAATGAGCACACAAAACAAATCCATACCGGTCGAAGTGGCGATCTTTGGGGGAGGTCAGTGTCCTGCAGAGGAAGTTTAAAAAAAAATACCGCTCTTGCACCATAGAATAAGATAAACAACTGCATATAAAAGGTGTACTGTATGTGGGATTCGTGTCCCCAAACCCGGTAAGCCCAAGTGCGAGCCTTCCAGCTATCGCCCCATAAGCCTTCTCAATTCTCTTGCGAAGATTTATGAGCGGATTATCTATTCCCGATTAAAGGATTATGCCGATTCCAAGAAACTCATTCCCGACGAACAGTTTGGTTTTAGAACCAAACACTCGTGTGTACAACAAGTCCACCGACTAGTTGAACACATCACGTTCGGATTCTCACGCGGCCTGATAACGGGAGTCCTCTTTTTCGATGTTGCGAAAGCATTTGACAAAGTCTGGCACAATGGCTTATTATATAAGTTGTACCAACTCGGAGTGCCTGACCGTCTCGTTCTCATCATACGAGACTTCTTGTCAAATCGCAGTTTCCGATATCGAATCACGGGCGCTCTCTCTTCCCCCCACCCCATTAGAGCCGGAGTCCCACAAGGATCCGTGCTAGCCCCATTATTGTTCACACTGTACACCAGTGACCTCCCCAAAAGACCTGCTAATACGACCCAATTAGCACTGTTCGCAGATGACACTGCCATATTCTACTCTGGTAGCAGTCCCGATAGTATAACTAAGATCCTCCAAACCACAGCCAACGTCTACGGTAAATGGTTTAGGAAATGGCGGATCGAAGTTAACCCTATCAAAAGTAAAGCCGTCCTATTTTGCAAATTAGGCGACGACCACCCACGCTTCAGGGAGATCTCGATGCTGGGCCAATCGGTTCCTTGGGAACCGCACGCCAAGTATCTTGGAGTCACCCTAGACAAAAAACTGACCTTCATTCCCCACACAAAGATGGTGCGTGCCCGCGCTGCCTTTGTGCTCGGTCGCCTTCACTATATTCTGAACGCTCGTAGTAAATTATCCCTTAGAAATAAGGTGAGAATTTACACCACATGCATTCGACCCATCATGACCTATGCCAGCCCAGTGTTCGCACACGCCGAATCATACCCACTCCGTAGATTAGAAACCCTCCAAACCCGTTTCATGCGCAAGGCCACCGGAGCGCCTCTGTACATGCGAAACGACCAACTCCATTTCGACCTTAACTTGCCGACCATCAGGCAATTTATGAAACAAGCGTCCAAACGCTATCTCGATTCTGCCCTGTCCCACCCAAATCCCCTTGTGGTATCAGCCGCCGACTACGAACCCTCCCGTATCAGTAGAGTACGCCGCCCGAGGCACGTTCTGGTCGATCCAGACGATAAAATCACGTTAGATCACATGAAGAGACTCGCGTTGTCTCGTTCACTGAACACCCGACCGTTGTACCGCCCTCGCCGCCGAGGATGCCCGCCTCACCGACGTCGCGGAGGCCTATCGCCGCGTCACCGTCCCGTTCAAGTTAGCACTTCTCCCTCCCGTCTCTTGCTCGCGCCGGCCCGTGCCGAGCCTGTAGCTTTAAATGTCCCTTAATACAATTTAAATAATACCGATCCAGCTGTCCCCAAAACAATAGCTTGATATCCCCAGCAACGCCCTAAGCCGAGGTCCGTGTCCCGCAGGGGGCGCCCTTAGCGAAAGTTGCTTAGTTTTTAATAATTAATTTAAGCCTGGCTGGAGGCCTCTTTTGGCTTCGCCAGCAAATGACCGGTTAAGCAACCACATTTCCCAGAAATGTATGCGAGAAGCCCAACAAAAAAAAAAAAAAAAAAAAAAAAAAAAAAAGGGATTCGTGTCTGTAAAACGCCCCCACGACAGGAAAAAGCCTAGCGCTAGGCAACGCTTTAAAAAAAAATCAAGTGTAATATAACAAAATATAAAGAATTTTCCTGTACCAATCCAAAAATGCACTCCATCACATGCTGCAACCGCAACGTATTGCAACGCTGATTTTCAGATAAGACCTTAGAGAGAGCCACCGACAATAATGACATTAACAAAACACACGACGACATAACATAAAAAAATATAATTATAATAATATTAATATTATTCAACATTAAAATTGAGGCAAGTCTATTAAAAATGTTAATTAGTTTCATCCGTGATTTCGAGCAGATGGACTTTGGAATGTTTCTTATATCAGGAAATATGTAGACAGAATATATACATCTTAAGTATGTTCATACTTCATAGTAACCTTCACGTGTTTAGTATTTTAACGACGCCTAAAGGCCCACTTTTTACAGTTTTTATTTCATCAACATCATGATATCAGCTCGCAGATGTCCACTGTTGAACAATGGCCTACCTCGAGGACCCATTACATGCAATGGGATTGTCTTTTTGGGGGTTTCCAGTACTCACTACTCTTGGCGGGCGGGTTGGTGAACGCAGAATGGCTGTTGTACAAAAGAGACGCTGCTGCCCATTCCTCTTGTTTAGAGTTCCTTACTCCCGGAACTAATAAGCAATCATTCTAATATGAAATCTTTAGACTTGGATTAGATTGTTGAAATGATGCATGCGTCATGCTCGTGAACGAGTGCCGTCTATTGGGACTGGTCAGCCATTAACTGCCATGGCGAATAATAATTATATTACATTAGTATGTTTTTTTTTTATACATTTGCCTACATCATGCTCGTTATATGTTTTACCATAATTTGTATCAATCAACATTGTAATCTCAATTATTTTAAAAGAATATCTATGGAGTTTCTTGCCGGCTCTTCTCCATAGATCAACTATTTGGAACCGTGCAACTTAGATTCTGACGTTTCATAAGTGCCAATATTTGGTTTATTTGAAATAAAAATATTTGACTTTATTTGACTTTGACTTTGAAATAAAATATATTTTTTTAGATTTGGGAATAAAGATTTGTCTGTTTTTAACACGCTTCTATTAGCTTGGTATGAATCTATGTCTCTATGGATCTATGTAACGGAAATATAAACGAATAAGAGATGCAGTGGTGCTACATTTTTTACGTTTTTATTAAGTGTTAGCTATTTAAGGCTTAATATATAGAGCAGGGATGACAAACCTTTTTCCATGTACGTGCCTTAAACTTCTTCAAACTATTTTTAACGACTCATGACGTATCAGAACTTAAAATTCTGTTCTGTGTGACGTAGAAAGAGCAATAAAATCAAAGAATTTTAGTGACGGTAATATTATTGAAATATACTACATTAGCTTCTATTATTCAAGACGAGTATAAACGTAAACACATAATACGTAAAATTTTCATTGAAAATATTATTCATTATTTTAATTTTGTCAGTATAGTAGCAGTGCGGTCAATCAGCACCGTGAGCACATTTCTCTATCGCGTGCCGCCAATGGCACGTGTGCCATTGGTTCACCATCCCTGATATAGTGTGCGTGTGTAATATATTTAGTAATCTGGCTGGAGGCTTCTTTTGGCTTCTTTACTTCCCAGAAGTGAATGCGAGTAGCCCAATAAAAAGGCTTTTTGATTGTTTTTTATTTGGTTTTTGTATATCTGTAACTTTAATTTCATACTACGTACACGTGTCTTGGCCCTCTTTTATGACACAATCTCTCTAACACTTGAGTGTAGAGGTTTTGCTGGTAGAAAACTCAATTCTAAGTTAAGCTCGCCTTTGTACATAAAAGTTTGTATTTGTTGTTTAAATTAAAATCCTTGTGTACAGTAAAGAATAAATAAATAAATAAAAATATATTGTAAACTATTTAAGAAAAGTGAACAATATTTTCTGTGGTACTTGATTTACTTTATTTAGCAGAAACAATCGATTTGTCGTACTCTCCGCGGTATATTACAAAATAGTAACAAATATTTGCGGGATATTTTTCATGTTTAATAACCTATTTGGCGGAGCTTTATATGTATAAAAGTAATATGTCAACATTTTATTTGCGTTACATTTTTAATTTTTTAACTTTCCGTGTGGTGTCCGGATTAAGAATAAAGCACCACTCCATCTCCTCCCGTGGATGTCGTAAAAGGCGACTAAGGGAATCTAAACCAGAGGGATGGGCAGCAGCGTCGCTTCTGTGAAACGGTAGCCATACTGCGCTCACCAATCCGCCTGCCAAGCGTGGTGAGTATTGGCAAATACCCCCCAAAATGATGACACAGTTGTGAAAATCTATGGGGGAGGCCTTTGTTCAGCAGTGGACGTATAAATGGCCGATATGATGACATTTTTAATTTCATACTGCAGCGGGTAAAATAAAAAATAAATCCGTCCTCTTTGACTCTAGTAAACAAGCAGAATGCATTTTTTTATCGATGATTCGGGATTTGTTGGTGATGTGACAACACTGATGAAATGCAAAAAAGTTGTGTTTAAACACTCACGAAGGCATAGAAATAATCTATACAAATAAATAAAATTGAAGTGTCTGTTTGTAATGTCAAAATAACAACTTTTTACAAAATGCATATGAAAGTATATACGGAACATATGATAAAAACAATATTTTAAACATTTTTGTCTGTCTGTCTGTCCGTCTGTCTGTCTGTTTGTTCCGGGTAATCTCCGAAACGGCTGGACCGATTTTGATGGGACTTTCACTGGCAGATGGCTGATGTTACAAGGAATAACTTAGGCTACTTTTATTTTAGAAAAATAATTAGGGTTCGCACAAAAAATAAACCCTTGAAATCCAGTACATATATTCTATGTCAAGTGTCTATGTCGAAGTACTCTAAATTTCTTTTAAATTAAACGTGGGTGAAACCGCGGGTCCCAGCTAGTATTACATATTTACTTTCGACGTCAAACATATTAAATGTGGAAACTTAAGGTTGTTCATTATTTTCAGTAGAGTACTCTACTTATCTATATGGAAATCTGTGAACATATACTCGGTTGATAGGTACACAGACGACAAGATAAACCTATTTAGTTTCATTGAAGCGATAAAAAATTTGATAAAAAATTTCAGTACTACCTACACACTACTACTTAAGATTTTCCAGTTATTACATATTTAATTATTAATATTTATTCATCCTCATCATTTCAGCCGAAAAAAGTCCACAGCTGGACAAAAGCCGTATGGTTTTGTGTTGTAGGTCTATTGCGGGGTTTATAATCGCCACGCTTTGCAGACGGGTTGGTCCTCACCGACATCGCGGAAGCCTATCGCCGCGTCACCTTTCCGTTCAAATTAGCACTTCTCCCTCCCGTCTCTTGCTCGCGCTGGCCCGTGCCGAGCCTATAGTTTTAAATGTCCCCTAATACATTATAAATATTAGCTGTCCCCAAAACAATAGCTTGTTATCCCCAGCAACGCATTAAGCCGAAGTCCGTGTCCCGCATGGGGCGCCCTTAACGAAAGTTGCTTAGTTTTTAATATTAATTTTAAGCCTGGCTGGAGGCCTCTTTTGGCGTCACCAGAAATGACCGGTTAAGCAACCACATTTCCCAGAAAAGTATGCGAGAAGCCCAACAAAAAAAAAAACGGGTCGGCGATCGCAGTTGAGTTATAAATGTATTCGAAGAACGCTACTGCCTATCCTCCGGCTAATCCCATAGTTTTACGACAACCACGGGTTGAGATGGGGTGGTGGTAATCTTAGCCGGCACCACACGGCACATTCATTTATTTTGTTATTCTTAAACAAATTTATCATTCACTAGCTGGGACCCGCGGTTTCACCCGCGATTAATTTAAAAGAAATTTAGAGTACTTCGACATAGACACTTAACATAGAACATATATTGGATTTCAAGGTTTTATTTTTTTTACGCGGAACCCTAATTATTTTTCTCTAATTAAAGTAGCCTAAGTTATTCCTTGTAACATCAGCTACCTGAGAGTGAAAGTCCCGCCAAAATCGGTCCAGCCGTTTCGGAGATTACCCGGAACAAACAGACAGAAAGAAAGACAGACAGACAAAAAAAAATGTTATAGGTACCGTATATACTTTCATATGCATTTAGTAAAAAGCTGTTATTTTGACATTACAAACAGACACTTCAATTTTATTTATTTGTATAGATAAAGCAAAAAAACACATGCACTCGAAATAAAAGGTGACAGATATAATGAACCAAAAATGGTTTTTATGTGTTGCAAAACCACAACAATATTTACTTTAAACTTAATAACACAACGTAAATGTAACGTTTCATAATCAAATAGTATGTAATGTGTATGACACTTCAAAAATATTTATACCTAGTTATTTAGTATGTAAAATTTATGAGACTTAAAAATATTCAAAAATGGAATGTGTGTCGACGATTCAAAGAGCGCCTCCCGTAAACCTGGCAAATTGTGCGCAAAGGGAACACCGATGGGTTCTTTTTCCGATAGGAGTCCGACATACCCTTCTGCCCTTCCCACGGTAGGAGAACTCATGAAGATTACCCCAGGAAAAAAATGATGTGCGTCAATGTTAAACGATGACTTGACCGATTGTATATCTTTTTACAACAGCAAACCATCTCGCCGGTAACCACCCTAATGATACTTCAATGATAACTAAGATCTTTGACGTGCGATCAAAACACGATCAGCCGCATAAATAATAAAGCCTTATCATCACCTGTTCAAATACGCAAACTCATACAGCCGACTTCAAAATAATAAATAACACACTGAAAACACACTTGTACAGTTTCACACCACTACACAAAATTGGCGGTAAAAGCTTGACAGTTACTTTTTTAATGTTGACTAAAAAACGCGGTGAAAAAAGGTTTGAGTTCGGAAAACAGATTTCGCGGTGGCGCGAAAAATTCGGAGCGCGCGGACGGATGCGAGCGTCGCGTGCAAAGACGACTAACTTAATGCGTGCGCGCTAACTATAGAAACTGACGCGGTGACACCACACTGTTAACCTAAAGATTAAAACTATAATTACTAGTAACGTAATCACGACAGTTAAACGTGTTTTGGCTTACAATCCGATCATTCATGTAACTTAGGCAATTACTAGATTCGCTTCATTATTAATGACCTTTTTTTTCAATAAATTTGTCCGAATTACATTCTCCTTAATCATTGAAATCGTTGTTAATAATCATTACTTGTTTATAAAATATTTATATATTTTTTTAAATAATTTCTGCCGACATTCGTACATTGCTGTGCACAGACCTGCTCAAAGGATCGCCACCACGATCTCTCCGGGTTAGTGTAGTGTACTCATTGGGGGTTTGGCATAATCATAGGGATTATGCCAAACCTTGCTACTCCAAGGATGCTGCTGCCCATACTTCGGCTAATCCCTTAGTCACATTTTACAACACTCATGGGATCAGATAGGGTAAAAAATAATCACCGAGAAATTATTAAAGTAACATTTAGAATAAGACAAGAGTTGTGTAAAATGTGTTATTTATACTGTCAGGAGTTAATCGCTGCATTCAGACGTCATTGCTTAATAATAGTCAATATTTACGCAACTGACTATTAATAGGGTATACTGCAAATATTTTTGGCATTATGTACATTGATATTATAAAAAGAAAGTGTGAGATTATTTATGGGTTGTAATCTTGAAAACGTAATGTTATTCCAGATGAGCGAAGCGAGGGCGAGCTGCAAGTTAATAGACAAAACCTATATTGCATTTATCTGCAGTTTTCTTCAATGGCATATGACATCATTGTGTATACAGAGTGTTTGTAGAGGCTTACGTTGACAGACATATGGAATTTTCATACAATTCACCTGAACGCCACACAAATTATCCCGATAAGAAACTCAGCAAAAACAGTCCTTCCGTAGGGATATGAAAATATAAACTAATACCGTTATTAAAGCTAATTAATGATAAGGTTATTACTATTAGTAAAAAAAATCAAATAATACCTAATACTTATTAATTAATGAGATATTAATTAAAAGTATATAGAGTAACGTAAGGTGACTATTGCACCATTTCTAAGTTTTCCGATCAGTGAATTAATATTCTGACAGTTATCGACTGTTTTACTATGTTCGTACAATTATGGTTCACTGCCACAGATACAAGTGAAATAAGCGCCGCAGATTGTAAACCCAAAGAGGTTTACATAAGGGCAGATTAAAACTTCTTTACCACGCAATATACGCGTCATAAACCATTAACAAACTGTGCTCGAACTGGCTAGACATAAGTCAGGTGTCAATATTAATCCGGCTTTAATCCTTGATTTAGTAAATCCGCGATCGATGTAACCGGTCCGTGTGGTTTTCACGTAAGACGCGTGTAAGAAAATTTATACAAGCAGTTATCATGATTGGCTCATAATTGGTTATTTAGCATAGAATATATTTTTTGTAACAGGTTTGTTGCTCTACATTTGGACAAATTTTACGCCATCATTGGGTGTCCCAAATTCAATTAACTAAGTATGGTACATTAACATTATATAATACCATGGACAATTATCTTTATATTAGTCTTGGTAAAAACATTGACCTCCAAACAAGTTTATCAGGCATTCTTGAAATGACAGGTGAAGCCATAATGACAACGCTTAAAATAAAATGCTGATGGCAATGTTAGGCTGTTATTAAACAGTTGAATATTGCTCCTCATCTTGATTATAACGAATAACTCAGGTAATTAGTTATAGTTGAGACCACACAGGCGTTTACAGGCGATTCATGCAATATTTAGTATGAAAGTCTTTACGAGCAATGTTCAACCTTGACCGTTTTCCTGCAGTCCTGGTCATCTTACTTGTAAATTACTTGTCACAAACAAGTATGTAGTCATAAAACTGTGAATATACTAATGTGCGTTATGAATACCTACTATGATACTTTAAAATCCGGGACTTTGTTTCCCCTGCCATAGCCCAACAGCAACGCCGTCGTACTGGCGTCACACAAAGATAGTAAGTTAACCTTACCCGCTGTATCATTAGCAGTAGCATAAGCAAATTAGTTCAATTTAAACTGACGTGTTTTTGCTGAGTTTCTGACCGGAGGATGGGCAGCAGCGTCCTTCGAGTGCATTAACAACTCAACTGCGATCGCCAACCCGTCTGCCAAGCGTGGCGATTATGGCAAAACCCCCCAATGAGCCCACAACACACCCATATCGGACGTTGTGGTGATCTTTGGGGGAGGCCTGTGTCCAGCAGTGGACTTAATTCGGCCGAAATGATGATGATGAAACTGACGTAAATACTAGTAAAATTATTTTATTGGTGGTAGGCCTCTTACTGGCTGTTGCCCCCCTGCCTGTAGGACATCGTCGACGCCTTTCTGCCTGATAAACACACGTGGCGTGGGCAGCGATGGCAACTTAAAGTGGAGGAAGACAACGTGCGGGATTCCGCAGGGGTCTTTTCTGCAGCAGCTGACGACACTCTTGTGTTGGCCAATGAGGAGACCATCGAAGAAATCATCCTCCTTGCCGAGCAGGCGGTGGAAAAAGTCGTGGCCAAATTCCACACTCTGGCTTTGCAGATAGTCTCACAAAACCGAAGCGCTATGATTCCACACATTGCCGCGGAGTAGAGAACAGCCCAGTTCATGAATAAGCATTGGCTCCAGAGGATAGTGAATGCTTTTCGCCGGCCGGGGGACCGAGAGAGGAAGTTCGCCTCCTCTACGCGGAGGGCGTGCGGTCTGAGGCCTTCTACGGGGCATCTATATAGTCAACTCGACTGTTAGGCATCCAGTGCTGCAGAACAAAACTTCACGGTCTGCAGAGCAGGGAGGCTTTACGTATCGCACGAGGATACAGGACTGTGACCTATGAGGTGGCTTTCGGCTGTTCGTCATCCAGGTGGAGATGGACCCATGGGTTTTTGATCAGACATGCCCCCTCCAGGTTTTCGACCCCAAGCATTAGTCACGTAGACATTACTGTGTTCCGGTTTGAAGGGCAAGGGTAGTGAAATTACTGCACAGAAGAGACTAAATAACTAATGTCTCAAGGTGACAAGTGCAGTATGGTGTCCCGCAGGATCATTACAGTCGTTGTGGCCAAGCGTGATGCTTATCATCAAGCAAATGACTTTCTACGCTCCTTTCTTTACTTGATAATTTAAAAAACAAGAAAAATGTGCTACATACATTGCTAGTAACGACTAAAATATTAAAAACAAAAACATGTTTTTAACATTTTCGGGAGATCATTACATTGCAATAGTTATTTGTTCACCGCGACCTTGCGTGGTCAGCACACAGTCAAAGACCGCGGACTCGCGCTCAGGTGCGTCCGCACGTGACGGCTTGTGTTCAGGGAAATTATAGCTTACGATGCTTTTGTGTCTTTACATACATACAATTAAGGCATTGTTCTTCGAGGAAGACATTCCAACATAATATTAGACTACTCGTCCAGGACGCTAGCAGAAGCTATAGAACGTGATTTTTTTATCGTGGATGTGCCTCACACGAGTTAAACCACCAAGGTGTTCGTTCGACCTACCTTGTTCTTTTCTTTTTCGTGCGGTAATACTCCTGGACCTCGTCCGCCTTAGGAAGGGCTGAGGGGCATGCCGGACTCTTACCGGCTAAAACCGTTCGGGCGATGGCCTGCCCTTGGTTCGTCGTCCGCAAGCCGCTTTTCCTGGTGGCCGGAGATCATTCAGCTCCTCCTGCACCCGGTGAGTTTTCTGCGGCGGGGATCATAGGTGGTCTTCTCCCGTCCCCGCATAGACGAGATTAGTGGCAAGCCCACGCTCAGCGGTAGTCGCTTGGGTGTAGAGCTCATCAGCTTTCGGCTCGAACTTTGAACCAATCCGACAGTAAAAAAGCTTTAGTGCGGAAAAGAAATGGCAATTTGATTCGAATCCAAAAACAAATTAGGATTCCATTTCGAATACTCCCACACGACAGCTGTAAACTTTACTGATGGTAGTGAGCTGTTGTGTCGCTCGTAAGTGATATGACTCTTGTATGATCAACAACAAAAGTATGCGAATTTTTATCAGATTTGTCAGATTTTTTGTGTGTAGAATAGTGGGTTTAGTAAAGTAGAGCCTGATTACCACGCGATTCCATTCCAAAATGTTCCACCTGCCCACTGGAAACTATCCTTATACTATCAACAGGCCGCGTTCTTTGAAAATAATGTTAACCCGTACAAAGAGACAGAGAAGTGAATTAAAGAGAAGTATTATTCTCTACATCATCATCATGCCAGCCAAAAGACACTGTTGGACAAAGACTTCTCCCATAGATTTCCACGATTGTGTCATCATTTTGGGGGGAATTTGCCAGTACTCACCACGCTTGGCAGGCGGGTTGTTAAGAGCAGTATGGCTACTGCTCCACAGAAAGGCCGCTCCTGCCCATCCTGCTGGTGAAGAGTCCCTTAGTCGCCTTTTACATCATCCACAGGAGGAAATGGATCGGTGCTAGATTCTTAATATGGACACCATACAGAGAATTATCTACATATATTAATATTATAATAAATTGAAAACAATTTGTTGCTACTACAGTTGATCCTAAAATTTCAAAATATTCATCGACTTATGATGCTGACGTTACTATGTATACATACTTTTACGTAATTAGGTGCCTACTATCGTTATCTCTAGAACTAACACGTTATTGCTACACGATACCGAATGAGCCGATGTACCTACTTAGTTCATAAGCGACTGAAGTGCTTTTGTCCGGAGCGACGCGCAACGCGATGTCGACGCTGTCATTGGTAGAGTAAAATATGTGGTATATTTTTACCATCCTATGCCAGTCCCACTGCTGAGCAAAGATCTCCCCAAACCCTCCATTTATCACGAGCTTTGGCGGTAACCATCATTATCTCTCATATCCCTATCATAAAACCTGCGGTGCAGCATAAATTATTGCAAGATATGTTGAGATAGGGACCTTTTTTGACCTCGTACACTACTTTGGTCATGTATATTTTATTGAGTTAATAGTACCAGTGATGATATATGAAACAGACTTGGTCACTCACTGTGGGCCTCATAAGAAAGCTAAAGGTCACTCAACGAGCTATAGAGAGAGCTGCTTGGTATTTCTCTACGAGATCGAATCAGAAATGAGGAGATCCGTAGAAGAACTAAAGTTGCCGACATAGCTGAAAGGATTAGCAAACTGAAGTGGCAATGGGCGGGGCACATAACTCGTAGAACTGATAGCCGTTGGAGCGAAAAGGTTGTCGAGTGGAGACTGCGCACCGGAAAACGCAGCACGGGACGACCTCCAACGAGACGGACAGACGACCTGGTGAAGGTCGCTGGGAGTCGTTGGATGAGGGCGGCATGTAACCGCTCGTTGTGGAAATCTAAAGAAGAGGCCTTTGTTCAGCAATGGACGACCTGTGGCTGATATGATGACGATGATGATTGTCATTTTGTACGAGTTCAAAATAAAACATTGCCTCGTTCTTTCTTTCACATAGACTTCCCTCCGCCTATGCTTTCTCGACAAACCCCTACTTCACTATAACGCAACCGAGTGGCCCCTTCCCATTGGATACATTCGCTAATATGCCCCACTCAGTATCATTTAGGCCCAGAAGACTACTTACCTGTATCAGGAATGAGCCATTTAATGAACCTAGCACAGTGTTTCTAACTCGATAAGATAACAAAATACTTGTCTTTACACTACAATATATGAAAGAAAATATTTATATTTAGCGACATAGAATTACTAAGACCGCTACTAGTACACCTTTTAATCCTTCCTCGTGGTCCCCTGAATATAGTACCACTTCATCTACTCCCGTGGATGTCATAAAAGGCGACAAAGGAACTCTAAACCAGAGAGATGGGCAGCTGCGTCTCTTCTGTGGAACAGTAGCCGCACTGCGCCCACCAATTCACCTGCCAAGCGTGGTAAATACTGGAAAATTCCGCTCAAAATGACGACACAATTGTGGAACTTTATAGGGGAGGCCATTGCACAGTAGAAGACGTCCAAAAGCTGATATGATAACGCCTTTTAATTCCTTCAACTTATTCATTCAGGGGTATTTGATCTCACGACCTCTCGATGACAGTAATAAATTTCCTTGGATTCCATGTTGTTTTATTTTGAATCTTGTCCGCCTTTACATAAAATAAATGTTTTGGCTCCCCAAAGAGTGTCCCTCTCGTATGGATACAAGCGTTAACAAAAGAAATTCGCTCCCATTTCAGTGAAAATGAGCATAACAATAAATAAGTGCAGATCGTAAATTTTTCCTCGACATTGGAAAGCGAACGTTACTTTTTATGATTACTATCGTTTGCCGATAGAAATGATAAGGCCACGTGCATCGGTTTCTGAAACAAATCGATTTATAACATCGCAATCGGACCGCGTACGGTGCTTCGAATCTTCACGGTTACGTAAACCACGGTTCAAAAAAGTGTTCGTACTTAAATTATCGCGTGTCGACGTAGAGTTGGTTTACAAAACTCTAATGTTTGTTACGGTAATCAACAAATTTATGTATTTTGATGGATTAAAGTGAAGGTATATTGTGCCATGTGGTACCGGCTAAGAATACCACCCCGTCTTATCACGTGGGTGTCGTAAAAGGGACTATGGGATTAGTCGGAGGATGGGCAGCAGCCTCCTTCGAGCACATTTATAACTCAACTCCTATCGCCAACTCGTCTACCAAGCGTGGCGATTATGGCAAAACCCCCCAATGAGCACACAACACATACCCATACTGATCGTTGTGGCATTATTTTGGGGAGGCTTCTGTCCAGGGGTGCAATTCCCTAAGCTCAGACATCCATGAATCGAGAATTGAAATAATGGTGACAAACCGATTTGGCATTAGCTAAGACATCATCATCATTTCGGCCGAATGAAGTCCACTGCTGGACACAGGCCTCCCCCAAAGTACACCACAACGACCGATATGGGTGTGTTGAAATAGAAATAGAAATAGAAATAATTTATTTGCTTTAAGTGTTGTATACAGTGAAGGTCCAAAAACTTATTAGTGTTTCAAACACTTAGTCAATAAATCAGACATGCAAATTTTTTGTTATTTTTTGTTAACGTCCTACAATTCTATATTTATCACATGTCCAAGCTTAATGTCAGCATGTCAACTAAAATAACAAGATTTAATTATAAACTGTGTCCAATAAAAATTAAAGATAATTACTAATACATTTTGTGATTTAAATGAACAAATCCAAAAGGACATTTGGTCACTAATTGATAAATTCATTAACCGAATAAAATGTTTTTTCAAGTAGCCACTTCCTTAAATGTCCAGTAAATAAGCGATTCGATAATTTTTTTATGTTCTTTGGTACCTTATTGTATATTCGTCCACACATAAAATAACAATTCTTTTGAAATAAGGTGGTTCTTGGAACTCTAGGTATGACTATTCTATCTGGATCTCTTGTATTGCGCAAAAAAAAACCACTCGCTTTAAGAAATAAATTTGAATGTTGTCGGACAAATTTAGCACATTCAAAGATATACATACTAGGCAAAGTAAGAAGTTTCAACTTTCTGAACAAAGGTTTACAAGATTCCCATGGAGGAATACCACAAATCGCGCGTACGCATTTCTTTTGTGCCTGGAAAGCTCTATATCCATCTGTAGAATTACCCCATAAAATAGTTCCATACAGCAATGATGCAGTAACGTAGCCGTGATATGCGGATAACACCGTATTTTGCGAAGAGGTCTTTCGTAGAGAGTATAGAACGAAAACAAATTTATTTAGTTGGTTACAGACCTTTTCTATGTGAGCTTTCCAGGAGATGTGGTTATCTACTACAATTCCTAGAAAGGTTGTCTCTTCTGTTTCCGATATTATATCCCCGTCATAGTTTAGATTTAATTTATTACGTTTACTACCGTATGTCCCAAATTGAACTATCTTAGTTTTAGTGATATTTACATTTAAATTGTTAAGGCTTAGCCAATTGACTGTATCTTTAATTGTAGTATTAATGTCATTTATATATTTATTTATGTCAGAATTTATTGATGAAGTCATAATTATTGAAATGTCGTCAGCGAAAAGAGTACATGGATTGTGTGTCACCTCAGGAAGATCGTTGATGTATAGTAAAAATAACAGTGGCCCTAAAATACTTCCTTGGGGTACGCCGGAGTTATTAAATTTAAATTGAGATTTAAAACTCGTTAGCTCATTTTTATTATTTATTTTTAATATTTCAGCGCATTGCTGTCTATTACCTAAATAAGTTTCTAACCATTTGAATGTCTGACCACGAATACCGTACCGCTCTAATTTGGCTAGTAATAACTTATGTGAAACGAAGTCGAAGGCTTTCGACATATCAAAGAAAACAACTGATACTCGTTTCTCTGCATCGATTTCATCACCGATAGTTTTCACAAGATTAAAACAAGCCAGAGTAGTAGATTTTTGTTTTTGAAATCCGTATTGTTCTTTTTTAAGGATGTTATGTTTTTCAATAAATGACAATAGTCGCTTCTGCATGGCTTTTTCAAAAACTTTTGAAATGACTGGTACAAGGCTGATTGGTCTATAATTATCTATTTTAGAACTATCCCCTTTTTTATGGAGCGGCTTAACAATTACAGATTTTAAGCTGGTTGGAAAACATCCATCTGCAAATGATAAATTTATCAAATATGTCAGTACAGGAGTCAGTTCCACTGAACATATCTTTAAAATTTTTGTTGAAATCTCATCGTATCCAACAGCCTTCGTATCGTTTAAAGAAAAGACGAGCCTTTGGACTTCGTCATAACCGTAAGGTCTGAGAAAAAAACTGCTAGAGAGATTTCCCTTATATGTAAGTCGTAGTTCGTCTTTTGATTTACTTGTTAAAGCTATCCAGTAATTGTTAAAAGTTTCAGCCATTTGTTTTGGACTTAATATGTCAGTATTGTTTACGTTAATTTTTATTATGACTTGTGATTTTGTTGCGTTTTCTGTTTCTTGTTTTATCAGAGTCCAAGCTGCTTTACATTTATTTTTAGAATTTAATAGAACTCTTTCGTTTGTGTGTTTAATGGAGTGAATGAATTAATGTTGGGGCTCGTTGGGGGGTTTTGCCATAATCGCCACGCTTGGCAGACGGGTTGGCGATCGCAGTTGTGTTGTTAATGTACTCGAAGGACGCTGCTGCCCATCCTCTGATTAATCCCTTAGTCGACTTTTACGACACCCACAGGAGGAGATGGGGTAAGCTAAGACATGACTGAAGTTATTCAAGGACATATTGCAGACGGTGAGCCATGATATTTTTATTATATGTACCGTATATACTTTCATATGCATTTAGTAAAAAGCTGTTATTTTGACATTACAAACAGACACTTCAATTTTATTTATTTGTATTTGTATATATTGTATGCTTATTGGACATCAGTGTACAAAGGCTGACAAACACGTTGCTTTTTTGTGTTCCACAGAATTCAGCGTGTCCGATAAAAAGGAGCGAGTTGCAGTGAAACAAATTGAATAGCAAACATTCGCGCAATTCCGTGATTTACAGTTTGTTCAGCACTTTATTTTATTAATCTGTGGCAACAGGGTGAAGAAACTGTTTAGGCCTCATAAGACCGTTGGCGATGGTATAGCGGACCTTATAGCCATTGCAATGTTCTGAATCCGAAGCAAAAAACTGTTTTTAAATATATCATATTATACAAATGTAAAACTGGTACAGCTATATTTTCCTAAACGTCGCAGTTTCTTTCAGATTGAGACGCCAATGCCAATAGGCCATTTGGAATAGCTGTATATGAGTTAACTAACTTTTTTTTGCTGGCAGTTGGCACCCTCTCAGCGCCTCTTCGCGCCGCCAATATTGTGACGCGAGGATTCTCGCTTCCAGATCCCTAGGCGGTGATACGGTAAAGAAGCTCACCGCCTTTATAAATATCGTATGGTATCCCTTATCACTCTGATGGCCATCACTCGCTGTGGCCTTCACAGTATTGTAACGTCGGGGCTGTCAGGGTTGTCTGCACACACGGGTAAAGGGTCATGGACCCCACGATATCCACGTAGAGTCTCTGGCAGAACATATTGGGTCTATAAATTTCGGATGACTAAGCCACGCGTAGTGAATTGGTCTTTTATCCGTCCGAGAATAATCAACTTAGAATTTCATAGGCAATTAATAATTATGACTTTCGTTTTCTTTTTGTTATATTAATAGAGGCAAACAAGCATACAACAGTGACCTGATGACAATTAATCTCTGTCTAAACATCTGCCACTTCAAAAGACTCACTTGTGCATTGCCGACCGTATAGGAAGAGGGGTATTAGAGGTGATTGAGGGAATAGGTTGAGTATCCGGTACTCGTCACTCACTGCACAAAACGGTACAACACAACGTGGTAACATTTACCGGTTTCTTTGACAGCATGGCCCTGATCAAGCTAGCCTGTTTTAGAGATGTGCTCTACGTACTGCCTACAGCTTGGCTTCCCCACGAAGGAAGGTTAGTGGCATGCCCAATGAACTGCATCACAAATTGAATGTGAAGATCATCATCATCATCATATCAGCCAAAGGACGTCCGCTGCTAAACAAAGGTCTCTCTCATAAATTTAGACGACTCCCAGTGAAGTCGTCCCACGCTGCGTTTTCCGATGAGCGGTCTCCACTTGAGAATCTTTTTACGCCATCGGCCATCAGTTCTACGAGTAATATGCCCAGCCCATTGTCACTTCTGACAGAAGCCGAATCGGATTCTACGATTGACATCTTTCTCGAAATTCGACCAAACTAACTGTCAGTTTGTCGCAAGTAGACATACTCTTCAACAACTTCGAGAACAGAGCCCTTGATTGGGTGGGCACGACGCGGGCATTTGACAAGACTTTCATCTTGCCCATATTCATTTGAAGTCCCACTTGTTGGGAAACTCTGTTGAGATGAGATGGGATGCCACTCCACTCCACTCGACTTGTAGTATATTTATTTATTTGTACTCTTGATTTTACACCACATAATACAAAATATTAACATTTACAGAGATAAGTATTCAACGATCAGCATTTCTAACGTCGTCTTCACAGATCATTAGTAATTATTTATGTTTGGTTTCACTGAGTTTTGAATATCTCGCATATTTTATATGCAGATGATCAATCTATGGTGTAACGTTATTGTTTAATCATAATACAGTGATGCAACCAATTGTTTGTTACGTGAGTGATTAATATACAAGATCAATATACAAGTATACATTAGTGTCATTTATGAATGTGATTTTTCTATTGAATGTTTCTCATTCTGACGTAATGCTGTGCATACCGGATTGATGACATCACACAATTACTGTTATTCATTCGCGAGGGTTGATGCCTTTTTTTTCGGCACCTCAGGGAGGCTCCAGGTCCTCGTATGATCACACTAGAGCCGCCCACTGGAGCCACGCCTCTGGGCACATCTCGGAGAGGGTGACTGTAGAGCGGTCACTCCCCCGGGGGAATTGTAAAGGATCCCCCGAAACTTCCCTGTGCGCTGTGCTGTGCTGCGCACACGGTGGCGCGTGACCACCTGCGCACCACCGTCTACTCGTGTGGGCACGCATTAAACACTAACCTGAGTATAGTCAAAGCCATAAAGTAGCTGTTATATATCAGTTTCACATCTGGTCAGCAAACCTTAAAAAAAATAGACATAACAGTCTATCAACATCATTAGAAAGGCATATGTCGTTTTTCCGTTTTTCAAAGTATTAAATCCAGTTAGCAGCCATTGCAATAGACCTTATAATTGTAGTTTCTATTTCATACAATAGTTTTACACCTCCGGGGGCAATCCGAGACTTCATTTTATAGTGCAGCCATGGAGAGTCCCCGATTAGTGTCCCATTACATTTTAGATTAAAGGCCCTCTGCATGTTGGACCCATGTCCCCGCGTAAGCCTATCAAAAGACTGGGTTCGTCTCAGCAGAGGCTATTAACTCGTGATAGAGAGATATATAATTAATTAAAATTTGAATAGCAGCTGATAGAAAGTCTCACAATTTGTTATGTTATATTACACGATTGGTGCCACAAAAATAGCGGATACATTACAAGTTATGTAAGGTGTTTGCTTAAAATCACAATACGGGGCAGCCTCAAAAAGTTAACACATAACTTGCCATAACTGATGACTTGTATGGATGCCTGTCACACCGCAATGTTATAGATATATGCAAAGAAAAGAGAACAAAAATGCCTTACCCATTTACAACTTGCATAAATTTGCATGTGCGACCGGACGATTGATTTTGATTTGTAAATTTATGATAAATTTTTACTTTCATTATTATTCTAGATTATGACACGAATAAGTTGCATTGACCGTGCAACTTGGCCGAAACGTTGAGGTTGGTCAAAATATTGTTTTGATTTATCTGTGCGCGAAAAGTCCCGAAATCATAATCTAATATGAGTGAAATTCGCGATAGTTTAAAAACTTATACGAATGAGTTTATTTCGGAATGGGTATGAGTTTGTTGTTTTTTTTCTGGGCGTTTGTGCACGTGAGATTTATGGTTGTAAACTGTACCCTATACTTGTACATCATCATCATGGTAAAAAAACCGGATAAGTGCGAGTTGAACTCGCGTGGAGAGGGTTCGAAATTGCTGAATATATTGTCTGTTGTTGAATTCGACCTTGTGCCAATAAATTATCTCAAGAATAAACTTAATATCGTAGTTGAAAAAGATGTTTCACCATACATTCCAACCGCAAACGTAAGTTTGTACGCACAATATTGAAAGATTTACCATGTTATTTTAATATCATAGACTTATTATAGGTTTTCCTGTAACCTATAGGTAAAGGGGGAATGGAATGTAATGTTCGTCTATGTTCTTAAATAACTTTGAAACTATATATATTAAAGTTAAAAAATTAATACATTTGAGACCCTCACAATAAGCCCTTCCATTTCATATGTCACACGGTAAAGCTTGCAAAACTTCATTCTTTAATTTTCTACATTGCCCGCCAAAAGTTACCCCCATATTCATAATTATTTTATTTACGTTACCCGTGCGTATTTGGGTCGCAGAAATCCATATGTGTACCAAACTTCAACTTAATTAATCGGTCCAGTAGATTCGGAGCAAATTGACTATGACAGACAGAAAAGCCCACGAGTGATCCTAAAGACGGACCTTCGGCTTAAAAACCTAAAAACCATCTGTACGCTAATAAATAACATACAGCTGTGTTGCCTACATATGAGTGAAGTGTTTATTACGAGGCTATCGCTGGCAATTCATGAAGATGAAAGATTTCACAATAAGCAATAAACACTTGCACTATAATTATTCATTGTTCATCATCATCATATCAGCCAGAGGACGCCCACTGCTGAACAAAGGCCTCCCCCTTAGATTTCCACAACGAGCGGTTACATGCCGCCCTCATCCAACGATTCCCAGCGACCTTCACCAGGTCGTCTGTCCACCTCGTTGGAGGTCATCCCACGCTGCGTTTTCCGGTGCGCGGTCTCCATTCGAGAACCTTTGTGTCCCAGCGGCCGTCAGTTCTACGAACAATGTGCCCTGCCCATTGCCACTTCAGTTTACTAATCCTTTCAGCTATGTCGACAATTTTAGTTCTTTTACGGATCTCCTGATTTCTGATTCGATCTCGTAGAGAAACAAGCATAGCTCTCTCCATAGCTCGCTCAGTGACCTTGAGCCTTATTATGAGGCCCATTGTGAGTGACCACGTCTCTGTTCCATATGTCATCACTGGTAACATTCATTGTTACACGTGAATAATTAGTACGAATTTCATCATACTTTAACCCCGTCAGGTTTGTGCTATTAACAAAAGGTCAAGGTTGACTGGAAATATCCAGATGAGAATGTTAATTAGGTATTAACATTTTGTGATAAATATTTATTTTATTTTCTTGCACTAAACTTGTTTCGTAAACAGATAAACGGGTGACATTTCATTTTTTGTTTTTGTTTTAATAAACTTTTAGTGCTTTTATGATAACTTCTTTAACCTATTGAAAATCACGAACACGATAATGAAGTCGTAAAATCATTAAGTATAAACTGCGCAGGTGAATTGCGGGGCCTGCACATGCTGGTGCCCAAGATCAGTGCTATCTATACTGTTATAATTATTCGTAAAATCATAATATACCTATTTACGAAAAAGAATATAATAAAAAATCCGCGTAATTTTACCATATATTTGCTAATTAAATGCATTATTAAGATACAATTTATTAATATTACAACACAGAAAAATACTAAAATGAGTCAAAATTTTACCATTTCTTTGTGGCTATTTTATGAAATTCTATTGAATATTCATTCAATATACGATGGTTGGAAAGATCAGGGTACATTAACTTAATCGAAATTACAATAAAATAAATAGTAAAAAATATAATTCTACAATGTTGCTTGTATATTCACAACGATGTACTGTAGTTTTCCTATTAAAGAGATACAAGATATATATACACACTCCTTTCTGGTCGAATAGGGTTTAAGATACATATTGTATATGAGTACAGAAGTTTGAAAGATCTACTGTGATGGAGTAGTGAAACACACGTTCATCACGTGAGTGAATTTTATATTATAAAATACCAAGATCGATGTTCGCTACGGAATCTTCTGTTAAGGCTCTTAAATCTAATTTCGGAAACTCACAAACCACACATACAGTCACTCATGTGTGAGTGCACGCAACTCATACACGCTCATTCAGCCACGCTCGCATACACCCACGCACGCACTTATTAATCCCTCTTTAAGTAATTTTGATGCTATTTTTCTTTTACTTTGTTGTTGTATAAGATAAGATAATACGTTTCCTTGTATGAGGAAGAACTGGCTCCTGATATACAGGTTATACTAGTTCGGGAGGCAGGACTGTATACAAAATGTAACGAGTGTATATGCTAATTTTTATTATTATTATTATTCACGAGAACTTTTCTTTGATTACGCGTCTGTGTGACGAGAGCGCTAGTGCAGAGTCTCACGAGTTATCGAGCAAGCGCAACCCACACCGCAAGCTAAGCTAACTTAAGGTACAATTCCGACACCGGCGACCAACTGTAGTTGCAGCTACTGTCGCCGATAAGCGACACTAGTGGTTCCTATATATTTTCTATAAGATTGTATGAAGGTGCGGCGACAGTGTCGTCTGCCGCCTCGATCCCGAGCAATAGTGTCGCTACGACCAGTTGTGACGCCGACCGCGGAGAAAGAAGAAAGAAAGAAAGAAAATTTATTTTACACAAACAAGGATGCAAAAAATATAGAAACAATGTGTAAAATGTAAAAGTAAAAATTACATAATTAAATTTAAAAAAATACAAAACACTAATTGACCATACAGGTTTGTCCTAGCTATATATCAAAGCGCAGCGCGGCGGTAGAACGCAAAACATGCAAGCTTGCGAGTGTACCGTGCACATTGCACTACCAAGCTAGGACAAAAAGAAAAAAATTACAAGTTATTAAAAATAAAAAGCATTATGTAATATGTTCACTGGTGTTTATCTATATTACGGGAGCATGTGCGCCACGCCTGTGCAAAAAAGGGTTGTAGCTCAGCATGAAGCTGCGATTTTGCGATAAGGCAACACCGACAGCGCTGGTTTTCCGTTACAACCCAGAGCAACAATAAATATGTGTTTGAAAATATTAAACATGATATAATAACACAAAGTTTTACTGGTGGTAGGTAGAGTACCTGATATTCTGCTGCCAAGTACTATTGTTTAAACCTTAGACATTACTGTGCTCCGGTTTGAAGGGCACTCTAGCTAGTGAAATTACCGGACACAAGAGAATAAGTAACTAATGCCTCGAGGTGACGCTGACGAGAGCGGTGTGGTGCCACGCAGGACCAGTCATGATGTTTACCAGCAGGCGAATGACTTGCTCATGTCGGCACCATGTTGTATAACCAAGTTGTATATGAGGCTGTTCCGTGTGGTGTCCGGATTAAGAATATAGCACCACTCCATCTCCTCCCGTGGATGTCGTAAAAGGCGACTAAGGGAATCTAAACCAGTGGGATGGGCAGCAGCGTCCCTTCTGTGAAACGGTAGCCATACTGCGCTCACCAACCCGCCTGCCAAGCATGGCGAGTATGGGCAAATTCCCTCCAAAATGATGATACAGTTGTGGAAATCTATGGGGGAGGCCTTTGTTCAGCAGTGGACGTATAAATGGCCGATATGATATGATATGATGATACGAAGCTGTTGCTGAAAATCAACGCTGTTGGCTCGTCGTACGTCACAAATACGACGTACATCTCCCACTTTTCCAGTCATAACAAAACCCAAAGATTTGAATCTTTGACAAAACCATACTCTTTCGGCATTGGCGTACGGCATTGGTAATTTCTAGTCGTTAACAATGTCAACCATAAAAAAGAAAATTATTGTTTTATCACTTTTTGGCCTGGAGTCCAAGTCTTTTGGCCACAAGTAAATTAACACTAACCAGTGTTACTAGCGCATGTAAAATTTTGTTGTTTATGTTATAGATTTAAGTGTTTTGTTAATAAGTACATATTTAAGCATTTAATTAGTCATGCCTTTGTCGAATATTTACCCTTACTGTGTGTTTGTGCGTCGATTTGCCGCAAGAATAAATTGTTTCTTTCTTTCATAAAAAAATTAAATCAACGTAATCTTCTTCTTCTTCCATTCAACGGCGCAAATACTGATAATTGTCAGCAACGCTTCGAAGCAACGAACTCACTGACTCAACCAGTCGCTGCGGGCGACGTGTCGCTGCAGCCGTATTCGGAATCATATCAATCGCAGACTGCAACGACACTATCGATGGCCACTGCCGCGTGCAGCTGTAGTCGGTGGCTGATGTCAGAATTTACTATTATTTAACTTAGCTGCAGCGCCTGATAATTTAGTAAAAAATATGCATTTTTCACACGTTGAATCATTTGAACTCCCTTCGTCAGTCTGATTCTTTCCGCAAACCGTAATTTCCGTTAACACTACACTGCTGCTTCGTATGAAATGACGAACGTCGTAGTTTTTGATGGTAACCCAGATATTTTAGCTCGCATAGTTGTAACAAGGCTACCTAAGCTAAGCTTAGCTAAGTTAGCTTAGCTTGCGGCGTAGCTTGCGCTTTCAATCTTTGGCAAGGTCGGTGTAATATTACCAATCCGCTGAAACAGACAGGTGACGACGTATTACTGGAATTGAGTAATATCGAGTGCGAGACCCTTTGGTTACTCAACTTTGTGGTACTTGTTTTGTCACGTTGAGTTCGATTTAAAATTAGGTTTTATATTCTTTTAAGTTTATTCAAAGTTACCAGATACAACTTAATATTACTAGAACGTACGTAGGTATGTACTCGACAGTTGTAATTTAAATCTTTACTCATCGATATTGTTGTTGCATGGCGCTATTTCAGGCAAACACAAATAAAATTAATCAAAACTTGCCGCCCGCATCCAACGACTCCCAGCGACCTTCACCAGGTCATCTGTCCATCTCGTTGGAGATCGTCCCTCGCTGCGCCTCCCGGTGCGCGGTCTCCACTCAACCTTTTTGCCCCAACGGCCATCAGTTCTACAAGCAATGTTCACACTGGCAGAGCATGATTCTCACTTAAGTTAATACTGTATGTATCCACAATGTAATGTAACATTATAATAAAACACTTTTAAACGGATTCTATCACGTATATTTTAGATTTTTGTTTTTCCTGACGTTTCGAACACTTTGCAGGGTTCGTGGTCGCAGGATGACTAAGGTAAACATTTTATAATTATTTTAAAAGTGTCTATGGAGTTTCTTGCCGGTTCTTCTCCATGGAACAAACTTCTTGGAACGGCGCAGCTACATTCTGACTATTCATAAGTGCCTGCAAATGGTTTATATGAATAAAAATATTTTGAATGGGCCCATTGCCACTTCAGCTTACTAATTCTGATTCGATCTCGTAGAGAAATAACAAGCATGACTCTCTCTATGGCTCGCTGAGCAACCTTGAGCTTCATTGTAAGGCCCACACTGAGTGACTACGTCTCTGTGCCATATGTTATTATAGCTGATGATTGTTTTTTTTATATCGATTATTAAAAAGACAAATCGATTAAATGTGTCACGGGCACATTAACCTTCAAAATAACTGGTCTAATAATGAATTCGAAGCAACATTACAAATTGATTGATATATTTCTTAACAGCCAACATTCTCCACTTTAGCGTGGGACCTAGAACCATCAAATTCAATTATTACATTAATATTTATTGGCTTCATATCGTACTAAAAACGATGACTGACTTCTGAAGTGTGCTCTCATAATTTTGCCATAAAGGTTAATTTACATCTTTACAACTCAGTTGCAAACTTTTTGATGTTTCGGCCAACTGTTGCTTATATTTGAGCAACGAAATTTGCGATTTATGAGCATCCTTCTTAAGGGAGCTTGATATTGTATAAAGTTCCCAAGTCGCGGGTAACAGTATATTAAATTATAATTAGAACTGAAAACGGAATATTTACCATATTTATTATTGTTATTTATCTCACTAATCACTGGGTAATAGCCTCTGCAAAGAAAATTCGGTCCTTTTACAGACTTGCGCGGGACATGTGTCTAACATGCAGAGGTTAAGAAAATTTTACTCTAAAATAGAATGGGAAACTAACTGAGGAATCTCCATAGCTGCACTGTAAAATGAAGTCACGGATTGTCCTCGGTGGTGTAAACTATAACGATAAGGTATATTGCAATGTGTGTCGCACGGATTGAAATATTTAAGAAATATAGGAACAACGGTGTCTGTCATTCAACCTTTAAAGTGATATTCTGTTACAAATGCTGACTCGCCACTCACAAGGTGAGCCCCCTAAATGGCCACTACTTCAGGCGACAGCGAGCAACACTCGTGTGAGTAGCTTGGGGTGTCGAGAGGTGCGGCAGCAATTCCACTTTGCACATCTGCTTTGTGGTAGCATGGAGCGTGCGATAGGTAAAATGTTGAAAAGAAAAACACTTTGACTGGTCGATTCGAAAAAATATTTTTTTACCCTTTCAACCATTTACAGGTATTTCTGAACAGTCAAGACTCATTCCCGCATTCTAAGACGTTGATTTCCTACGGAGAAGAATGGGCAAGAAACTCCATGGTTAGGTACTCTTTTTAAATCGTAATATGGTACAATTGTTCTCGAAATTTAGATAATGCGTAGACAATATTGGAGAAAAGAGTTCTGCTTCTTGAAGTCTATATACTAAACAGACCTGATTATAATATTTATTCAACTTTATGTTTAAATTGCCATTGCAATGACTTCGGAGGTTTTCGCCAGTTTCATAGCCCAACCTAATGTACAATCTTTCAATTTTAACATGCCAACAATATCTTAGGATGTGTTATTCGTGGAACGAAATGTTAATTGCTGTAATGTGATATATTTATTGACGTAGTTCTAATGAACTTTGTCAAATAAAAAAAATATTCTACATACAAATCGTATCTAGGGCAAATAAAAAGTGGAATAAGTGAGACTATAGGTTCATCCGTTCATTTCAGCCGAAAGATGTCAATTGCTGAACATATAAAGATCGCCACAATGACCAGTCTGGGTTTGTATTGTGTGATCATCATCATCATCATTTCAGCCAAAAGACGTCCACTGCTGAACAAAGGCCTAAATGATCAGTTGTGCAATAATAGCTACGTTTGGTAGTGTGATCATACGAGGACCTGGAGCCCCCTTAGGTGCCGAGGATGACCGCCCCAGTGGTTTTAGTCGGTAGGAGTCTGGCATACCCCTTCGCCCTTCCCTGAGGTGAAGGAAGTTCATGTAGAATTTCCACTGGCATAAAAAAAGGAGTCCGGCATGCACATTCGTCCTTCCCCTGGCCGGAGGAAGTCCAAGAGAATTTCCCCACGATAAAACAGGGACAGAAAGGTTATCGAGTGAGGATCACGTACTGTAAAACGCAACGTAAGACGGCCTCTAAAGAGATAAACAGACGACCTGGTGAAGGTCGCTGGGAGTCATTGGATGCTGGTGGCATGAAATCTATGGGCGAGGCCTTTGTTCAGCAGTGGATGTGCTTTAGATTGCTTGTGATGATGATAAACCTACCATACATGATAAACATATGTGGTGTGCTTGACGTAAGTCTAGCAGATACCGTACCGTACTGCAGAGGCCTTTTTTTTATTTTTTTTATTTTTTTTATTGGTGCCCAGTGGAAATTCATCATGAACTTCCTTCGCCCCGGGGAAGGACGAAGGGGTATGCTCCTATGACTCCTACCGGCTAAAACCACTGGAGCGGTCATCTTCGGCACCTAAGGGAGGCTCCAGGTCCTCGTATGATCACACTAGAGCCACCCACTGGTGCCACGCCTATTGGCACATCTCGGAGAGGGTGACTGTAAAGCGGTCACCCCCCCCAGGGGGATTGTAAAGGATCCCCCAAAGCGTCCCACGGCAGCGCGTGACCACATGCGTGCTACCGTCTTCTCTTGGGTCGCTTGGTGTGAGCACGCAGATTCCCCAATCTACGCACCCGCGAACCCAGAGACTGCCTTAGTGTAATTTGTATTGATACTTACCACTACTAACGTGATATCGTATTTTTTACCCCCGACGCAAATTGGCGGCACGGTTGGTGCAGTGGCTGATACAGTCGGTTGCAGCGCACCGGGTCGCGGGTTCGACTCCCGCACGGGACAAATATTTGTTTGATCTGTAGATAGTTGTTCCGGGTCTGGGTGTATGGTATGTGGAATTCGTGTCTGTAAACGCACCCACGACACAGGAGAAATCCTAGTGTGGGGCAACGTTTTTAAAAAGAAAGAAGATGCAAAAGAAGCAGTGTGGTATTATAAGTTTAACGTGTGTATCTGTCTATCTGTCTGTGGCATCGTAGCTCCCAAACTGATGAACCGATTAGAACTTAGTTTCTTTTTTGTTTGAAAGTTGACTTGATCTAGTGTGTTGTTAGATATGATTTAAAAAAAAAATGTTAATACCTTTGAAGATCATCAGCTCTTTTCTAATTGATGAAGGGATATGAGCAACTTCCATGGGTTTGATCGAATCGAAATTCGATATCCTGTTATTTCAATGATATTGGCAAAATGTGGTAACGTTTTTCTTGCTTTTTAGAGGTTTTTTTGCCGGGGTGTTCAATTTTATAATTATAAGTTTTTTTGAAAAAATACAAAAGCGTAAATTGCTAACACATCTTACACTAATCCTTCAGACTTAAGTTTTATTGCATATTGCGCCATCTTGATCTTGATCTGAGAATGACCGCAATAATATACTTGTTTACAACTATTTATAGCCATTATAGAAGTAACGTACTCGTTACCAATGACAGTAATTTTCTTAAGGTCGTCAAATAGCAGGTAAATCTCCGTTTATAGTAGCCAATTTGACTATAATGTGAGTGCTCAAGCCATAATCTTGTAGTTATGGTTTTATATTCATCTATATTATAAATATTTACGGCATAAACATTAGTGTTTCGTCGATTTTAAACATAAAATAACACAAATCGGTTGAAACGTTGCCAGACGGTCAGAATCCGTCTGAACGACACGTCGATCGCGCTCGACAAGTCGATCGCCGGAGACAGAATGTTCGATCGCTAATGGACAAACAGTCAGCATTTTCGTACTTAAAACTGTTGAAAAGAAAAGATTACTATGAACGGCCACCACACCTGACTCTTTTAGGTTGGAGTTATCTAATTACACTGTTTTTGTTAATTTAACTGAAGAAAGGAAAACAACCTTTCCATTAACCCTTTTATATCTCGCATTTAAAAAATGAATATTGGTTTATTCATTTAACTAAACCTTTATTCATTTAACTAAACCTATACAATCAAGTCGATCCCAAAAAGTCGGGATTTTTTAAAGTATGTCTTAACCAGAACTAGACGTGTTGGCCACCCCTGACTTAGACTGACTAATAGACTGATACAGGTACTAATTTTATGTAGGGAATAGGGTTCACTTCCATCTTAGTTACATCGTCTTTCACACATCTTAAGCGTTATAGCCAGTATTCATACTTAAAACTCTTTAACATGCTCGTCAAACCTCCGCATTATGTATCAATACAATGTAATAATTCATTTGTAATTCTCTGTGAAAAATATCACTTCAATCATCTATGTTCCGAGGTGTAATGTATTTACTGCTTGCACGGGACATAATAATGAGACTCTTATCTTCTCTTCTTATCTCAATATAATATGCAATAATATTAATACAGTTAATGTATACTAGTTTTTACACAAGGTTGTTCTTGAAACATTCGTGTCTAAACCTGGACCATAAGAAACAGAAACAGATTCATGGTGTTGCTCCCTGTCATGTTTAGGGACCATCTTGCGAGTCACAATCTGCCATAGATATTGATATTATTTATTATTGCAGTGTGCCAATATGCCTTAGACAAACCCAACCATTTTCTTCGTTTCAACCAACCTCAAGTCCTCGCGAAGGAGAACCGATATCTACCAAGAATGTTTCGTGAGGCTATTGAAATTAAAACTCATCCTAATTTTAATAGAGAAGATGGCTGGCAGGTACCACCAGATAGGAATCCTGTTATTAAAATAATAAAGTCCCAAACTAAATACCACACTAAAAATCATCATCACTGTGAGTGATTACTGCGTGCATCGAAATAATTTTTGATTATTATTGTACGGTAGATAAATATAAAACAACTTTTTAAATCTGTAAGGACGCCTGTCACCTTAGTCATCCTGCGACCACGAACCCTGCAAAGTGTTCGAAATACAATATAATATACGCGATAGAATCCGTTTAAAAGTGATTATAATGATAGTGGAAGCTTCAAGAATTAAGTCGCAACATATTTGCACCAGCGGGATCCTTGAAGAGGAGACGCAATTTTCTACCAACTGCCACCAAAACAGCGCTTGCCCAGTCGCTCCTTCTGCCAATGCTTGACTATGCTGATGTCAGTTATCTTGACCTGTCTGAGGCACAATTAGATAAGCTTGAGCGGCTTCAAATTTTTTGTATTAGATTCATATTTGGTTTGCGCAAATATGACTACGTCTCAGAATTTCACACTAAAATCAAGTGGCTTCCAATACGCCTTCGCCGGAATACACACATTCTTCCGTTGCTTTACAGCATTTCATTTAATCCCACAACGCCCCCTTATCTTAAAGAACGTTTTTAGTTCCTTCATGACATACACACACACAAGTTACTTATGGTGATCGAAGAACTTGAAGCTCGAGATGCCAATGTATTCCACCAAATTATTACGATAAATCTTTCGCAGTTCAGGCGACACGATTATGGAATGCTTTGCCCATATCAGTAAGACGTGCACAATAGTTACAGAACATTATCTGTCAATTTAATTATAATATTTATATGTTATTATCACGACGCAGTATTTATACCTATACGTATATAATCTTTAACCTAAAAATATAAAAATATGTATTGTATATGTATAAATATAATCAAATATTATGGTAATATTTTTTCATTTTTGTTAGTTGTGTAGTTTATTATTGTGGTACTTGTTTACTATAGGTGATATATACATAGGTATATTATTTATCTGTACACCACGGACTACCCAATACTTTATTATTCCCTCAATTTCATTGTCGATCCTAAGGTTGTCTAGAAAAGATCGCTATTAGCGATAAGACCGCCCATTGTATATAATATTTATACGTAAGTTAATTTAATGTGTTTCCAAATGGTGTACAATAAAGCATATTCTATTATATGATGAGTCACAGCCTACTACATGCTGGTATTTTACAAGTGTTGGTGATCCTGATCCTCTACGCCCATTAGGTCATTGTTCACAAACTGTTTCCGGGTTATGTGTTGACGAGCTACTGGATTTCGCCATAAGATTTAATGACAACAGTTTCATCAGTGCAACCCGCTAAAAGACAATAGACTGACAAAATAAAGTTTGTAATTTTACTCTTACGTTTAATTATTCATATTTATTACTAATATATAACAAAACTCTTTACCATACTTCAAACTCAACGTAATAACTATGAAATTACTTAGGTAATAACTCAGATTTGTTGCGTTCATTAACTTCGCTTGTGTAAATACCTGAATTAACTGTTTCTAATTATAACAAATGATTTTGTTACAGAATAATTAGAAAACAAAGAAAAAATATTCAAAGTTCGAAGTAATAAATAGGTTATACACGGTCGAGGTGCCGTGTGGTGCCGGCTCAGAATACCACCGCCCCATTTCCTCCCGTGGGTGTCGTAAAAGTCGACTAAGGGATTAGCCGGAGGATGGGCAGCAGTGTCCTTTGAGTACATTTACAACTTAACTGCGATCGCCAACCCGTCTGCCAAGCGTGGCGATTATGGCAATACCTCCCATTGAGCCCACAGCACGGCCATATCGGTCATTGTGGTGATCTTTGGGGGAGGCCTGTGTCCAGCAGTCATTCGGCCGAAATGATGAATGATGATGATGACACGGTCGAGACGGATCAATGCGCTGCCTAGAAGTTATTCATAATTACAAGTTATAGTATGTGCGAGGGAACCGGAACAGTGTGCTGAAAATGATAGGTGACAGAAAGGATACCGTACTGCTCAGTAGGTTTACTGATTTCCATGCTACTGTGCGGACGGCGTGTAGGTAAACATTGCCTACAACCATGCCTATGGACTATGTCTGATTTTTATTTATTTTTATAGGTAGTACTAGCTGTGTCCCGCGGTTTCACCTCCAGTTTAATTTAAAAGAAACCGGATTATTGATAAATAGTTTTAATATTTTTTCGCGGAGCCCTTATTCTTTTTTCTAAAATAAAAGTAGCCTGAGTTACTCCTTATCGTATCAGTGAAAGTCCCGTCAAATCGGTCCATCCGTTTCAGAGATTAGCCGGAACAAACAGACAGACAAAAAATAAAAATTGTTAATTTGTAATAAGTACCGTATTTTAATTAGCATTTAGTAAAACGCTGTTATTTTGACATTACAAACACACACTACAATTTTATTTATAGTAGAGTAGAGTACAGATAGAATGTGCTTATTTTAACTTAAGAAAGATTGATGTTCTGTGCGTTGACTTACTTTAGTTTGTGCAACAGTTAAGGTTAAGAAAGTTCTTCAGCACACATCAGCCCGTAAACATCTACTGCTGAACATCCCCCGTCCCCCCTCCCCCATGACGCTACATTGACCGGTCAAATACTGGCAGAGTGGCGGATTGTGAATTAGCCCACGGAAGAATGCCGCTATCCACACTTTGATTTCAATCCTTAGTCGCCTTTTACGACACCCACAGGTAGAAAGGCGTGGTTTTTTACATGCCATAACCACACGTACCCAAAAAACAACAAGATAGACTATAAAATTTAACACAAGTATAAACTTGAGGATAGGATTTTGGTGATAACCTTGCCACCATCATTCAGCATTTTTCGTATACCGGTACAAGCCTTAGTCGTGAAGGAAACCTCGCCATGGTGAGCAATCGCACTAAACACGGTCATTTTGTAGCACAGTAAAAAATACTCTAACCTGACAATTCCTTATCGTCCTACGAAATCCACGGGAAGAAAGCCAAAAACTGATTGTCTTTTGGAAGTTACGGTTAATCAAAATCAGAGAATGAATATTCGTCCAACTGATCAATTCAATTAATTTATTCAGTAATTAGATCCTAACATACGACGACGTGCCGTGTGGTGCTGGCTCAGAATACCACCACCCCATCTCCTCCCGTGGGTGTCGTATAAGTCGACTAAGGGATTAGCCGGAGGATACGCAGCAGCGTCCTTTGAGTACATTAACAACTCAACTGCGATCGCCAACCCGTCTGCCAAGCGTGGCGATTATGGCAAAACCCCCATATAAGCTCACATCACACCCATATCGGTCGTTGCGGTGATTTTTGAGGGAGGCCTGTGTCCAGCAGTGGACTCAATTTGGCCGAAATGATGAACATACGATATTATACGTCATATTGAAGAAACCACGAACGTCATTACAAGGTATTAACGTCATTTTCAGTTTTTTTTTTTTTTTTTTTGTTGGTCTTCTCGCATACATTTCTGGGAAATGTGGTTGCTTAACCGGTCATTTTCTGGCGACGCCAAAAGAGGCCTCCAGCCAGGCTTAAATTTATTATTTAAAAACTAAGCAACTTTCGCTAAGAGCGCCCCCTGCGGGACACGGACCTCGGCTTAGGGCGTTGCTGGGGATAACAAGCTATTGTTTTGGGGACAGCTGGATCGGTATTATTTAAATTGTTTTAAGGGACATTTAAAGCTACAGGCTCGGCACGGGCCGGCGCGAGCAAGAGACGGGAGGGAGAAGTGCTAACTTGAACGGGAAGGTGACGCGGCGATAGGCCTCCGCGACGTCGGTGAGGCAATCTTTTTCAGAATTTCGTGATCTTGTTTTAGGTCTTTTTGGTCCGGTTATGCCGTTCTTTGTAAGTAGTGAAAGATCAAAAATACTGCACCAAAACAGTGTGTTTTCTAATATAGGTATAGTTAAACTAACAAACGAACCGCGCTGAGATATCTAATCTCTCTGTCGTTGCACATTGTGTTTGAATTCCCATTATTGACGATGTTCTTGCTGCTATTTTGTGAAAGCAGGCAGTACTTAATTGGCTTTATTAATCTCCATTCATCATGATCCGCGTGCTTAGAAATCTTCTCAAAAGTATGGGTGGTATTTTTATGTAAGTACCTACTGCATTTTATTAAAGGTAATTAGTACTTATATATATTAATAATTCCGTGTGGTGTCCGGATTAAGAATATAGCACCACTCCATCTCCTCCCGTGGATGTCGTAAAAGGCGACTAAGGGAAGAATGTAAACCAGAGGGATGGGCAGCAGCGTCCCTTCTGTGAAACGGTAGCCATACTACGCTCACCAACCCGGCTGCCAAGCGAGGTGAGTATAGGCAAATACCCCCCAAAATTATGACACAGTTGTGTAAATCTATGGGGGAGGCTTTTGTTCAGCAGTGGACGTATAAATGGCCGATATGATGAATAATTATATATTAAGTGTGACTATGGTTACCATCTAAGTAAGGGTAGGCTGCCTGTCTTGTATCATTTCAGCCGTAAAAACGTCCACTGCTGGACAGAAGCCTCCCCTAAATGATTGCCACAACGACCGGTATGGGTTTGTGTTGTTTGCTCATTGGGGGGCTTTGCCATAATCGCCACGCTTGGCAGACGGGTTGGCGATCGCAGTTGGATTACAAATATACTCGAAGGACGCTGCTGCCCATCCTCCGGCTAATCCCATCGCCCGCATAGTCGCCTTTTACGACACCCACGGGATGAGATGGGGTGGTGGTATTCTTAGCCGGCACCACACGGCAAAGCCTGTCTTGTATGGATATACAAAATGTCAGATATTTCAGAAACATGCTCATGCGTCTATTGTAAAACACTGTAAGACTTAAAATAAATAATACGTAGCAGATAATTTTAAAGACTGACACCTACCTATACAAATAAATAAAATTGAAGAGTCTGTTTGTAATGTCAAAATAACAGCTTTTTACTAAATGCATATGAAAGTATATATGGTACATATAACAAAAAAACAATTCTTAAGTTTTTTGTCTGTCTGTCTGTTTGTTCCGAGTAATCTCCGAAACGGCTGGACCGATTTTGACGGGACTTTCACTGGCTGATAGCTGATATTATAAGGAATAACTTAGGCTACTTTTATTTTAGAAAAATGATTTTGGTTCAACGCAAAAAAAAAAAACCCTTGAAAACCAATATATAAATTCTATGTCAAGTGTCTATATGAAAGTACTCTAGATTTCTTTTAATTAAACGCGGCTCCCAACTAGTTTATTATAAATGAAAAGATTGAACAATTTACAACTTACAAAGAATAAACTAACTTGCTATACTTAGTGCTATTTTTCCGAAGGCATAATTCGCGTGGCGCGATTTTATAGTCAGTTTCATGATTCATCCGGGCGGGCGGGGTTGTGTGGGACCGCGAAATTCAAAAATGCCTGTCTCAGCCGTAAAATGCCTGTCAAATGCGGCAAATGCCTGTCAGATTTGACGGCAAGAATTAGTCACACCAAGGGTTATCTTCACCACCTTGGGTTATTTCCTTATGATGATGAAAATTAGGCGTTCATAGCCAGTTCCACTCACGGATCGGTGAAGTTAAGCTACGCGCGCGGTGCGGTTAGTTTATTGATGAGTGACCGTATAGTGGTATTTAAACTGAGCGTCTCCGTGCTTCGGAGGGCACGTAAAATCGCCGGCCCGCGGGCTGATTACCACCTAAGTCGCAGACGCTTTGCAACAGGCGTAAATTGCCCCAACACCGCTGTCAAACGTCAATTTGGTATTACCTATTCGCCGATAGCGACTAAACAGGCGCCTCTGTCGGACAATCAATGAATAAAAAAAATTATACTTTTTAGTTAGCGTTCGAGAAGAAAGTTCATTTGAGCGTCTCGTATTTGAACTCCACAACCCCACAAACCTAAACTCGGTGAAATAGACGAACCTACGTATGCGCAGCCTGGCAACAATAAGTGCGCAGACCGGCAATTTTTTTGTTTTCATTTCGCGGTCCCACGGTCGGGTGGACGCAATAAAAAGGCTGAATATTAAACCGTGGCCTAGCTCGGTGTCGGGAATTGTACCCCGTTTTATGGGCGATTGGTTACACTAGGGTGCAAGAAAGAGTACAGTATGTAGAGCAATATGTGTGTATTTATGTCCTTGAGTTCTTAAGTTTTTACCTACATATTTTTTCAGGCTATTGAAGTATGTATGGATAATATTTTAATAAATATTATCCCTTAATTATTGAAGTGAAACTTCTTTATCGACGTATGGGAGAAATTTAAAATTGTAACGTTTTTCTTTTCATTTTTCCGTTATGCGCCATATTTATTTCTAAAGATGGCGCTCACTATGATCAAAATCGTATCAAATACACGTAGCGTGAGCGTTTTGAGCGCTTAGTGGAACACACCTTAAATAATTTAAGTTAAATCATTCATTTTTGTTATGTGTACCGTATATATTATACTTTCATATGCATTTAGTAAAAAGCTGTTATTTTGACATTACAAACAGACACTTCAATTTTATTTATTTGTATAGATACGGCTGTTAATCTAGTAAACATCAATTCATTGTAATATTACAATAAAAAGTAAACAAAAACTGTACACAGTTAGAAAATGAAAATATAGAGATATACATTATTTTAAATGGTTAGTTTTTAATATTTTTTTATCCATTTTGAATTCCACAAAATTAATGTGTATTTGTTGAATTAGCCGTCATTTAATAATTGTACTATTTTAAACAGATAATTTCAACTATTTTGTATCCATGACTATGTGTGTAAAAATGTGTGTGTGTGTACACAATATGTTTTATTTTTATTTATTCAACACACAAAAATCCGATGTTTCTAGCTTAGTCAACATTTATATGGTGAATCATTAAATCATTTGTGATTTAATTGTATTAAATCTGCTTCTTGATACTGATATCATATAGTGCCAGTAGTAACCAGTAACTCTTATTTAGTTCCTTCTACAGACATTAGATTTACTTTAAGTAATGCTAAAGTAAATTAAGTCTTAAGGAAAGTAGGGAGGAAAATATTGATGCAGTTACTATGGTAATTAATAGTAAACAAAAAGAGAAAGCGAGTCTTATGTTCTGTAGAGAAATTTTACTAGAAATCTTAGCCACATTCCCTACAGGCCTTTACGTAGAGCAATTATGATCAAGAAAAAATCGTAAAGGGTTTGAAAGGTGAGATTTTAAGAGAAAATATTATATTAGACACTATAAAATATTTTGGCGCTATGTCTGGGAAGACTAGGTAATATTTTTGAAGAACAGCAAATTCACGCATCTCGTTTCAAAACTAAGTGTGCGTGCAAAAAGCCTCTCAACGCATTCAGTCACGTTACCAACATTGCTGATAGGCTTATCTTTTCAGTGCAGCACGAGCTATTTCCATGTGAAATATAGCTCGAGCTGACATGGAGAAGGAGAATTCACAACAGCTTGTTTTAGGGACTGCAGTGCCATTCTGTAAGAGCTCTCTACCAAACTCCCTTCTGAATCCGCAGTGATAAGTAGTAAAAAGTAAAAGTAGTAAATACAAGATTAGAGATTTTACCGTAGAGTCAGTAGTGAGTTCTTATAGAATGTTTACTGTTCGTTTGATACCACAACTCGAACCAGTGTGAAAACTCTCAGTTATCATGTTCGCATAAAATTCACTTATATAACAGTCTAATCACTGCATACCATATGTCCATTGCACAACAAAGACACCAGCGTAACAAAATCTAGTAAGCAAAATACGCATTAAACACATTCCTAGTTGTGGTAATCGATTTTTTCCAGTGTCCAATTTTTCTCGGCCTGACGCGCAATTGTATTGCCATTAAAGATTTTATTCGTCGATATAATGATGAGTACATCGATAGCCGCGGTATTATTCAATAGTCGAACGTTTGCCATAACACCATCGAATACGCCTATGTGTGTTGCATTGCTCTTTTATAGCTATACGGCGGTAACACAGTGTAACAAAAAAATAAATGTATGCTAAAATATTATGGTAATGCTTGTTGCGATGCCGCTAAGAAATATGGTAGAGACGCTGCGCTGTTGGAAATTATTTTAGTGGCGGTGATGAAAATCAAATATAATTCTGCGTGTGTTATCTAGCTTTAATATTTTATAGATATGTGATCGTATATCATATCCACGTGGTTCCACGCAACGAATAGACCATTCCTCTCCATAAATATGTACAACAAAGGCGAAGGCTGGAAGACGAAGACAAAGGATTGAGATCAAGAGTACGGGTAGCATCCTCCTGTATGCTCATCATTCATCATTTCGGCCTAATGAAGTCCACTGCTGGACACAGGCCTCCCCCAAAGATCATCACTACCACCGATATGGATGTGTTTTGAGCTCATTGGGGGGTTTTGCTATAATCGCCACGCTTGGCAGGCGGGTTGGCGATCGCAGTTGAGTTGTTAATATACTCGAAGGACGCTGCTGCCCATCCTCCGACTAATCCCTTAGTCGACTTTTACGACACCCATGGGAGGAGATGGGGTGGTGGCATTCTGAGCCGGCACCACACGGAAAACCTGTATGCTCATAACATAACGAAATTACTATCACCAATCTACCTGCCAAGAACGGTGATTATGGCAGTAGGGGATACTGCCATAACTGCTGATTGTAAGTATCATAGGGTGGCCAATGTTCAGCAGTGGACGTTTACAGACCGATGTGTGTGTGATGAACACCAAGACAATGATAGAAGAGGCATTGATCATAAAATATTTATTTTTATTCTCACCAGAATATTTTTAAGGATGTCTGTACACAGTGAGAAATTTGTGTGCATACTGAGGATCAATTCTCGTTATTAAAAAATGTTCATAATATAGAACCAATCTAGTCTGAATGTCGTAAATGTCACAAATGGTATTCTCTAAAACAAACAAACACCATCAAACGTGAACGAATTACTGTGATGAGATTGAAAATGGATTGAAAGTTGATCGAAGCTTCTAAGGTTCTCATAAAATGAACGTCAAGATTTACGTTGAAATGAGACTAGACCGACATCACACTAAAATTCGACTGTACTTTGAAAGTAGCAGCATACCAATTTATCGTCAATTCATAATTTAATCTTAGTTCGGTCAACTTTCAGTCATGGTGTAAATTAATTGCGAGAATTGGTCCTCCGATGACAGTCTGAGAGGTAACTCCAATAAAAAGCTTTGTCGATTTGCTCGTTATTCATTTATCACCATTTTACTGGCGGTAGGTCTCTTATTGCAGCCGGTGGGGAGACCTTTACAGTCACCCTCTCCGTGATGAGATGCGCCTATAGGCGTGGCACCATTGGACGGCTCTAGTGTGATCATACGAACACCTGGAGCCCCCCTTAAGCACCAAAGATGACCGTTTCAGTGGTTTTATCCGGTAGGTGCAAGGCATGCCCCTTCATGCTTCCCAGGGGCGGAGGAAGTTCAAGAAGAATTTCCACTAGGTCCAATGAAAAAGGTCTGTTATTGCAAGATACGAAGAAGTCCGGCTAGGCAGGTGCCACCGCAGTACCAATTATTTACCGCCATAATTGTAATTTACAACACAATTTTTTTAACTGAATACATTACTATATCCCAGTTAGAAGGGCACTGTAACTAGTGAAAGTACTAGGCATGGACTATCTAGGATTAAGAAAAAAACGAATGTCCTGCTGTGACGAGTGCAGTGTGGTGCCACGCAGGACTACGCCTGGGTAGCAATATAATTGTTATGAGCGGGCGTGATACTTACCACCAGGCGAATTATTAGTTCATCTCGTCACCAGAATGTATAAAAAAAAATATGACTTGGAATAAACACACAGAACGCACGTCGAAGGCTCTATTTAAAGCAGTAAGTAATAAAATGTACAAAATAAAATAATATGAATCGCGCGGGTTCGCCTGCATCAGATAAAGGGCCCATGACCTTTGCCTCCGCGCTGGTTTAGACTTACTCATTTTATTTTTAAACGCTATAAAAGGGATCCTTTAATGTTTTTACATCGACTATTATAATAAACTAGCTGACCCGCCCGGCTTCGCACGGGTGCATCATATCTACATTGTTATGTATCTGGCAAATATTTTATAAATTAAATATACTTAATATCATAAACATATTATTTAGACATATCGATTAACACCATATCGGTTAAAACCGCTTCGCAAATAATTTATTATATTTGATGAAAATTTAAAAGAAACAAATGGTTAAAATAGGTACAGTAGTTCCGGACATTACCCTCCACATGCACATAAACTCACAAAATTTGAACTTTCCCTCTCATCTCTTTCTTTCTCATCGATGTGAGGGTCGACCCTTAGACTAGCAGTGTCGAAAAAGTCTCAGTGTCGGAAAATGTCACAAATGGTATTCTCCTAAATCAGTATACGAACGTATACTGTGATGACATCGAAAATGGATCGAAGCTAAAACCGTATTGAGCTGACATTAATACGACGTTTATTTAATAAAATTATTATTAAATAAACGTCAAAATTGACATTGAAATAAGACTGAATTGAGATCATATTGAAATTAGACTGAACTTTAAGAAGAGCAGAATACATTTTTATTATATCTTTATTTAATCCCAGTTGGGTCCACTTTCAGTCATACTGTAAATTAATTACGAGAACTGACCCTCGGGTCGGATATCTATGGTCAGATGTCAATTTTTTTATGTTTGCTTCTTTTGAGGCTCCGTCATGCTCAACCGGCTGAGCAGATTCTAATGTAATTTAAAGGTTAAAGGTGTAGCTTAAAGGTTAAGTAATCCTCCCCTTAAATTCCCATGAAAGTATGGACTTAAGCTAAATGAAATGTTGGCTACACTAATTTAGTGACATAGAAAATGTTGTCATAAATATCCATTTTCGTCACATTACATATCGTCATAATTGATAATCTTTCAGGAACATCGTATACAAGGACCTGACAGAGCACTAGCGGGTCAGTGGTATCATATCCGTTACCGTCCAAATAGTTTGCGTATTTTGTGGGCCACCTGCATCGACAAAAACGCGGGCCATGAGCATGACTCGTGTTATTAAACTGATATTTAAAAAAGTGATCTTTAACCTTACTAGACGTGTTAGTATTCATTGCTGCTTCACGTGGTTTTCGATGACGTCACCGCAATAAGAGCCATCGTTTTTTTGTCTTTGCTACTGCTCAATCGTTGCTTGGCCTCGCACATCATTACCCATCAGTGAGTGCTGGCTATGAGCGCCTCAGCTCAACCTAACCTCACTCTCACTCATCCAACTGAAAACTTAATTTATTTGATTGAACTTGAATTGCCGTGTGGTTCTGGTGCCGGCTACGAATAGCACCAACCTATCTCATCCCGTGGGCGTCGTAAAAGGCGACTATGGGATTAGTCGGAGGATGGGCAGCAGCGTCCTTCGAGTACATTAACAACTCAACTGCGATGGCCAACCATGCCAAGCGAGGCGATTAGGGCAATACGGGAGGTACGAGCACATAACACACCCATATTGGTCGTTGTGGCGAACTTTGGGGAGGCCTGCGTCCAGCAGTGGATTTTACTCGGCCGAAATGAAAAATCATGATTGAACTTGATAGTGTTTGAAATTATGTAGTAATTATGCCACGGTTACGAATATTCATATTAGCCGAATATCATGATGACATTCGTAAACAATATTTAAGTAAAACGGAACGCACTCGTAAAAGGTTGTACTACGATTCATGTATCGGAACATATTTAGTTGACCTTTTTGGTTTGATCACTGGAGGATTGTCCTCAAACCAATATTAACAAACCTTTCACTGTGGCCTCAGAAAGGTCATTTTGAACGGACATAATATACAAACAGAGAAAAGATTCCCCACCAAAAAAATGGTAATGTTATGCTTATTAAATATCTCTTAACTACTAGTAGTGTTATTCTATAAGAATTTAATAGAAAAATCACTTCCGAACGAGTGAGTTTGCTAGTGGAGCAAAAGATATTAGAGATTTCACTGCAGTTTCAAAGGGTCGGGTGTGAGTTTGTTTTCACACTCAAAACGTAAACACGCTGCGATTCGCCCCTCCAAACTTTTCAGCCAATTGGGGCACCGAACGCTAAACACGTCGCACACATTTACCTTTCGATTACGAAAAGAAACTCACATACGGCCCTCTGAAGTGAGTATGCTAGTGAGTACTTACAGAATAGCTGGAGTAAATTTTCATTATGAAAGACTTTTATATACACTTGCGTGTTTTATTGCCTTTGGCTTATTACGTTCAGTGTAAATATTTGTATTCGTAAAAGTACCATTCCTTACAACACTACTATTTAGATATTCTGGCTTTCAAGTACGAAAATACAGACACGTAATTACACACTTTTGTATGGCTAAGGTTAAAAGATAAGTGAAATAATAATGACTAGTATAAAGTTTCAGTATAACTTGAAATTACGTATGATTATAGTTTAATAGTAATTATTTCATACTTGGCCCAATTAAACGCATGTATTCAACGCATCGCGTGCGTAATCGTGGGCCTGCATAGAAGTTTCACTATTTATGGTCATGCGAATGGCATGCGCAGCATTACGGGATATCTGGCCCTTGCTTGTAGGTATTGCACAATAAAGGACCAGGGCAAGGGTATTTAAAATTCCGTGCCCCCGAACGACCCACGAGAAGACATTGCCCTTGATAAGCGTAAGTAGAGTTCTATATCAAGAGCTAGAGTCGAGACCGGTAGAGGGCGGTACAACAGTTCTACCCAATTCACCGGTCGTAGTAACTCTTCATCATCATCATATTAGACAAAAGACATCCACAGCTGAATAAACGTCTCCCCCATAGACTTGCACAATTGTGTCGTCATTTTGGGGGGAAATTGCCAGTACTCACCATGCTTGGAGAAAGGGTTGGTGAGCGAGTGGTTGTTGTTCCACAGAAGGGACGCTACTTCCCATCCCTGTGGTATAGAGTCCCTTAATCGCCTTTTACAACGTCCACGAGAGGAAATGCAGTGGCGCTAGATTCTTAGTCCGAACACCACACTGAATAGTGATGGTTAGTGATGTCTTTTCTCATATCGATAAATCTCTCCTATATTTTCATTATTCGTTTGAAACAAATGATACACTGCAATTTGACAGATGGCACTACTAATTGTATTCCGTACCGTAATCTCCTCAAATTATCTTTGTTCAAAACGAGCGTGTAATTTCAAAGAATATCGAATAAAGGTGACAATACTCTTTGTTTTTCAATGCTATTGTTCTCTTATTATAGAATATACGCCTGACTGACAATTTGAACATAATAGAGAAAATTAAACGCCCGCCCGCAGCTTTTGTTGATAAAGTAATGCTTCTGAAAATCATCTGTGGATGACTCAGACTTTGAGATGGCAATTCGAATGACCTCACAATACATGGAGCTAATGTTTTTGGTAATCGTTTGAATGTATCCGGTATAAATATTTTTTCTAAGCGTAGTAAATATCGCTATGTTGTCACAACCGTCTATTTAAGTGCTCATTATGGAGGATAATCGAATCACAAATGAGGAGATCCATATCGGAACTAAAGTTGCCGATATAATTAAAAGGATTAGAAATCAGAAGTGGCATTGGGAGAGGCACATGGCTCGTAGAACTAACTGCCGTTGGGGCAGAAAGGTTCTCGAGTGGAGACAAACGCAGCGTGAGTGGTCTTTCGAGGTGGATAAAGGACCTGGTGAAGATAGTGGCATATAACCGGTCGTTGTCGATGTGCGGGAGGCCTTTGTTCAGCAGTGTACATACATAATTCAGCTGACATAATATAGGAGGTTAAAGGACTTTTTATACTATGTTATGTAGGGCAACCGATATGGGCTACCTGATGGTAAGTAGCAACAGCACCAAACGAAGGAATGTGATGAAGATATGGATGAAGGGTATGATATCTGTTTATAGTAAGTACCTTTATGTCCAAATTAAATATGTACAGTACATGATTGATAAACGCCATTTTTGGCACATCAGTTAGAATTAATATACACAAAGTGTGGTGGGTACATACACCAAAGGAATATGGAAAGGCGTACCTGTGCTACGTGTCAAATTATCTCAAAGAATTACCTCTGAAGAAATAAGAACAAGAACAAAATTAAATTATATAATCGAAAGAATAAGACACTTAAAGTGGAAATGGGCTGGACACATATGCACAGTGGACAGTGACCGATGAACGAAGAGGATAAATGAGGATATACCACGAGCCAGGAAAAGGCCAAAAAGGAGACCACGAAGACGCTGGGATAACATATTATGGCAAAGATGTGGACCGACTGGTTGAGACAAGCTAGAGGACAGGTAAAAATGGAGGAAACTGTGGGAGGCCTTCGCCAAAGAGGCTAGTTAGGTGCAAGTAATGAGTATTTTTTGACCATATTTTATTTTGTAGTAGTAGCAAACATTGCCCCACCCTGTGTGACCCACACACAATACACCCAGACCCAGAACAACCACCTGCAGATCGTACAAATATTTGTTGCGCGGGAATCGAACCCACGACCCGGTGCGCAGCAACTGTATCAGCCACTGCACCAACCGTGCCGTCAAAGTCCGTCAAATTTCATCAAGTGCAGGTAAATAATACAAAGATGTGTTTGGCGCTGTATCTAAGTAATTGATTTCCTCCTACCCGTATAAATATGTGTATGGTCTACAGATACGACGATATTGACGACACGGTTGGTGCAGTGGCTGATAGATAAGATAAGATAAGATAAAAAAGATTTTTACTCACTTAAACCATTAATAGCACTTATGAATCGTCAAGACTTTAGTTGCCACGTTCCAAGATGTAGATTTCCTATGGAGAAGAACGGGCAAGAAACTCCATGGTTACTCTTTTAAAATCATGTTACAATATTTATGTGTACAATGTTCTCGAAAATTCAGGTTATATAAAGACAATGTTCCTACATTAAACATAGTAAAGTCTAACCTCTTAAACCTCTTAAAAGTGTCAATATCAAATCATAAACCAGTTGAATATAAAAAAATTATACAATAATAAATTCAGGTGTAAATAATTAATAATAATAATGTCATGTCAAAAAATAATAATTGAAATGTCAGAAAAGTAAATCTGAATAAATTGATGTCACAAAACATGCAACAACAAGATGGCATGTCAAAAAGTCAAAAATAAAAAAATTTGAATAATTTCTTATAGTGGTCTTGCGGAGCTGGACAAGCACTCTGCCAAACATTTATATCTCTAAGGTAATCCTCTAACGTATAATATGCTTGTTTGCACAGAGTATTTTTTACAAATATTTTAAATTTATTTTGCGGTAATTGCAGCACGGTCTCCGGTATTTTATTATAAAATTTTATACTATAACCCATAAAAGAAGTATGGACTTTAGCTAAGCGAAATTTTGGCTGTACTAGTTTAGATTTATATCTTGTATTATAGTTATGCCGATCACATTTTTTTGTAAAAAGATGAATGTTCTTCCTAACGTACATGATATTTTCATTAATATACTGACAAGGCACTGTCATTATGTTAATGTTTTTATACAGTCGGCTGCTGCGCTCCGGGTCGTGGGTTCGATTCACGGAACAAATATTTGTTTGATCTACAGGTAGTTGTTCCGGGTCTGGGTGTATTGTATGTGGAATTCATGTCTGTAAACGCACCCACGACACAGGAGAAATCCTAGTGTGAGGCAACGTTTTTAAAAACAAAGAAACAAAGAAAAAGAAAATAAAGATAGTTGTTCCGGGTCTGGGAGTTTGTGCATGTGAGATTTATGTCTGTAAACCCACTGTGTACCAGGGTAAGAGCTCAGCACAATGCTCGATGATCTCAACAGAGTTTCCCAACAGGTGGGCCTTAAAATGAACATGGGCAAGACAAAAGTCATGTCAAATGCCCATGTCGTGCCCATCCCAATATCCGTTGGGAGCTCTGTTCTCGAAGTTGTTGACGAGTATGTCTACCTGGGACAAACTGTCCAGTTAGGTAGGTCCAACAAGAAAGAGGTCAATCGTCGAATCCGACTCGGCTGGGCAGCGTTTGGGAAACTTCGCAACATCTTTTCGTCAACAATACCGCAATGCCTCAAGACGCAAGTCTTTCACCAGTGTGTGTTACCAGTGATGACATATGGAACAGAGACGTGGTCACTCACAATAGGCCTCATAAGAAAGCTCAAGGTCTCAAGGTCAAGGTCTCAAGGTCAAGGTCTCACTCATCGAGCTATGGAGAGAGCTATGCTTGGTATTTCTCTACAAGATCGAATCAGAAATGAGGAGATCCGTAGAAGAACTAAAGTTGTCGACATAGCTGAAAGGATTAGTATACTGAAGTGGCAATGGGCAGGGCACATTGCTCGTAGAGCTGATGGCCGCTGGGGCACAAAGGTTCTAGAATGGAGACCGCGCACCGGAAAACGCAGTGTGGGACGACTTCCAACGAGGTGGACAGACGACCTGGTGAAGGTCGCTGGGAGTCGTTGGATGAGGGCGGCATGTAACCGCTCGTTGTGGAAATCTAAGGGGGAGGCCTTTGTTCAGCAGTGGACGTCCTGTGGCTGATATGATGACCCAGGGTACAGGACAGACAATAGTGTGGGGTAACGTTTAAAAAAATATTGTTATTTTGCGAGACAGCTTGGGTAAATTAAATTGCTAATTATTAAAATTTATCCGTGTAACGTTTAGATACTGGTAAGTTAATCTGTTGTTCAAAGGTTATCTAGCGATCGTTTACAGCGATAACACTGGCCATTGTACTATTCGTGTTTTGAATTCCTGATAATTACGGTGTGTATCTCTGAATTTTGTGCGCATTAAAGAGTAATCTATCAATTTATTTTAAAGACGGAAAAAAATTAGAATTTACACGTCGTTTAATGATGTATTAGATAATCATCTAAGAATGAAATTTGTGAAAATGAAGGCATTTCTTTCTTTCCGTTATCTGTAAGGTTAGTTATCTATGTTTGATTTTGAAGTTATACGTTTGCTGTCTTGGTCTTCAGTGGAAATCCTACATGAACTTCCTTCGCCCCGTGGAGGCAGTAGCTTATTTATTTAGCCCACCCTAGGGCTAGTTTTCATCATCTCGGCCGAATGATGTCCACTGCTGGACACAGGCCTCCCCCTAAGATCACCACAACGACCGATATGGGTGTGTTGTGGGCTGATTGGGGGGTTTTGCCATAATCGCCACCCTTGGTAGACGGGTTGGCGATCGCAGTTGAGTTGTTAATGTACTTGAAGGACGCTGCTGCCCATCCTCCGGCTCCCTTAGTCGACTTTTACGACACCCACGGGAGGAGATGGGGTGGTGGTATTCTGAGCCGGCGCCACATAGCTACACACACAGCACACAGCTTGTTTTAATGTATCATAACTACAGTAAAGTCTATAAATCGTACTACTGTAGGATTTCTCAACAGATAAACCTATTACAACTTTTATAACCTATTGCTTTAAATAAACTGTTGCACTCACGAAATTATGTATTCAAAAAAAACACGTACGTTTAATTACCGAGAATAATATGTATGAATACGTGAGCTGCAAATCTATGGCAGAATTTAACGTCATTGTCACACAAAATGTCCCTTGATCTTCATTTGCGAGTGTACGTATTCAGCTTATGACCGGTTCATACTTATAATTAGCGTTTGTAATTCAATGGAATGCAAAATACGAATGGAGCGTGTCGGACGCGTTCAAGCCATGCAGTTATAGTCAAAGGTGCAAGCGAAGTCGGGGTGTCACGAGTTGCCAGTTATAAATATTTTCCTCTGAAATCGGGAAAATATGGTGTTTGGTTTTTTAACAGAGCAAAGTTGAGTCAAGCTTCTCAGCAGCAGAATTCGAAGCCATGCGAGGTCAATGGTGACAGCGGTTATTATCTGAAAGCTAAACATAAACATGGATGTCGTAAAAGGCGACTAAGGGAATCTAAACCAGAGGGATGGGCAGCAGCGTCCCTTCTATGACACGGTAGCCATACTACGCTCACCAACCCGCCTGCCAAGCGTGGTGAGTATTGGCAAATATCCCCCAGAATGATGACACAGTTGTATAAATCTATGGGGGAGGCCTTTGTTCAGCAGTGGACGTATAAATGGCCGATATGAAACATAAATGTTGATGTAAAGTATCTTTGTTATTCATAAAGATTTATGATTATTATTAACTAAGAATAATTTTGAACACATCTAAAGTATAAATTTGAACCAGCTGCCTGTACCTACTTTTATAGCTTTTGTAGCTGGGCTATCTCATGCGGTTGCGAGTGTGAAGACTGCGTAGAAAATAATAAGTTAACTTGATTTAAACAAAATTATTGTATCTGTCGTGGACATGCAAACATACAGAAGAAACGGATTCTTTTTTAAAGTCTTTTTAGTTTTCTTGTTTCGGTAGGTAGCTGGTGTAGGTACAGCATATATTCGGGGGTCGCGGGTGCGCAGATTGGGGAGTCTGCGTGCTCACACCGAGCGACCCCCGGGAAGACGGTGGCGCGCACGTGGTCACGTGCCGCCGTGTGCGCAGCACAGCGCAAAGCGAGGCTTGGGAGGATCCTTTACAATCCTCCCCGAGAAGTGCCTGGGGGGGCGACCTTTTTTACAGTTGCCTCCCCTCCGCTAGGGGGTGACCGCTTTACAGGCATCCCCTCCGTGATGTGCCTAAAGGCGTGGCACCAATGGGCGGCTCTAGTGTGATCTTACGAGGACCTGGAGCCCCCATTCGGTGCCGAAGATGACCGCTCCAGTGGTTTTAGCCGGTAGGAGTCCGGCATACCCCTTAGCCCTTCCCCAGGGTGAAGGAAGTTCCATGTAGAATTTCCACTGGACATCAATAAAAAAAAAAAAAAAAAAAAAAAAAAAAAAAAAAAAAGAAGGTACAGCATATATTGGTGTGTATAACTTAGCTCCCTATACATATGAGTAGCGTATATTTTTGTGATAAGTTCTGCGTGCCATCACATTGTGTTCGTTACCTCGAGACTTTAGACTCCTACGGTATAGAATATGTTATCACCCATCATTTAAAGATAGGGCAGTGACGTCCAATTCTTAAACTTGAATTATATTCATAATAAAAGCAGTAATCACTGCTTTGTCCACATCACATCCCTAATTTGTCAAAATCTTATCTCTATAGAATCAACTATTTCGAATTATTGAGTTTTCTTTTAGAACCTTTCTATATAGACCTAGGTACATACATGAAATTACTATTACTATGATCATGACATTTGTTTTATTTTCGCGATAAGTGGGAAGACCGTGGTGTTTTTGTGTCGTATGGCTAGCGTTATTAGCTAGCTATGCGTTCAGTCAATGTTAATTAAGTGTTATAAAATATTCTGTTTATTTATTTTTTCAGCACTTTGGAACTATCAGCAAACGCCAGGTCCATATCCATATGCCAAAACAGCGGTAGACTAAAACTGCAAATAGTATCATGGAGTTCTGGAGAGAATATGTTTCCCGAATGTTCTTCAACAACCTACAACTTTTGCACGTTTATAGCCTCATAACGGTTAATAATCTTCCAATATTTACATTGTCATAATACCAAAATACTAGACGCTTACGACACTAAAATTTCACAGGGAATGGTAATAAGCAATATCTCGTGATTTATTTGAAAAGAATTACAAGCGAAGCAATTAATCTTTTTCATTCGAAAAGGCTACTAACTATGATCACATAAATTATGCGTTTTTTCATGGACTTATTATGTTTATGCGTAATGTTTTTGTAATGTTATTGAACATATTTGCACAAGAAGTTGAGTTCAAAGTTGATTCAGTAAAAAATGTTGACTGTCGAATTGACGTCATTAGATAAAACCGATGCAAAAAAACACATGTTAAATGTGCGTGTACGTACGGTCAGGGACATAAGTCGCTGAACATTTTGTTTTTTTCAATTCGCATGCTGTCGTTTTGCATCATATCCAATTTTTTTCTTAATCAACTCATTATTTAAATATGTTGCTATAGAATTTTAGTTTAGTTACAAAAAGACGTTGCCCCACACTAGGATTTCTCCTGTGTCGTGGGTGCGTTTACGGACACCCAGACCCGGAACAACTACCTGCAGATCATACAAATATTTGTTCCGTGCGGGAATCGAACCCACGACCCGGAGCGCAGCAGCCGACTGTATCAGCCACTGCCCCGACAAAATGTTCACCAACGTTTCTAAAATAAAGAGAATTAACGACTTGAAATTGTTAAATAGTTCAGCGACTTATGTCGCTGCCTGTACATTCTTAAAAAATTAAAAGAGTTCTCTCGTATGTAGATGTATATTATATGCGCACGTGGTCACGTGCCGCTGTGAGCGCAGCAGCAAAGCGAGGCTTGGGGGGATCCTTTACAATCCTCCCCGAGAAGTGCCTGGGGGGGGCGAGCTTTTTACAGTCGCCTTCCCTCCGCTAGAGGGGGTGACCGCTTTGCAGTCATCCCCTCCGTGATGTGCCTAAAGGCGTGGCAGCAATGGGCGGCTCTAGCGTGATCTTACGAGGACCTGCAGTGGTTTTAGCCGGTGGGTATCCGGCATACCCCTTCGCCTTTCCCTGGGGTGAAGGAAGTTCCATGTAGAATTTCCACTGGACATCAATAAAAAAAAGACATATAATATATGGCTGTACTAGCCTAACGTATTATTTTAATTAGGTAGGTATACCTACCTTTTTTTATTGGTCCCCAGTCGATATTCATCATGGACTTCCTCCGCCCCGGGGAAAGACTAAGCGGCATAAAGGACTCCTACCTACGCGGGACGTAGTCCATGAGAATTACCTCACGACAAAAAAAAAGGAAAACAGAGGGCACCGCGTAATTGCTTTCTTTGGATAATACTTAGGTAATACTCTTTTGTTCGTGATGACAATTGCATGATCACAGATGTTATTTATTTTATTTATTTATTTATTTAATAGCCTTTATTTCAGACATTTACAAAATCGCTTAGTGTACACTGCTTAAGATATATATTTATTGATGTCCGTTCGTCCCGCGACGAAGGCCTCCTCTAATTCCCTCCATTTCACAGATGTTATCACCCTTCAAAAACTTACCTTCGCTTGGTTTGGATTCAGAAAGTAGACAAATAACACTGAACCTTGTTACATGAGGTTAACAACCGCTCAACAAACCTGAATTTTATTGTGCTTTGTCTGAATAAACTCTTGAAAAACGCGAGAATGGTTAGGAATGACATTTTTTAAATTCATATTTGCGGAATATAAAGAATTGTAATGCAATGAATACGAATATTAGAATTCACCGTTGTATTTACCATGTCATCATTCCGGCCGAATGAAGTCCACTGCTGGACACAGGCCTCCTCCAAAGATCACCAAAATAACCAATATGGGTGTATTGTGGGTTCATTGGGGGGATTTGCCATAATCGCCACGCTTGGCAGACGGGTTGGCGATCGCAGTTGAGTTGTTAATGTACTCAAAGGACGCTGCTGCCCATCCTCCGGCTAATCCCTTACTCGACTTTTACGACACCCACGGGAGGAGATGGGGTGGTGGTATTCTGAGCCGGCACCACACGGTATTTACCATATATATCCTCCTATTATCCACATATATTTAATATGTACAAGGCATCCTTTTGGGTGATTTAAGAGGTGAATGACCAACACAGAAAAAACAGTTGTTCATGATCACGTTTCCGCGTGGTGTCCGGATTAAGAATATAACACGTCTCCTTCCGTGGATGCCGTAAAAGGCAACTAAATTACTAAAGTTCTGTGGGACGGCAGCCAAACTGCACTCACCAACCCGCCTGCCAAGGGCAGTAAGTACCTTTTTTTTTTATTGGTGCCCAGTGGAAATTCAACATGAACTTCCTTCGCCCCGGGGAAGGACGAAGGGGTATGCCGGACTCCTACCGGCTAAAACCACTGGAGCGGTCATCTTCGGCACCTAAGGGAGGCTCCAGGTCCTCGTATGATCACACTAGAGCCACCCACTGGTGCCACGCCTATTGGCACATCTCGGAGAGGGTGACTGTAAAGCGGTCACCCCCCCAGGGAAGGGCAGTAAGTACCTACTAGTAAGTTTCAAAGATAAATTTTAGTCTGTGCCTGCAAATCCAATAAACCTTATTTTTATTTTACACACAATATGTATAAATTTTGGACCCTCTAAATATTCTGTTTTACTTTTTAATATGTACCTATATTTATTTCATGTTATTTGCCACTGCCTTACTGGTATACATTTTTATTTATATTAATATTACGGTCCCTTCGTCCGTGTGTCACTGCAGGGATGCCAACTGAAAATCAGCGCTGGGTACCTAATGCCCCGCAAATGCTGAGTTGGTAACCCTTTCGGCATGATCATGCCAATGGTAAATTTGCTTTTATTTACCTAAAAAGATGTCTATTTTCTTTCTGTTCTGTACTATCAGTATGTTTGTGCTGAATAAATGTGTATTCTTTCTTTCTTTCTTTTATTTATTTACTGGCAAATTCTCCCCAAAATTTAACTCACGGCATGTTACCGGTCATCTATGAGTTGTACAATTACCAGTAATTATAAGATGTCCGTAGACGTCAAACGGCCGAATTTAATAATGCATCTAATGCAAAATCTTTGAATTTGGAGTTAAGGATTTGTCTGTTTTTTGTGTTAAATATAATCCTAACACAAAAACAAATTCATAGCCGATCGTAGCTGAATAAATAAAGTCCACTGCTGAACACATGCCTCCCCAAAGATCACCACAACGACCAATATGGGTGTGTTGTGTGCTCATTGGGGGGTTTTGCTATAATCGCCACGCTTGGCAGGCGGGTTGGCGGTCGCAGTTGAGTTGTTAATGTACTCCAAACACGCTGCTGCCAATCCTCCGGCTAATCTCATAGTCACCTTTTACTTTTACATCCAAGGGGTGAGACGGGTTGGTGCTATTCGTAACACGGCTATCTGTGCCTCCAAGTCGACATTAGTTTTGGCACAAACAAATCCGACGCATCAATCAGAATTTTGTATAATTTCATCCTCATCATCATCATATCAGCCATTTATACGCCCACTGCTGAACAGAGGCCTCCATAAATGTTCATAATTGTGTCGTCACTTTGGGGGTTTTAGCCAATACACACCACTTGGTGAGCATAGTTTGATATTATTACACGCAGGAGGCTGCTGCTCCCCATCCTCATGGAATCAGCCCTTAGTCGCCTCTGATGACACCCATGTGTGAAGAGTGGTGGCCTACTCTGTGTCGGAAACCACATGGAACGTACGACGGTAGGTACGGGACGTTACCATGAATAATTTTGACTTTAGCGACACAATAGATATCAATGTTAAAGATTTCTTATTATATTATAGTATTATTTAAAAAATTATCGAAAGAACCAAGACTATCGAAAGCGCCTGTTAAATTTCAATCGCAATGATTAGTAATTAATGTGAACATACATTTCGGTAAGGCGTTTTATATCGGCTAATTGTTTATTTAGGTCTTGTTGACCTATAACATTCTAGATATGTATTTATTATAAAATAATATCTAATAATAACGTTTGTAATAATTTTTCAGGCAGATGAAAATAAAGAAAGCGACTCGTGCAATAAACACAGGAAACCCATTCAGTGCAGCAAAAACGTAAATATATTTTTTAATCAAACTTTGCGTAAGCACAAAAGGCATGCGAGCATTATGTTGTTTTATATGTTCGTTAAAAGTTTTTTTAACATACCAGCAAAAAACCGTAGAAAACCTAAAAAAAGTACTTTTATGGGCAAACATCAATCAATCATCAAAAGACAACATCACAATACATGCCAAACACTCCAAAGGTCTCCGAAGAAAAAAACATTGTATTAAGAAATGTTGCAAATAGAACAAGTATTGATAGATTGTAGTCACAGTGCATGCTATACTTTGTTCGCTATCTTACGTGTGAGCGCGTCTCGTAGCGCGAGCGCTAGCGACGTCAGGGCGCCGCGCAGCCCCGCGTGGTATCGCTCGAACATGCGAATATCTACGCAGTTTTACATTAACGCTAGATATTATGCTAAACATGCACAAAAGTAAAATCTACAAAATAACAAGTTAAGTAAAAAAAAAAAACTAATATTTCATCAGAAAATGTAGATAACATGCTAAAATAACGTTGCTGTAACCTAAGATTTTAATCGTAATCTTATAAACAAATATTTTTAGGCATCCATACACTGACATCTAGCGGTAACAATAAGAAAGAAATAGCACCATCTATTATTTGAGTTTAGAACTAGTACTTACATGCAGGGTGATCGTACAGCGATGCGACTCTGGTCCCCTCTAGCGGTCCGCCAGCAAGCTTTGCGGAGATTGTCTCCAAAAATTCCCTGATCTTCTTCAATTCCGCACGTGCCGGGTCACTCGGCCCTGGAATCTCGTAGCCGTCGCATTCTTCATCTGAAAAAGGCAAAGTAGGATTAGTAAAAAAAATATGTGTCATAGATTTTTTTACATGTCTTCTTTTCTTTGATTATGGCTTCTCTAGAGTATCCTCCACAATTTCGCCAATGTCAAGTATAAAGGTAACGTTGTACGGTGTTTAGATTAATTAATCTTTACATATCCATAAAACATTTCACAAAAATGAAAAAATTCTAAAAATATATGTCGGCAACGTCGTACGGTTTAATTGTTTTTTTCTTTTTAGATGTCTTCAAGCATTTAAAGTATAAGAATAAGACAAGCACTATGTAACACTGAGTGATTTTCTTCTACTGTTTTGTAGGGCAACCAGAGATAAACAAGAAGTTTATGAAGGAGGTCTAATTATTTTAATATTATGCTCTTACTTTGATAAACTCTACAAATGTGTGGTTCCCGGTAAAGAATGGACCACCTGTTTGTCGCCTGTCGTCTGTCGCCTTCGTGGGGGTACGAAGGCGACCAAGGGTTGATTTCTGTGGGACAGTAGCTATATTGCGCTCACTAACCCGCGTCCCAAACATGGTGAGTAGTGGCGATTTCCCCCCTAATGAGGACACAATTGTGAAAATCTATGCGCCTTTATTCATCAATGGACAATCCTCAATCCTTTGGTGAATGATGATTTTTATGTACTACTAAGATAGCAAACAAGCATATGGCCCGCCTGTTGAATGAACAAGTAGGATAAAACACTGTAGGATCCTGGAAAAACCTCATTCCACAACCTGAGCGTGCGCGGGAGAGAGAAAGAGAGAGAGGGGGGGTGTGATTGATCGACAATAGGGAATAGGGAAACTATATAGAAACGTGTTTTATCGCGTTCTCTCACAGCATAAACCCAATAAATACAATTCAAAAGAAGTTTCACTTCAATAATTTTATTTCAAGAACTAGCTGGGACCCGCGGTTTCACCCGCGTTTAATTTAAAAGAAATTTAGACTACTTCGACATATACACTTTACATAGAATATATATATTGGATTTTAAAGGTTATTTTTTACGCGGAACCTTGATTATTTTTCTAAAATAAAAGTAGCCTAAGTTATTCCTTATAACATCAGCTATCTGCCAGTGAAGGTCCCGTCAAAATCGGTCCAGCCATTTCGGAGATTACCCGGAACAAACAGACAGACAGACAGACAGACAAACATTTTAAAAATAGTATTTTTGTTATATGTAACGTACATACTTTCATATGCATTTAGTAAAAAGCTGTTATTTTGCCATTACAAACAGACACTTCAATTTTATTTATTTGTATAGATTACAAACAGACACTTCAATTTTATTTATTTGTATAGAAAAACATTTCTTTTATTTATTTCTGAAACCGTACGGTACGAGACCATTACGAGACCGATAGTGATGTTCACATAGAATAGGTAAATGGTACCGTGTATTGCGCTACCATACTACTACCATACTACTATACCATACTACATACCATACTATATTACTGCATATAAGTACTATATTAAATAGCCGTCTTTGAGTATGCGTGATAGGATACTAGTACGTTGGAAATGTCGAATGACTGGTTTCAACATTCTATACGATTAGAAATGTTTTGCCTGGCGAGTAACTGAAGACTGCGATAGGTCGTAATGTTAGGAAACACATAATAATGCGTTAGGTAGCCCGAACACTGACAAATCTTAAGATATTCAAGTAAATCAGAGATGACCTCCTCACAGAAGGATGCGACTGCCTCCCGAGACTCTTCGCTGGCTTTTACTTAGGCCGGGAGCGGGAGTTTCCGACGGTTACTACTCAAGGGGCTACACTGCCCCAGCAGGGCAGTGCCCGAGAGTGAGCTGCACCGTGTCCTCGATGCAGGCGCACTGAGCTCAATCAACCCTATATCAACTTGTGGAAGGTCCCTTATAGCAAGGGTCCGGATAGGTAGATACCACCATAGTGCTAGTTATTGTGCCGCCAAGCTTTAAGATAGATAAGATAAAAAATATTTTATTCATGTAAACCATATACAAGCACTTATGAATCGTCGAGACTTTAGTTGCCGCAGTCCAAGATGTGGATTTCCTTTAGAGAAGAACGGGCAAGAAACTCCATGGTTACTCTTTTTAAATCATATTAAATGTTACAATATTTTATGAGCACATTGTTGTAAAAATCAAGGTTATGTGAAAACAATGTAGGAGAAAAGAGTCTAAACTTCTTAAAAAGTCTACTAAACAAGCCTGAATGTATTTTTTTCTTCAGTTTTGATTTAGTTGTCATGGCAGCATTTGGCTGACCAGTCCAAACAGACGGCACTCGTTCACGAGCATGACGCATGTATCAGCATCGCTTAGCTCAACCATATTGTAGGGAAACTTAGCGACCCGATACAAGACGCCACCATCAGCAGGACACTTGAGTGAGCATGACATACCTAAGCTGCCGGACAACTATCACGACAAGTTTAGTTTAAACATAACTGTGTTCCGGTTTAAAGGCTACTAATTAGTGTAGGCTACTAATTATGCCGTGTGGTGCCGGCTCAGAATGCCACCACCCCATCTCCTCCCATGGGTGTCGTAAAAGTCGACTAAGGGATTAGCCGGAGGATGGGCAGCGGCGTCCTTCGAGTACACCTGTCGTGGTAACTGTATATGATATTTTTGTATATTCCAATGTTGTACTTTAAAGAAATAAATTACTATCTTATCTTACATTGACAACTCAGCTGCGATCGCCAACCCGTCTGCCAAGCGTGACGATTGTGGCAAGACCCCCCAATGAGCCCACAACACATCCATATCGGTCGTTGTGGACATCTTTGGGGGAGGCCTGTGTCCAGCAGTGGACTTCATTCGGCCGAAATGATGATGAGTAATTAGTGAAATTACTGGGTATAAGATTTTTAGATGAGATAAAATCTCCTAACGCGTCAAAATAAGTTTTCCCTTCTCTCGGCACTCCGGGAGTGCAATTTTTTTTTAAAACGTTGCCCCACACTTGGATTTCTCCTGTGTCGTGGGTGCGTTTACAGACATACATTTCACACACAATACACCCAGACCCGGAACAACTACCTGCAGATCATACACATATTTGTTCCGTGCGGGAATCGAACCCGCGACCCGGAGCGCAGCAGTCGACTGTATCGGCCACTGCACCAACCGTGCCGTTAAACCAAATAAGTTGCTAATGTCTCTCTCCTGAATGGCATTGTAATTGTTATGGGCAAGTGAGGCGTGCTCGTCTCGACACTGGGTAATAATAAAACATTGGGTGTAAGTAAGTTATAATGTATAACAAAAACTGAAACCATGGATTCAGTATAGTACAGTAGATTTATTCACTGGTTCAGTGGCCTCATTAAGATCTGAACTCGGAGACTTGATTGAGTGAGGAATCATTAATGTTTTGATGCTTTACAATAAACTGCATAATTTTTAATAATATTATTCTTAACTTAATTAGTATTATTTAAAATAAGTACCTATAAGAGTGCATGCTGGATTCACATCTAGTAGATGTCAATCAAGTATATTGTGTTTTATCTTTTTTCTTTATTGTTTGCGTGATTGATTGTACATCACAATTGTGAATTAAAATAAAAAAAAAACATGTTTCTGGAACCCTCACTGGTGATATGTACCTGCCAACCATCTCTATTAAAATTAGGAAGTTTTCAAATTTCAATAGCCCCACGAAACATTCTTGGTACATATCGGTTCTCTTTCGCGAGGACTTGAGGATGATCAAATCGAAATTGATTCATTTTTTTTATTGAAGTTAAAACCATCCAATTTTTTTTAGGGAAGGCGGTTGGCAGCTACCACGGTTTTGGGATCCTGTTATAAAATAATAAAGTCCAAAATTTCATACCACACTAAAAAAACATCAAGACACTGTGCGTGATTACTGCGTGCATCGAAACAGTTTTTGGTTTCAGTAATTGTACGGTAGATAAATAACTTTCAAAATCTGTAACGACGCCTGTCACGGCCTGTCACCTTACCTGCGACCACAAAAGTGTTCGCAACATCGGGAAAAATCTATGGTATATGCGATGTAATCCGTTTATACGTATTTTATCATAACGAGATTTCAGTATGTTTTCGTCTATCCTAACACTATTTTGAATATAAAAACATAATAAATAATTAAATTTTACATAATACTGCAATGTAAATAAAAACTAAACGACTGTTGTTTCGCTATAGTTCACGGATGAGATCATCGCTCGCAGTTGCATATTAATACGCGTGCTCCAAAATATCAAAAACTTTGCCCGACCGTCTCGTTCTCATCATACGAGACTATAATATATGAATATAAGAAATCACGGGCGCTCTCTCGTCCCCCACCCCATTAGAGCCGGAGTCCCACAAGGATCCGTGCTAGCCCCACTATTGTTCACACTGTACACCAGTGACCTCCCCAAAAGACCTGCTAATACGACCCATTTAGCACTCTTCGCCGATGACATGGCCATTTTCTACTGTGGTTACGCTCCCGATAGTATAACTAAGATCCTCCAAGCCACAGCCAACGCCTGCGGGAAATGGTTTAGGAAATGGCGGATCGAAGTTAACCCCATCGAAAGTAAAGCCGTCCTCTTTTGCAAATTAGGCGACGACCACCCACGATTCAGGGAATTCTCGATGCTGGGCCAATCGGTTCCTTGGGAACCGCACGCCAAGTATCTTGGAGTCACCCTAGACAAAAAACTGACCTTCATTCCCCACACAAAGACGGTGCGCGCCCGCGCTGCCTTTGTGCTCGGTCGCCTTCACTATATTCTGAACGCTCGTAGTAAATTATCCCTTAGAAATAAGGTGAGAATTTACACCAAATGCATTCGACCCATCATGACCTATGCCAGCCCAGTGTTCGCACACACTGAATCAAGCCCACTCCGTAGATTCGAAACCCTCCAAACCCGTTTCATGCGCAAGGCCACCGGAGCGCCTCTGTACATGCGAAACGACCAACTCCATTTCGACCTTAACTTGCCGACCATCAGGCAATTTATGAAACAAGCGTCTAAACGCTATCTCGATTCTGCCCTGTCCCACCCAAATCCCCTTGTGGTATCAGCCGCCGACTACGAACCCGCCCGTATCAGTAGAGTACGCCGCCCGAGGCACGTTCTGGTCGATCCAGACGATAAAATCACGTTAGATCACATAAAGAGACTCGCGTTGTCTCATTCACTTAACACTCGACCGTTTTACCGCCCTCACCGCTGAGGATGCCCGCCTCACCGACATCGCGGAGGCCTATCGCCACGTCACCTTCCCGTTGTTTTGGGTACAGCTGGATCGGTATTATTTATAATGTATTAGGGGACATTTAAAACTACAGGCTCGGCACGGGCGGCGCGAGCAAGAGCGGGAGGGAGAAGTGCTAACTTGAACGAGAAGGAGACGCGGCGATAGGCCTCCGCGACGTCGGTGAGGGTTAATAGTTGTGACTTACATCCTGTATATATAACCCCTGAAGTTGAATAGTCATACAACGTATAAGTATGCTTAAGTTTTTGTGAAGTTTTAGTTAACATCCAGTGTGTATTTACCTATTTGCTCAAGCTTGTCAGTTGATATACTCCACGGCATCGCGCTGATGGCTCGATGTACTTGTCGTACGAACCACGCGCCCGACTCCACGTTTACCGGCCTGAAATAAAAATTATAATAATAAATTATTCATCATCTAATCAGCCGTGTGGTGCCGGCTAAGAATACCACCACCCCATCTCATCCCGTGGGTGTCGTAAAAGGCGACCATGGGCATAGGAGGAGGGGGGAGGAGGATAGGCAGCAGTACATTTTCAACTGCGATCGCCAACCCATCTGCCAAGCGGCGATTATGGCAAAATGGGCCCACAATAAAAAAACATACCGGTCATTGTGGCAATCTTTGGGGGAGGCTTTTGTCCAGCAGTGGACGTTCTTCGGCTCGAATTATGATGATGAAATCAGCCTAAAAACGTCCAATGCTGAACTCTCAACTCAAATCTCCAGCATAGACTTCCACAACAACCGGTGTTGTCATTATGGGGGGAATTTGCCAGTACCCCTCACAGTTGCGAGGCAGCTTGGTGAATGCCACAAGGCAGCTGTTCCACAAAAGTGATGCTGCGGCCCATCCTAGTTAAGAGTCCCTTAGTCGGCTTTTAAGACATCCCTGGTAGGAGATGGAGTGGTGCTACATTCTTAATCCGGACACTACAGGACGAATACAAATTGATGCATTTGTTGTTTTATTTTAAAAAAAAATTTAAATGTTGCCCTACACTTTCTCCTTTGTCGTGGGTGCGTTTACAGACACAGATTCCACACACACAATACACCCAGACCCGGTACAACTACCTGCAGATCATACAAATATATGTTTCGTGCGGGAATCGAACCCGCGACCCGGAGCGCAGCAGCCGACTGTATCAGCCTGCACCAACCGTACCGTCCGATAATAATTATTATAAATACATAACGCATTAGCATTGGCCTCCGACCTCGTTTGCGAGATTAACATGAATGATAATGGTTTTAAAATTGCATCAAATGATGAAAATTTGCCTTTGTGTGGTTTTAAGTATGAACTTAAACCTTAGACCATTTAAACTTAAATACTACTGCAGTAGGTTCCAGAACGCATTATACTGATATCATCATATCGGCCAAAGGACGTCCACTGCTGAACAAATGCCTCCCCCAGACATTTCCACAACGAGCGGTCACATGCTGCCTGCATCCAATGTCTCCCAGCGACCTTCACCAGGTCGTTTGTCCACCTCGTTGGAGGTCGCCAGACGACCTGGTGAAGGTGGTGATGGTGAGGGTGGTGGTGGGCGGTCCCACGCTGCGTTTCCCGGTGCGCGTTCTCCACTCGAGAACCTTTTCAACCCAACGGCCATCAGTTCTACGAGCAATGAGCCCCGCCCATTGCCACTTCAGCTATGTCGGCAACTTTAGTTCTTCTACGGATCTCCTCATTTCTGATTCGATCTCGTAGAGAAATACCAAGCATAGCTCTCTCCATAGCTCGCTGAGTATGCTAATATAGCTTATTATACTGATGTAATGTCCTGATTACATATGCTAGACTAAAGGTACTTCCACCAAGTAAGCACTGTCCATCGCCCGTTTGGCGCAGTGGCTAAGCGACTGGTTTTCTGCGCAACTTGTTGCGGTTCGATCCCCGCACGCAACAAATATTTGTATGATCTACAGAATCTACAGATAGGCGTTTCGGGTCTGGGTGTTTGTGCATCTGAGATTTATGTCGATATACGGTGCCCCCGGTAGTGAAGAGAAGTGTTGGGAATAATCGTTTTATACCGAAAAAATGATTTCGTTGTTTAGATATTAATCCTTTGAAATCAAGACACCTTTTTTTTTTCTTTTTTTTTATTGGTGCCCAATGGAAATTCTTCATGAACTTCCTTCGCCCCGGGGAAGGGCGGAGGAGTATGCCGGACTCCTACCGGCTAAAACCACTGGGGCGATCATCTTCGGCGCCTAAGGGGGGCTCCAGGTCCTCGTATGATCACACTAGAGCCGCCCACTGGTGCCACGCCTATTGGCACATCTCGGAGAGGGTGACTGTAAAGCGGTCACCCACCCGGGGGGATTGTAAAGGATCCCCCAAAGCGTCCCACGGCAGCGCGTGACCACATGCGTGCTACCGTCTTCTCTTGGGTCGCTTGGTGTGAGCGCGCAGATTCCCCAATCTACGCACCCGCGAACCCAGAGGTCCCCCGCCTTGAAGCTACGGCAGGGGGTTTCAGGCGAATGGGAATTAGGCGCCAGGGCGGTTGTTACCCCGGCGCCGTCTCCTTCTTCTTCGAGCGGGATCGGCCCTCTCCTGATCCCGCTCTGCGGTCTCCTTCTGGAGCATGACGCTCTCACAGAAGGAGACCACTGCATTCCAGTTTTCGTGCTCTGCCAACATAGCCGACACAAAATCAAGACACCTAAACATAAAAAAAAAACCGTAAGATTTTGCTGAACATATACTGTGTTTTTTGGTAGGTATTAACCCAAGCTCTCACCGCCTGCAGTATGTCGTGCTATTTACTGGACACCCTGTATAACTAACATGGTATGATTTCGTTTTTTTATTTTCCGGTAACTTTTTTTTAAGCGAAAGTACATACACTGGTAACAGTGATAACAATATTCAGTAAAAATCTTCACCAAGGTCGCCTCATGTTTTGTGTTAGCCGGAAGCACGATACATTGTGATAATCGATTCGGTCATGCAATCGCGAATGGGGTTAAGATCAAGTCTTTAACAAGGCGAACTTAACACACACCCACATCAGCCTGTAAACGTCTACTTCTGGCGTGGCCTCGAGCATGGCAAAGTTAACGGTCATAGGAGACATTGCCATAATCACCACGCTTGTCAGGCGGATTGGTGATCGTAGTCTACTTTACCATCATAAAATTAACATATTACTTTTTGTATTATCAAAATTCCGTGTGGTGGCCACATTAAGAATGTAGCACTACTCCATCTCCTCCTGTGGATGTGGTAAAAGGCGATTAAGGGCCTCAACCGGAGGGCTGCGCCGCAGCGTCCGTTCTGTGGGACAGTAGCCATACTGCGCTCACCAACCCGCCTACCAAACTGCCAAAAAATTTGACATTATTATTTATTTACATGTCTTCAGAACCCAAGTTTTGGGGAACTTTTGGTATGAATTGGAAGTAATTTAAAATTGTCACTTGGCAATACGAACGTGCGTGCTCAATGCATTTTTAGATTTTTGACTGTTACTAATTTTAAATGTTTTTGTATATTCGTAATTTGACTTCGTCTTTCTTATTTTATGCTCAAATTGATTTCAACGTAAAAAATCTATTAATACCAAATCAAAGATTATGCTAAGTATACTCTACACTTAGCAAATTTTTACATAAGTCAAGTTTGAGCAAAATCTAAGTACGCTACATAGATTTCAGCCTAAGAGAACTAAGATATACTCACTCCTGCTTAAAACAGATGCAGGGTAGAGTCCCGCCGTGCTTGTTACCGCCGCAGCTACGACACACGCCGTCGTCTTGTGACGATGTGATACATCTTCTACTCTCGCGCTCGTCCCTGAAATCAAAAGACAATTTATTTGTATTTATTCATCAAGCGTATGAGCTCCTAGGATGGGAAAGAAAAGCGTTGGACTTGGGCCTACGACATAAAGTATTCCATGTAAGTATTCCGTGTTCGACGGCACGGCTGGTGCAGTGGCTGATACAGTCGGCTGCTGCGCACCGGGTCGTGGGTTCGATTCCCACACGGAACAAATACTTGTATGATCTGCAGGTAGTTGTTCCGGGTCTGGGTGGGTATTGTATGTGGAATTCATGTCTGTAAACGCACCCACGACACAGGAGAAATCCTAGTGTGGGGCAATGTTTTTTTCAATCTAAAAAAATAATAAAAAGTGTAGCGGTTCCATATAGTATTGGATGTGGTGGACATAGACGTAGGCAGGCTCCTGTAAGACGGGATCGAGAGAGGGCCGATCCCGCTCGGAGGAGGAGGACACGGAGCCGGGGTAACAACCGCCGCGGCGCCCGTGTCCAACACGCCTGAGCCCCCTGTCTTCTTTATACGGCGGGGGGCCTTGGGGGTCGCGAGCGCGCGGAATTATTTATTTGGGAAATCTGCGTGCTCATACCGAGCGACCCCCGGGATTACAGCGGTGTGCATGTGTTCACGTACCGCTGTGTGCGCAGCACAGCGCATAGTGAGGCTTCGGGGGATTTTTTTTTACAATCCCCCCGAGAGATGCCTGGGGGGGTGGCCTCTTTACAGTCGCCTTCCTTCAGCTAGAGGGGATGGCCGCTTTACAGTCATCCCCTCCGAGGTGTGCTAAAGGCGTGGCACCAATGGGTGGCTCTAGATGGATATTATTCGAGTTCCTGGAGCCTCCTTTCGGTGCCGAAGATGACCACTCCGGTGGTTTTAGCCGGTAGGAGTCCGGCCTACCCCTTCGCCCTTTCCCGGGGCGAAGGAAGTACATGAAGTATTTCCACCGGATCAATAAAAAAAAAAGGATCCTATAAGAATCCCTACTAATATTATAAATGTGAAAGTGTGTTTGTTAGTTTCTCCTTCTTTTATGCAGCAACAGAGCAGCGGTGGGCTAATTACGTATGTCGCAGACGGTTTGCGATGGTCGTAAATCGCGCAGACGTTGCTGTCAAACGTCATTTTGGTATTACGTATTTGCCGATAGCGAATAAACAGCCGATGATCCCTTACCCACCATTCCTAGGGAATAGTATACGTTTTTATAACAAGCTGCCTATAGCCAAAGCCTATATTAAACGCGTTCTTATTGGAAAAGCTTATTATAAAGCTATAGATTACGTTGACGCCAGGGATATTTGGTACTGATTCTTTCTGCACATGTGGCTTCACTGGTACCCTATTGACAAAATATGTGTTTATCTATTAATTATTCTGAATTGCGATGAATGTGGATATAATTCTTGTTAGAATTGATAACTTTTTATATATAGGACATATAATATATGTCGTTTTTGACATGCTAATGTATACAATATGACATTGTTAACAGCTTGATGGCCATATTGCCCTTTACTTTAATATAATTTAGCATCTTCTACATTTTGTAAATGTGAGAGCTTCGTTGACTCGTACCTGTGCGTTAGTAATTATCAATTTATGATTGTGTACTACAGAAGCAATAGTGTGTTTATTATTGTGTATATGTATTACACGTATACTCCACTTTGTTTCCACATAGCTGACGTGTTAAAGTGTAATATTACTTTTTGGAACGAAGTTCCTTACGGCAGGCTTGGAGGGGATAGGGATTTTGCTGCGCGACCGAACTGAAAAAAATGTGATAGTAAAACCGTAAGAAAAATTCCGTGGAAAAAAGTGCGTGGAATAAAACCGTTAAATGAGACGTGCGCAGGCGCGACAGTCGCATACACAAGCGAGTAGTGTATAAGTGTCGATTCTACATTAGCCGAAGGAACTTCGTTCCTACCTGGTGTCCCACGACACCACATAATTTTTAAAAACGTATCTATGGAGTTTCTTGCCGGCGTCTTCTCCATTAGATCAACTTTTCCGAACCGTGCACCTTAACTTTTGACTTTTCTTAAGTGTATTAGGGCCTATATGAAATAAAAACTTTGACTTTGACTTTGACCCTCTGTCAGACGATCAATGAACTAAAAATTACACTTACACGGCTACATTATCGCTACTGGCGCTAGTAACTAGTATCCACCCACAAGTAGCGACAGGCGGGCGAATGCCTTACGTAATAATAATTGTATTGGCGATTTGCCACCGATGGATCCTTGGCTGCGAGATAGCTGCTGTCGCCAGTTTTTAGCTAATCAGGGTGCCGGTCCCTTAAAAAGATTAAGCGTTCGCGTTCGCTCGCTTTTTGAGTAAAATCTTCGTCCCAAAAGAAAGTTGTGTAACGAAATCCGTTTCAAAACTGTTACCGTCTAGGAATGATCAACCACTGCTTATCTTAACACGTCGTGTCTAGAAAGACCTTTACCTTTTTAATTTTAATTTAAAGAACGTTGCCCCACCCAAGGATTTCTCCTGTGTCGTGGGTGCGTTTACAGACACAAATTCTACACACAATACACCCAGACCCGGAACAGCTACCTGCAGATCGTACAAATAATTGTTCTGTGCGGGAATCGAACTCACGACCCGGTGCGCAGCAGCCGACTGTATCAGCCACTGCACCAACCGAGCCGTCCTTTACCTTTACCCAATACCAGAACACAATCTACTTCCATGTATACTTACTAAAATGTGTTACTAAATCAAACATGTGTTAACTGGCCGTATATTCACTGCATTACTCAAATTAGGTAATTATATATACGTTTCGTCACTACCGACGTTGTAACGGAAATATTATGTTTTTATATGTACTACACTGCTTTATTAATGTGAAAGGATTTTAGATACAAGTACCGCGATCTTACTAATGCACGTACCTACTTAAGTATGAATCATTATACGAAACGTTGACAAATTGTGTGAAATTATGTTTTTTCGTAATAATATCCTATTATCAGGCCTGAGCATCCTTGCATCCTTACTTGGCCTTACCTTTTCGTCATGGATTACCTTCTGCTACGTGTTCTTGAATAGCTTCAATCTTGTTTTAGCGAATACCAAATGGTTTTACACCGATATTTCGATTCTGTATTCAAGGATGTATGGATTTTGAGCTTAAGGAATTGCATCCCTGCTTTGTACCTAAGTACGTCTATGCTTAATCGAAATCGGAGTGATAGCCTAGTGGTTGAACGCCTTCCATACAGGAGGGTCCGAGTTCGATCCCGAACCGCACCTCTTACTTTTCTGATTCATATGTGGATCAGAATTTGATTATCACTTGTGTTAACGGTGAACGATAAGATCAAGAGGAAACCTGCACACCTCAGAGGGCTCCAAAATACCTCAATGTGTGTGTAGTCTACCAACTCGCACTAGGCCAGCCTGTTTTTTTAAACTATTATTTATTTTCTAGTTTTTTTACATTCGCCTTCCCTCCGCTAGAGGAGGTGACCGCTTTACAGTCATCCCCTCAGATATGTGCCTAAAGGCGTGGCACCAATGAGTGGCTCTAGATGGAGTTCTTTCGAGTTCCTAGAGCCTCCCTACGGTGCCGAAGATGACCACTCCGGTGGTTTTAGCCGGTAGGAGTCCGGCATACCCCTCCGCCCTTTCCCGGGGCGTAGGAAGTACATGATGCATTTCAACCGGATCAATAAAAAATAAAAATAAAACAAAGACCAGCCTGGACTTAGGCCTAACCTTTCTCATCAATAGAAACGGTCCATACCCAGTAGTGGGATAGTAATGGGCTGAACTTCTTGTACACCAATAATACTTGGTCCGAGAATGTCAGTCTTGCGAAGTCACTAGTGCCGATGCGGCGCGAGACAAGGTGACACTGGGAGCTACGACGTTACGTCGGTAATGTATAATTTTGTTAAGTTCTGGAGCATGAAATGTCTGAACTGCGGCAGCTAGAGAGACGAAGCGAGTACGACGGGTACAGAGCGGCCAGGAAGACCTTCTAGATAGCAAGCTGGTTCTGCTGAGAAAGAAGGTGCGAACTGTGAACTCATTATCCGCATACCACCCCATCGTATGGACAATGGGTAAGCTCTTAAAAGAGTGATTTTTGACGTCCTCGTTCGGCTTATGACCGCGATTTAGCAGACAACCAGTTTAGTTTGCGGCGAGGGCGCTCCAGCCTTGATGCAATCTTGTGCCTAAGGGATCTGACCGAGGAAGCCTTATCCCGGGGTGAGGTTTTGGCGGTGTCTCTCGACATCAACAATGCCTTCAACGTTCTGCTCTGTTTTTTTTCTCGGGGCAGGAGGTTAAACCAGTTTTCTATGTCCCCCTGCCTCCTCGCCCGGATCTGCCCTTGTTTTCTGTACTGGTTTTAATTGGTTTCAACACTTGTTTCCTGGCAACGCTATTTGAAAATCTTTACGTATGGCATCTACAAATTATGTCAAGAACATTAATTCACAATAATATATTGCTCGTGTGTACGACTCATGTGCAATAAAGTCAAATAAAACATTCAATTCTATTTTTACTTGCAAATACGCGTAATTGGGAAATGAATTGAGACACAGTCGGGGAGTGGCTACGGAAAATTACAAATCACTCGGTTTCGGAGAGCCAGCTGTGGTTAGAATAAAAATCTTGCTAACAAACGCATGATAACGTCTCGTACAAGCAAAGCAGACGATCAATGAACAAAAAAATACACTTACATAGCTACATTATCGCTACTGGTGCTAGTAACTATGCGTCCATCCACAAGTAGCGACAGGTGGGCGAATGCCTCCCGTAATACTAAGGGTGAGATGCAGAAACGAGTCTAAGCGTGAACTTACGCTTCCATCTGTCAAAATCCACTAATTACGCTCATAATTGTATTCACAGACGATCGGAACACGACTTAAGCTTAGCGTAAACTAAGCTAAGCCGACTAGTCAAAATCGACTACTTTGGGCGAATCTAGCGGCACTAAGCCGGCAAAGGTGTGCTTGCAACAGGAACTATGAATTATGGATATATATGAGAAAGTTGTTTACTTTGAATGTGATAATTCTAGTTAGCTTTGCACTAGTGAGGCTACATTAGTCCAATCAACTATTTAACGAAATTTCGGAAACTTACTCGCAGTAATACAGCATATAAGAATAATTATGTATAGAATAATAAACTTGTCTGATTATTAATTTAATTAGTCCAGATCCCCAAATTTCTTTTTATTCAAGTCCGCGTCAGTATTTTCATTTCTAGTGTGGTGGATGTGGAGTAATTAATAATTTTAGGAATTCTTTTTCAAATGCTGAAAAAGCATTTCGAGTATTCATTTTCACTCGTAAAATGTTCATATATTCCTGCAGTTTAGAAAGTCGTTACAACATAATTATATGGGTTAATGTGTCAGATATTTTGTTTCACCCACTCCAATGGCATTTTGCATATATTGCTATCCTTTTTTATTTTTATTTATGTCTGACTACACAGTTTTGTAAAACCCGTATCTCACCGGTAAACATTCTCGTATAAAAATGGTCATAGAGTATTGAGTTCAAACTTAGCCAAGACCGAAGTAAGTTTGAGAGGGACTGTGTCTCTGAATACGAATTTTGAAGATACGCTTAGCCACTACTTGGCTTAGACCGTTCTTCGCCGGTTATACTGGTACACCACATGCACAAGATATTAATTAATAAAATTTAGAGAAATCCCTCCCACACGCAAGAGTAAATTTATCTTTCTTCGGAGTTTTAAGAACAATGTTTATAGCGTTTAAAGGTCGATGCGAGTAGTAATATTGGATGGTCTTCTATTTATAGTTGCAGTGATCTTGACGCTGAAGTTTCTACCTTCAACGGAAAAGTGGTGTGCATGCCCCGATTAGAAGGGTGAAAGTTAACCTCTATGGTGTGCATGCCCCGATTAGAAGGGTGAAAGTTAAACACCTGCCAGAAGTTACCCGGGAAATGAAATGGCGAAAAGCACACCTCTGAAAAGAAGTCACCCCTCTAACAGAGCAGACCCCCATGCACATCTCGAAGGTATTGTAAAGGATCCCCCTGAAGCCTCGCGCTGGTGGTGCGCTGCTCACACGACCACTCAGTATAAGCGGGGGGAGTCCTCACTTTGTACGCCCACAACTTCCGAGGTCCTCCTACCATAGCAGAGGCAGGGGGCTTCGGCGTATGGGAGATTGGCCCCCGGTCGGTTGTTACTTCGGCGCTCTCTCACCAAACCTCTCGTCCTTCACTTTCCAGCCTTTTACCAAAGGACACGTAACACACTTACTAACGTGCTTTTACGAAAACTATGGTAACAGCTCTGGATGACTTTAAATTATTATTATTGTGATGTAATTAAATTAATAATAAATAGCGTAAATCCCTATTAAGTAACTGAATTTGGTTAGTAATTATTCAGGTGATTCTGAATAATTGCACCATTAACCTTCTTCACACTTCACCATACCACCAGATCAGCCAACGGACGTCCACTGCTGAACAAAGGCCTCCCCATCATCAGCATTTCGGCCGAATGAAGTCCACTGCTAGACACAGGCCTCCCCCAAAGATTACCACAACAACCTATATGGGTGTGTTGTGGGCTCATTGGGGGGTTTTGCCATAATCGCCACGCTTGGCAGACGGGTTGACCATCGCAGTTGAGTTGTTAATGTACTCGATGGACGCTGCTGCCCATTCTCCGGCTAATCCCTTAGTCGACTTTTACGACACCCACAGGAGGAGATGGGGTGGTGGTATTCTGGTCGGGAAAAGCATATATCATTAGGTAACCTATATCATAGAGATTAGCACCCAGAGTGATATTAGCAATGTACTTTGATTTATCAATCGCAGCCAATTGTGTTAATTATGACAAACGGCCCTAACAATCGGTCATCTCAGAAGGCCAATTCTCGTAATTTAAAAATGTTCAAAATATAGTTCCGATGTAGTCTCAGTGTCAAAAATGTCACAGATGGTATTCTCTTAAACTAACAAACAACATCAAACGTGAACTTACACTGTGATGAGATCGAAAAATGGATCGAAAGTTGATCGAAGTCAAAACGGTATTCTGACATTTCGAACTGTCACATGTACAAAATTTTCATGAAATTAACGTCAAAATTGAGATCGAAATGAGACTAGATCGAGATTATATTGAATCCGATTGAACTTTAAGACTAGCAGAATACCATTTTTTCGGTCGATTCATAATTGAATCTCAGTTCGGTCAAGTTTCAGTCACAGTGTCAATTAATTACGAGAATTGGCCCTCTAATGTCTAAAAGAAGGTATTTTTCAGCAGTGGATGCTTCCGTGAGGTTTGCCGAATCCCGGAAGATTTACAAGGCGTTTTAAGAAGAACTGGAAGAGGTAGTTTTTTTTTCAAACTAGATTCTTTCCATACAATACCATTTTGTTTTTTTTATTTATTGATCCGGTAGAAATGCCTCATGTACTTCCGCCGCTTGCCGGTCTCCTACCGGCTAAAACCACCGGAGTGATCGTCGTCGGCACCGAAGGGAGGGTCCAGGAACTCGAATAATCTCCGTCTAGATTCCATTTAATACCTACGCAATTATCAAAGCCAAAGCATGCAGATTTTCACAAGAGTTGAAACTGAACTGAACCGAAACTGGTTGCGCTGTAAGTTGCAGCGGCTAGTTGGCACTGGATTGCACAACCGTCGCAGATCAACTGAGCGGAGGTTTTGACATACTGGGCTGCGCTTGGCTAATCTCCCTTCAGATATAGTAGTATTTCGTATTACGTATAATTTGTAATACCGGCCTTTCATATGTTGTTTACGCGCTTTATCTTGCGTAGTGTAGTGTGTAGATAATCGACTTGAATGTCGAAGATTTTATTATAAGCAGGCTAGAAGCTATTTTCGCTTCACCAATTGTCCGGTTAAGCAATAACATCTCCCTCAAGATTTATGCGAGAATCCCATCGTAGAAAAGGTTTTATTATTATTCAAAACACAATATACATAGTTTGTAATGAAATAGAAGAGGTACATATATACTTATGTAACTACATATAAGTTTGAAAATTAAATTTTTCCTTTTTTTTTTGTTCTAAGTTCTCTAGTAAATGTATATCTAATCATCATATCATAGCAGCCAATTATCCGTCGACTGTTGAACGAAGGCCTCCCTTATACATTTCGACAATTGTGTCGACATTTTCGGTGAATTTGCCAGTACTCACCACGCTTGGCAGGTGGGTTTGTAGCGCAGTATGGCTATAGTTCCACAGTAGAGATGCTGCTGCCCATCCCCCTGGTTTAGAGTCCCTTAGTCACCTATTACGATATCCACGGGATCATTTAAAATTGTAGGTAATCTATGAATGACTAGAGTAAAAGGTTTTAAGATAAAGAGAGGATCAGAACAGAGTTACCTTGCATTCAGATTTTACTGACCTTACTTTTTTACTACTAAAAACCATACAAACAATCGCTATAAAATCTTGGTCCTTTGGTCCGCTTCGGTGTTCATAATCCTTTAGGTAGGTAAGTAAGCATAAGACACAAGGATTTTCTTTTAAATTTCTTTAAATCAACTGACTTTATGTTCATTGCTCACGACCAACAGGATTTTTACTCAGAAAACCTGTATGAAGAACTTATCTGATCCCATAAAACAGGCATTTATCGCGGATGGAAGGCTTTAAGTCAGGATATAAACTATCAGGTTCATAAACATTTATAAAGAATGGAGGTGTAAAGGTTAAGAAAAATAAAATACGAATTTAAGATTCAGCTCATCGTTAATGCGATAAGAAAAGTGTTTGTTTCATCACAAACAATGTCTTATCGCATTAACAACAAAAAATCTGTAAAGAAGTAAGTATCGTTATTTTGCCAAGTAAATCCATAAATCCACTTTTTTTTTGTTGGGCTTCTCGCGTACACTTCTGGGAAGTGTGGTTGCTTAACCGGTCGTTTCTGCGGAAACCAAAAGCGCCCTCCAGCCAGGACTAACATTAATATTAAAAACTAAGCAACTTGCGCTAAGGGCGCCCCCTGCGGGACACGGACCTCGGCTTAAAGCGTTCCTAGGGATAATAAGCTATTGTTTTGGGGACTGCTGGATCGGTATTATTTATAATGTATTAGGGGACATTTAAAACTACAGGCTCGGCACGGGCCGGCGCGAGCAAGAGACGGGGGGAGAAACTAACTTGACCAGGAAGGCGCGGCAAATAAATCCACTGTTGGACTACCCCAAATATGGCCACGATGACTGATCTGGGTTTGTGCTGCGTGTTCATTGGGGGGTTTTGCCATAATCGCCACTTTTCGCAGACGGGTTGGCGATTGCAGTTGATTTGTAAGTATAATCTATTTGAAGGGTGCTGCTGTCGGGTAGACAAACCCAGTCATTTTTTACACCCACAGGATGATATGGGGTGTTGCAAGTCTTTTTTTATTTTTTTTATTGGTGTCCAGTGGAAATTCTACACGGAACTTCCTTCACCCCGGGGAAGGGTGAAGGGGTATGCCGGATTACTACCGGCTAAAACCACTGGAGCGGTCATCTTCGGCACCAAAGGGGGGCTCCAGGTCCTCGTAAGATCACACTAGAGCCGCCCATTGGTGCCACGCCACGCTATGCTGCGCACACGGCGGCAAGTGACCACGTGAGCGCCACCGTCTTCCCGGGGGTCGCTCGGTGTGAGCACGTAGACTCCCCAATCTGCGCACCCGCGACCCTCGAGGCCCCCCACCATGAAGTGACGGCAGGGGGCTCAGGCGTGTTGGACTTTGGAGCCGGGACGGTTGTTGCCCCGGCGCCGTCTCGTTCTTCTCCGTGCCGTGATCGGCCCTCTCCCGATCCCGCTCTGCAGTCTCCTTCTGGAGCATGACGCTCTCGCAGAAGGAGACCACTGCACTCCAATTTTCGTGCTCTGCCAACATAGCCGACACTACTGCCGGCAGAGAGAGATCTTGCCCGATCTGATCGACCAGGAGGGGTGGTGCTAGTCTAGCTGGCACAAAATGTTATGCACACTATCATATACTATTCTGCAAATGAGCTTTTTGGGTATTCAGAGGCTTTGGAATTTAGATTTGGAATTTAAGAAATGTTCGCATGTAGTTCTTTCAGAGAGTGTACGACTACTGGATACTCTGTACTCTGTGCTAACGTCCCGTAAAAATCCCGTAAAAATACGTCTAGATTTTTCGGCGATTAGCGGGAACAAACATACAGACAGACTGACCCAGAGACAGACAGACAGACAAAAATATTTAAAACAGTTTTTTTGCTGTCTGTACCGTATATACTTTTATATGCATTTAGTAAAAAGCTGTTATTTTGACATTACAAACAGACACTTCAATTTTATTTATTTGGATAGGTTATCATCCCCGGGAACCTAGAGCTCCTCCCACATATTTATATCTAGTTTGTAAGTAAATTTTTATATGTGTTGTAAAGAAAATTAAGATATCGTCATGTGTATTTTATTTTTGATTTTTTTCTTTACTGGCATAAAAATTTCTTACAAAGTAGTGAGGCCCTGACTCCCGTGCTAGGTACAATATCTGTGTTACAGGAGCCAAGTATTCGAAGTACGTAAAGATCGACTTCCACTACCACCAGATATGTCATAATATTTTTTCATTTTACCTAGCGTACGTGGCGTGAACAATGAAATAAACTGGTACAAGGATTTTGGAATATATCGACATCCGATAGCTTGTCAGCTCCAAACAAGTGAGAAATATCCGATTACAATATTAACGTGTTTCAATATGAAACTGCCTGCCGTGTGTTGCGCCCAGTATTACGGAAGAAGCCGTTTCAAAATATTACATTTAACGTCTGTTTTGTTGCATAATTGGTCTGAGAAAATTTCTGCTGTATTTAGCGAATAAGAATAATTGATATTATTAAACATTAATTTTTATCTTTCAAAATCACCGCCATTATGGTGTAAAGTGTTATAACCAACTTCATAAATGAAAAACATCGTAAAAGCCATCCAGAATTGTCTTTGTTAAAGTTTCAGTTCTAAGTATATTTAATATTTAAATGATTGTTCATTCGTGTATTCACTTGCACTTAGCACTCCCCCCAATTTAAATTCAATCTATACAAATAAATAAAATTGAAGTGTCTGTTTGTTATGTAAAAATAATAGCTTTTACTAAATGTATGTTACTTATAACAAAATATCAATTTCATTTTTTATGTCTGTCTTTCTGCCTATTTGTTCCCGCTAATCTTCGAAGTGGATGGACCGATTTTGACGGGACTTTCACTGGCAGATAGCTGAGGTTATAAGGAGTAACTTACTACTTATTTTATATTTCATAAGTATATTAATTTTATAATCATTATTTATAAATAATCCAATTTCTTTTAAATTAAACGGCGGGTGAAACCGCGAGGCACAGCTAGTCCTAATATAAGATAAGACGAGATAACATTTATTTGTCCAAACATGAGTATGTCATACAGATCAGTGCATGCCTGGTGTACCAATTGAAGTGAAGCGGTACACTTGTTTCGGCCGTAAACTACGGCGCACAAGAGTCTATACATAGTAATGTCTTAGGCTTTCGCAATTATGTAATAATTTTGATAAAACAATTTTAAACGGATTAGATCGCGTATATTATAGATTTTTGTTTTTCCTGACGTTTCGAATGCTTTGCATTGCTACCTGTGCGAAAATCTGATCGGGGGACTGTTGTTGTGTGTTGTCTCTTTGTACCTACATACTTACTACGCAATGTTATGTTATAACAATTCTGTGCTTATTAGATGTATTTTCTTTTGTGTTCTATGTGGTATGTGTTGCTTAATAAACTCATTTTCTTTTTATTTCTTTCTTTCTTCGATCTTCAAAAAACGATGACGATGACTATTCCCTAATTTCTCCTGCGCACTAGAATTTCTCCTGTATCGTGGGTACAGTTTAGAGACACAAATCTCATATGTGCAAAGACACATTACATTTCAGTAACGGTTAAATATAGTAAAATGTCACTGTAAAAACTTCCAATGTATTAAACTAATTCGTCCAAAAATCTGAAGGCTTAGTATAATAAAAAATATTTCAAGGTTATAGATTATCGATGCTCGCATAAGAAATAAGTAATAATGAACGCCGGTCTCAGCATGAACTTGAACAAGGCAAGGTTATGTTTAATGTAGATTTTGTGTCCAAACCAAACGCTCTGCGAGCTACTGAGCAGTCTGTAGTCGGAGTTTCATTTAATGATAGTATTCACAACATTTTTTGGAAGACCCTGAGCCACTGCCTGCAAAAGCCGAGCCGTAAAATAGCAAAAAAAAAAATATTTTCTTTTAAAAAACGTTGCCCCACACTAGGATTTCTCCTGTGTCGTGGTTGCGTTTACAGACATGAATTCCACATACAATACACCCAGACCCGGAACAACTACCTGCAGATCATACAAATATTTGTTCCGTGCGGGAATCGAACCCACGACCCGGAGCGCAGCAGTCGACTGTATCAGCCACTGTACCAACCGTGCCGAATATGATTAAAACTTACAAAGTTATCTCGTTATATTGCCCCGTTGTGCGTGTATAATCATGTCGCACGGATGCAAGGGACAATAATGCGAGGGGGAGTGACATTCCTAATTTACCGATGCTAACCGACAGGTCAGCTGACTGACTAATAGGCAAAAACGTATTTCAGCGGCAGAAGAAGTAATGTAGCACAACTTGGTATAGGTCTGTGTAGCCGTGGATTGCAATAGGCTGATCTGATAGATTGGTTGATTGAATTCCATCGGCATCGTGTGTGTATACCCGCGAATTACAGGCGTATGGGTTCTTCTGCGTAACTCACTGTTTATTAAATGTGTGGTAAATGTAAACGAATGTCAGATTCGGGGCGAGGCTAAAGACCCTGTCACTTTGTTATGGTTCAAGGAGTGCCGATGTAAGCATGTAATATAATGCATTTATGCAATACTATGTATAAATGCATTTTAAAGTTAAGAATGTATTCATAGAAGGTTATTTTACCCACGGTTTCGCGGTAGATTATTTTATAAATAATTTTGAGTACTTCGGCATTGACGCTTGGCATAGAGTATATATATAGGATTTCATTTTTATGCGAGGGACCCTAATTATTTTTCTATAATAAAATTAGCCTAAGTTATTCCTTATTACATCAGCTATCTGCCAGTGAAAGTCCTGGAGAAATCGGTCCAGCCGTTTCGGAGACTAGCAGGAACAAACAGACAGACCGAAAGACAGACAAAAAAAATGTATATACTTTCATATGCACTTAGTGAAAAGCTGTTATTTTGACATTACAAACAGACACTTCAATTTTATTTATTTGTATAAATTTCACTGTAAAATTCGACACTTGGAACCCATCTGAAAGATTAAAAACATGATACTCTACATTGCATCGTAATTTTAGTATCAAAAATATTCTTTAAACCCAAAGAGCATAAGCATAAGCAAAGCAGTGTTCCGATAACAGGAATTTTTAAACGTTCGTGTCACGACTCTAATTTTCATCGTACGTCTCGAAGGACCAAGATTTGTGTCTGTGAATTTATCAAGAAATATATCTGAAATTCTTCACGTAAATGAATATCCACAAATTAATATTATGAACCTTAATAAATGTTCATTATCATCATCATCATCATCATCATCATATTAGCCACAGGACGTCCACTGCTGAACAAAGGCCTTGGATTTCCACAACAAGCGGTCACATGCCGCTCTCATCCAACGATTCCAAGCGACCTTCACCAGGTCGTCTGTCCACCTCGTTGGAGGTCGTCCCACGCTGCGTTTTCCGGTGCGCTGTCTATTCGAGAACCTTAAAATCTTATTGTTATTTTGTTCGTAATGTATCGTTAATTTTGCAACCGTTAGACTGTGACGAAAGTTACTACCTATTCACGGTTTTGATTTTATTTTTAGCTGCAATGTTTTAACTGAAAATATGTAGATATAAATTGTTTACGTATATGTATCTACATAATAAATATTTAGTAAAATTCATTGTTATCTGAACTTAGATTCCCAGATAATAAATAATTTACAGTAATGGTACATCAGTAGATGTTTAATGTTTAATTTGGTCAGAGAAATACCCTTTTAATTTGACGGCCGTAGGAAATTATACAGCCACTATTACGCACAAGTAAAATCGTACTCACAGTCTTCAATGAACAGGCATTAATTACATGTTGGAAAAATAATAATTATTTATTATTATATTGTATTATTCAGAAAACAATCCAGTTTTTCCTCAAACGCTTGGAAAATTACTTCCACTACAAGTAAGTTTATTTTATAAACAAAGTCATTAATGTAGCTACTGAAGTCGTTTATTTAAATAATATAATTGAAATAAAAATTCGTTTAAGACGGATTATTGTTGTTATTTCTAATTATTGACTCAACCTCTGTTGAAATAAAAGATAATATGATCGTCATCATCATCATCATCATATCTGTCGTTGGACGTCCACTGACGCTAAAACGCCTCCTACCCATAGATTTCCACAATGACCATTTACACGCCGCCCGCATCCAACGATATTCAACTACCTTTATCAGGAAGTCTGTCCGTTTCATTGGAGGCTGTCTCACGTTACCGCCCTGGGATCTGGAAGCAAGACGGCACTATATAAGTGGCGCGGGGAGGCGCTAAGTCAGGGCAAACAGCCAGTACCTCATTGGGTCCAGGTACGGTCCGAGCTTCAGTGGATCCTGGTGGCGGATTGGAAGGAACGACTGGAGCAGCCCAATGCAGGGCACGCCGCGATAGCGGCGGTAAGACCACTTATACAGATTGCTCTATCTTACAAAGCCATTGGGCTTGAGTGGCGGCATGGCACACTCGCCTTCCAGATGACGCAGGTGCTCTCGGACCATGGGAGTTTTTTTTATTTTAAAAACGTTGCCCCACCCTAGGATTTCTCCTGTGTCGTGGGTGCTTTTACATACATGAATTCCACATACAATACACCCAGACCCGGAACAACTATCTGCAGATCATACAAATATTTGTTCCGTGCAGGAATCGAACCGACGACCCGGTGCGCAGCAGCCGACTGTATCAGCCACTGCACCAACCGTGCCGTCACGGGTTTCGGGAAGTACCTATGTCAAATGGGCCGAGAAGAGACGCCCGGGTGTTATCGCTGTGGAGGCTGCTTGGAGGACACGGTGCAGCACACGATGGAGGAATACTGAAATGCTGAACCTTGTGGTCAAAGAGGGTGACCTCCAGCTTCCGGCCGTAGTTCAGGCCATCGTCTGGAGCAAGAGCGCGTGGGATGCCATCGCCTCATTTTGCGAGGACGTCATCATATCAGCCATAGGACGTCCACTGCTGAACAAAGGCCTCCCCCTTAGATTTCCACAACGAGCGGTCACATGCCGCTCTCATCCAACGACTCCCAGCGAGGACGTGATGCAAGCAAAAGAGGCGGCAGAGTGGGGACGGGAGGAGACCACCACCGATCCCCGCCGCAGAAAATGCACCGGGCATGCACGCCGGAGGAAAGTTCTGAACGATCTCCGGCCTCCAGGAGACGCGGCCAGTGGGCGACCAACTAAGGCAGTTCGTCGCCCAAACAGAACTAGGCCCGAGACCGTGGTGCATGTGTTCCGCGCTCGTCTCTCTGATATGTGCGGCCGGCCAGGTCGCACAGAGACGAGGCCAGTCTAACAGTTATGGGCCGAAACCTGCCGAGGGTGCGGTGAGCGGACTAATTCTGACAAAGTAAACACCTCACCCCCAGCGAGAGGTCAGTGGAATGACGCCGTGGGGTTTTAGCCCGTAAGAGCATGCCTCTTCGCCTTTACGCGGAGGAAGTCTATGAGGATTTCCCCGACACAAAAAGAAACAGTTTGTCTCACGTTCTCTCTTCACGAGTTTTCCGGTGCGTGGTCTACACTCGAAAAGTTCCTTTTATAACATAATCATACAAACTGTTCCATGGAAAATGTGAAAGTTGGAATATCGGCCAACCAACGTCCACTACTGAACAAAGGCCGCTCCCAAAAATTTCCACAATTGTATCATCTTAATGGGGGGAATTTGCCAGTACTTGAAGAATTTGAGAATGGACACTGTTCCATTCCTTATGTAAGATCAAAATTGTTTTCCTGATCTATTCCTAAAAACCAGTATACTTTAATATGGACCCGGTATAATCCACACTCTACATGTAAATCTTGGACGTTTAGGAAACCAGCTTATGATAGATTGCAGTAATTGCATTGGTGGGATGTCTCAGTCGCAATTTATTATTATTATTTATTTATTATTATTTATTATTTTAAAAACGTTTAAAAGGATTTCTCCTGTGTTGTGGGTGCGTTTACAGACATGAATTTCACACACAATACACCCAGACCCGGAACAACTACCTGCAGATCATACAAATATTTGTTCCGTGCGGGAATCGAACCCACGACCCGGAGCGCAGCAGCCGACTGTGTCAGCCACTGCACCAACTGTGCCGTCAATGGGAGCAATCTCCCAAGAGACGTTTATGTTAACGTCATTGTAAAAAGTAAACATCAAATCGTATAACTATAACTGGACGTAACTCCATTTCTACACTTCAATTCTTTTTAATTCAATTCTTTATTGCATTCCATAAGTAAATTATTTAAAAAACAGATGGTAGGTTTATATCTATACACCAATTGTGGACCCTGTTGGGCACAGCATAGTTAATTAGGAGAGAGGAAGAGTATTACGAGTAATAATAAATCGAATTAAAATGTATCGTCAATGAATTCTTTTACGCTATAGTAGCTTTTGCTAAGCAAATATTTTTTAATTTAAATACATAAATAATATTTGTTTTCAGTTTTTATGCCATTTGGCTTGTTATACATTTTTATAGACATCACCAAGGGACCCAAGAAGTGCATAGCTAGTAGAGAAGTTGGTAGATTTAATATATTTTTGTGTCGAAGTATAATTTTGGTTTGTATGTTTTCACGTTTATTATATAATTCAGGGTATTTACGGACAAATTTACATATTTCTAAACTATAGATGCATGGTAGCGTTAAAATTTTGAGCTTTTGGAAATAGGGTTTACAAGTGTAAACTTTACTTTACTTCCGTTTGCGTCTCCAAGGAAAATGGGCAGTAATGATTAAAATTTAAACTATTATTTTATTCACTTTAATCATTGGCATTTAAAAGTATATGTAGTATGTAAAACAACTGATTTAAATGCATATACAAACGTCATGCAGCTTTTATTGACCTGCTCGTTGGTGCAACTTTTACGTTGACATCTCGTCCTAATTCTATGATATGAATTCTACATTCGGAATTAAATAAATGAACAGAATGTTCTTTTGGTATTTTATACGTACGAATATTAAACTGAAATCTAGGAAGTTTATATTATGTATGTATTATGTACAAACATTTTATTTGTATTTTGCAGCTCTAATTTTCTAGCCAGTTTTGTATCCCCGTTTTTAGTTCATAAATTTTAAATGAATAAACAATCCTAAATATTTTACATTGTAAGTTTATTTAAGTATTATAAAAACTAGTCGATATTGGCACAGGAATACGGTTTTCTGTATTATAAGACCATTTTTATAAACAGCACATGTATTATTCTTTTATAAACTTCGTGAATTATAACAAATATTATTACTAGTTCAGCCTAACAAAGTAAATAGATTCACTACACAACAACCTTAATCATTTTATCCCTAGTTAAATCATAACCCTAGCACTTAGAAACAGTCACATCTCGATTGTCAACACTTTTGGTCATTTACTCGTCATCCAATTCGAACCACATCGATGTCACACTGCGACTTCCTTGCTCTCTCGCCTGCTCCTCAGTTATTATCCTCAGGACCACCACCTCCATCATGCAGAGAGCGAACAATATCAAGAATACAGCAAAATTTGACCCCTGATGGTGGAACTGAAAGGCGCACGGTAGCGGCCCAGGGGGCGGCCATGCTGCCACCCCAAAAGACACTAAACTTGACACACTGGATAAACTCATGTTCTTATTTTCACATCACTATTACAAAGTATTTTTGATTTTGTGATGTTCGAATTTCGACTTTGAAAGACAGTTCTGTTGTCACATTATTCAAAATCGTTGGGTTTGTATTCAATTTGAATTTGTATTTCGAATGGTTCGCAAATCGATTACGCGTTGTTTGTTTACAAAGCGTGCAAATCTCCCGCGTGCCGGAACGACTGTGCGGTCCATTATCGGACGGGAGCGGCGTTCGCGCCGGCAGCGAATGCATCGGCGCCACCAGCCGCTGTTGAAACTCTCTTATGAAATATGAATCGCTTTAGTTAGATTCTTTGAGTTGGGAAACGGTTGTAACGCGAGTGAGCGCAACTGTTTTGCGGTCAAGGCTGCGCGGGTCCACTGTACGATGACCTTTACCTGGGTGACATTAATGTTTACGTATTGTAATGTTTTAGTGTACGTCAATATAGGGCGAATGCGTTGCGTTGCGATACTTACACTTGTTCTTTGTATTGATTTTCGGTGTCATTGGTTCTAAATGACCTAATTAGAAAGCATATATATAGGTTATGGTTCAGTATGACTAAATTAGCTATTGAGTAGCTAACCAATTAATGATTTACTACTATACCTACTATACCAATAAATAAAATTGGAGTGTCTGTTTGTAATGTCAAAATAACAGTGTTTTACTAAATGCATATGAAAGCATGCCTATATGCTACTAATAACAAAATATCAATTATTTTTTGTCTGTCTGATAAAAGTAGCCTATGTTATTCCTGACATCAGCTATCTGCCAGTGCAAGTCCCGTCGAAATCGATCCAGTCGTTTCGCAGATCAGCGAGAACAAACAGACAGACAGACCGACAGAAAGACAAAAAAATCAAATTAGTTTTTTTTGTTGTAGGTACCGTGTATACTTTCATATACATTTAGTAAAAAGCTGTTATTTTGACATTACAAACAGAGACTTCAATTTTATTTATTTGTATAGATGTACAGATTATATCAGTCTTGTTGTATCAAAGTAAAATCTTTGAGTCAGCAGATTTTTTATCTTTTGGCATTTTAATACAATGCCAAAAGATAAAAAATGTCCATTGTCATGTAAAAAATACTCTTATTCATCAAAGCAATGTTGCGCATAGAAAATAATTGCCCGAGTCACGGACAGGATAGTCGAGCACTTAAATGTTGACACTTTAGATCACGAAATGGGAATTAAATTAATTAGCAATGTGCATTTAATTAATAGTTTTGGAAAGTAGGGACGTGGTAACGTCGTTTCGTCGGTGAAGGACGGTGCTGTCCACACCCACAGGAGGAGGCAGTGTAGTGGTATTTTTAGCCAGCACCACACGGCAACGTGGGCGTGGCGCACCCGAGAACCTTTGTGCAATATCGACTTTTTCAATCACTTGGTGAAGGTAAGCATTGTGAGGCAACCAAGATTAGCGTCTGAAATCGCCAACGTGCAGTGAGCAAGCGTGGTGATCAATGATTGATCCTTCTCCTCCTCCTTCTCTGTATCAGAAGAGGCCTTCACCCTACAGTGGAAAAGTTGCAGGCTAATATTATTATTAGTCAACATCATTCATCATTTCGGGCAAAAACCGTCCACTGCTGGACAGAAGCCTTCTCCAAAGATTGCCACAACGACCGGGTTTGTGCTGTGTGCCATTGGGGGGTTATGTCATAATCGCCTCGCTTGGCAGTAGGGTTGGCGATAGCAATTGAGTTATTAATGTACTCGAAGGACGCTGCTGCCCATCTTCCGGCTAATCCCATAGTAGTCTTTTACGACACCCACGGGATGAGATGCTAGTATTATAATTTACAGTGTAATGGGACACCAACCGGGGTATAGCTGCATTATAGAAATACAGTCACCAATTGTCCCCATTAGTTGAGGACTATTGTATGCGATGAAAGCTACCATGTAAGGTATATGGCAATGGGTGTTATGTGGATTGAAAACTTAATGCCAACAGAAAGAATGGCATTTGTCTTTCCACCTTTCAATGAAATTCTGTGGTAGACGATGACTCGCCACGCACAAGATAGAGTCCACTCCAGCTAAACAATAAAAGCAAGCCGGAGATGAGGTCCTGACCGACTCTCCGAGTCTTTTATTGGTCCCTAGTGAAAATTCTACACAAACGTTCTCCGCCCCGGGGAAGAGTGCAGGGGCATTCCGTAATGCCGGACTCCTACCGGCTTAAACCACCGGAGCAGTCATCTTCGGCTCCAAAGAGGGGCTCCGGGTATTCATAAGATCACACTAGAGCCTCTGATTATAATAAACTATATTATTGCCCAAATGCGAGACTAACCCAGTCTTGATCTTGCATCAGTACACTTGGTCTTGGCCTTGGTGTTGCACACACAGTCTTGGTCAAGACCAAGCCTGTCTCGGTCTTGCTGCAAGAGTCTCGCAAAGCTTGCGATAACCAATTGCTATTTATCAAACTTCTGTTCTTACAAAAAAGTGACAATCAGGGCTTGGTTCAGATATAGAACTAGAACAACGCAACAGCGTAGGTGGATTTTTAGTGCATCATCATACTGGCCATACAACGTCCACTACTGAACAAAGGCCTCCCCCATGGATTTCCACAACTGTGTTATCAAATTGGGGGGAATTTGCTAGTACTCACCACGCTTGGCAGGCGGGTTGGTGAGCGCAGAATGGCTACAGTTCCACAGAAAGGACGCTGTTGCCCATCCCTCTGGTTTAGAGTACCTTAGTCGCCTTTTGTCTCCTCTTCGTTCCGTCGGTCCGTCTCCATTTCATCTCCTCACGTGAATGTGGTAAAAGGCGACTGATGGATACAGACACAGAGGGATAAGCAGCAATCTCGCTTCTGTAGAATGCGTAGCTATACTGCGTTCACCAACCCGCCTGAAAAGCGTAGTTAAAATTCCCCAAAATGACGACATAATTGGCGAAAATCTATGAGGGGCCTTTGTTCAGCAGAGGACGTCCTTAGGATGAAATGATCAATATGAGTGTAAGTGACTAAGAGATTTATTTGGGAAAAGATGACCTTTAACGTCTATTACTGAAATTCAAAAGCTTTAAGACCATGCTATTTTGAAAGCATTTGACCGGTTTTGACAGCTGTCAAAATACCTGATTTTGTAAATTTGAAGAACTAGATGGGCTCTCACGGGCCTTCCAGCACCTTCACATTGCAACACTACCGGCTGCTTTTCCAAAACATGTTGTTATCACACTACTGTCTATTGGTTGGCGAGCTTTGGGATGTCTTCATATAAATGTGGATGGTTCGTTGTGCACTTCCGCGGGTTTGTTGTCCACTAAACTAAATCAAACCAACCAAAACCGAGTTCTTCGGCGCATAGATCATGCAACGATCGATAAAACATAAAAGTGACAATGCAAACATTCGTACGCCACCTACGCATTCGTTTATTCAAGTGCAGTGGTTTAATGTACTAATAATTACATGGCTTATTTATTCAATTATTTTTTGTAGTGAAATCAAATCATTAGTGTATGGAAAAAAACGTAACTTATAGAATGTATTCTTGCCAAAACTCCTAATGATCATCGAATGACATGGTATTATTATCACTACCACTCTAAGCAAAAAACAAGTAACAAATTTACAACACAACACGTTTTCTATAACAAAACGGTTATGAAGACGTAAATACTAATTCTTAAACTTGTATCTATTATTATTTCACCTGTTCTTATGAACTCTGCCGAATTCCCAAATGAGTTGAAAATAACGATAATCAAAACACTTTTAAAAAAGAATGACAAACAAAACATCACCATTTGTAGACCAATAGCACTAATACTTATATTATCTAAGGTGTTTGAAAAGGTAATCAGCAACAGTCTGTATAAATTATTCGAAAAAACTAAACTATGATTTAGCCGTATATGCTACAAACTCCTATCGCAATAACTCCTACAAACTATAATGACGGGCTTAAATAATAAATGTATGATCTCTGTTTTATTTATGGACTTGCAGAAAGCATTGCATTGCAGCTTCTAGATTGTTTACCACTTTTTATTGCTAAACAAGCTCGAAGCTTAAGGTGTAAGAATAAGGGAATGTCCTAAACCTTTTAAAATCTTACCCTAGTAATCGGCAGCAATATACACGAATTACTCGCTTATGCACAAGGAATGAAAAAGAAACTACATATAGGTGGCAATTCTAAGAAGTAACGCAAGGAGTGCTACAAGGCAGTGTACTGGGTCCTCTCTTATTTATTATATATATATGATCTACATAAATCTGTTAAACAAAATATGGTCATATTTGCAGAATACAGTACTGTTATGCTTACAAATAAGTGTAAATATAACTTAGAATTAAATATGAATCACACATTAGACGTAATAATTCAACGGTTAAAATTCAATGATTTACTTGGATGTAAACACGAATTTAATGATGATTAGAAATAGGAGTAATTACTTATTAGATACTGACTTAAATTCTAATGACCAAAAAATTCATAAAGTTGAAAGTGCAAAATTTCTAAGTGTCTCGATTACAATTTGAATTAGAGGTGTCAGGTGGAAAGTATAGATATGAACAAAATTTTGCCAAATTTCTTATACCCTATATATATATAGCATAAGCATATGCTTGCGTACCGGCCAGACGCAAGTCTCGCAGACTCAGTGTTGTTCTTGCTCGAATCTAGCAGGGTCTGTTTTGGTCTTGATCTTGCTACAATTTAGGCGATCTAGGTCTTGTTTCTGGTCTTAAATATTCGCAAGAACAAACCAAGACCAAGATAGATTTTGGGCAACACTAATAATAAGTATTGGCCCTTACATCAGTCGGAGAGAAAGAGGTTCATACTAATTGTAATGAGTTTATGAGTTATTGTTCATAATATTGTATTTTAATTACATAAGCCGCTCAGGGATAAGTAACATCTGAGAAAGATTCAAAGTAGGTAGGTTACAAAAAGATAACATAATACAAAGTATCATGTTAATACAACAAGTTTATCGCTCAAAAAGTTGATAAGAGGCGTACCGACCGCGAGTGAGACCGAGTGCGTATTGACTGTGATTGTGGCTTGTCATACCAAATAGTATATAGTATAATATAATAGGCAAACCCAACCACTATCTTCGTTTTGATCAACCTCAAGTCCTCGCGAAAGAGAACCGATATGTACCAAGAATGTTTCGTGAGGCTATTGAAATTACAAAACATCCTAATTTTAATAGAGAAGATGGTTGGCAGGTACCACCAGTTTGGAATCCAGTTATTAAAATAATAAAGTCCCAAACAACATACCGCACTAAAAAACATCAAGACACTGTGAGTGAATCGAAAGTGCATCGAAAATAATTTTTTGATTAAAATTGTACGGTAGATAAAATAAAATAACTTTTTAAAAATCTGTAACGACGCCTGTCACCTTAGTCATCCTGCGACCACGAATGCTGCAAAGTATTTGAAACGTCAGGAAAAACAAAAATCTATAATATACGCGATCTAATCCGTTTAAAATTGTTTTATTATAATGTGTAATAATCGCGAAAACCTAAGACATTACTTATTATACTTCTATTATCCACTTATTACTATTCAGCATGATATGTGTTACAAAAATAATGAGGACTAAAAAAAAAAAGTATTATGGTCGAAACTACGAAAGTTTTAGAGACTCGAATAAATATTGTCGATTAAATACATCAATGCTCTCAAATCTGCAATTATAAGAAACCACGAGTTGGCGCAGAGGGGCGTGAAAGCCAGCGTTAAATTTACATACATTAGCAGTATTTATCTATACAAATAAATAAAATTGAAGTGTCTGTTTGTAATGTCAAAATAACAGCTTTTTACTTAATGCATATGAAAGTATATACGGAACATATAACAAAAAAACAATTTTTAACCTTTTTGTCTGTCTGTCTGTCTGTCGGTTTGTTCCGGGTAATCTCCGAAATGGCTGGACCGATTTTGACGGGACTTTCACTGGCAGATAGCTGATGTTATAAGGAATAACTTGGGCTACTTATATTTTAGAAAAATAATTAGGGTTCCGCGCAAAAAAATAAAGCCCTTGAAATCCAATATGTGTATTCTATGTCAAGTGTCTATGTCGAAGTACTCTAAATATCTTTTTAAATTACACGCGGGTGAAACCGCGAGTCCCAGCTAGTGAACAATAAGCGATAAGGTATATCGAATTCCTTTAGCCAACAAATCGGCTTCTAGGCTTCAACATAATGGGATATATTTTAATGATGAATTACGTTGATCTGCGTGCAGATTTAAAAAGCACCACTCCATCTCCTCCCGTGGATGTCGTAAAATTCGACTAAGGGACTCTAAACCAGAGGAATGGGCAGCAGCGTTCAGCCATTTTGTGGAACAGCAGCCTTTCTGCTCTCACTAACCTGCCTGCCAAGCGCGCTGAGTACTGGGAAATTCCCCCTAAAATTACAATACAATTGTGGTTTGTGGGTGAAGTCTTTGTTCTGCAGTCCACGCCCATTGGGTGACTGAAGAACATTGCCAAATTTTCCTAGAAGCTATCCCACAATAAACACTAATTGATTGTTCGTTGTGGTGTCCGGATTAAGAATATAGCACCACTCCATCTCCTCCCGTGGATGTCGTAAAAGGCGACTAAAGGACTCTAAACCAGAGTGATGGGTAGCAGCGTCCTTTCTGTGAAACAGCAGCCATTTTGCGCTCACCAACCCGCCTGCCAAGCGGGTGAGTACTGGCAAATTCCACCCAATATGATGACACAATTGAGGAAATCTATGGGGGAGGCCTTTGTTCAGCAGTGGACGTTGTATGGTCGATATGATGATGATGAATAGGTCGTGAAATTATAGTTTGAAGTTGTTACAAACTCCTTCTGAAGTGGAACGTATATTCTTTCCTACTCCTCCTTTTTCGTTTCTGATTAACTTCGGTGCGGGTTCCATGACAGTTATTCATTTCTCTGGGACACACCGAGCTTTATTGATTGGTGTCCTTTTCGGTGGTCGCCATTGTAGATCCTGGCTTACAGGAGTTGCAGTGGTTGGGAACGTGTGGCGGGCTTGTCCCATATAAAAAAAAACTCCTTCTAGTTCTGTAGCTTAGATTATTCTCTTTCAATATAACGATCGAAATAAATATAGTAAGTTTTATTGACATTAAATGGCAACCCTGAATTACGCTGAAAAGTGAAATACACAACGTAATTATTGAGTTATAATAACGGATTCTATCGCGTATGTTTTAGATTTTTGTTTTTCCTGAAGTTTCGAACACTTTGCAGGGTTCGTGGTCGCAGGATGACTAAGGTGTAATACTCGCGAAAACCTAAGACATTACTATAATTGTTGAGTTACTTAGTTTTACGTGTTTATTACGAAGTTATGTTTTGTTATGATCCATGAGTGGCCGTAATTGGGCGCTGTCGATTGTTGCTAATTTCTGGAAACTTTAAAAACTAATAGGTGAAAATAATTATAGATATTGCAAATATCAATTAACAAGTCGTGATATTTATTATTTTCTGCTAATGTCATTGTCACTGCTAACATATTTAGGTGTAAAGAACACGGTAATATCGCAGTGACGGAATGTCTGCCATGCTTGTGTTAAATATCTGTATATCCTTACATGATTACAAATACATTCGTGGAGATTATGTATGTATGCTGTGATTGAATTTTATTTATTTCTGCAATACAACAATCATAACAAGAATCCCAATACATCCTAAAATGTTTTTATAAGTGTAGATGCGTTGCCCACGCTCGACGATAGTGACATGAAAGCAAGGTAATTGCCCGGAGTTTACTTAGTCACGCACCGACCAGTGTCGCGGCTAGATGTGAATAATAAGCGTAAAAATAGAAAAAATTAAACCATCTGTGTTTATAGACGATGCACGAAGTATACTGCAACAGTGAGAGAAAAAGACATTTTATTTCATAACCAACCCGCCTGCCAAGCGTGGCGATAATGGCAAAACCCCTTAATGAGCCCACATCACATCCATATCGGTTGTTGTGGTGATCTTTGGGGAGGCCTGTGTCCAGCAGTGGACTTCATTCGGCCATTAGATAGATTTAGATTAGAAATAAATACGTAACGTAAATCGATATGTAAATAAATAATAAAAATAGTTTAAAAAACTAAAAAAACACGCTAGGTTGTGCTGAACTGAGTGCCCGAAAGAGCAAGTCTGGAACTGCATGCATGCGTAGTTCGCGCACTAGCTCTGTCTCTCTTACTCGCATGCAAAGGATGCGGAAAGAAATTAATTAATCCTGGCGAATCTAATTAGGATAATCGGATATTTTGATCGGATTATTGCATTGTCATCGACCTTTGACAGGTGTGCAAAGTTTGAATCAAATCTGATCGTTCAAAGTAGGGCAAAATCGAGCTCAAAGGAGTCGGTTACAAACAAACAAACATACATACATACATACAGGTGAAGCTAATAAAAGCGTGTTAAAAATAGTACTTTGTTTTATTTTTTATTGCGGGGTCTAATGGCGGCCGGCGCGTCGTTCTGTAGTGCCATAATGTTCGTGTATGGCGCGCCTATTTGCAAAATGTAATTGAATACATCAGTGTAGCTTAAAATTTATTGTAATATAATTATACTAGCCAAAAGACGTCCTCTGGTGAACAAAGGCCTCCCCCATAGATTTTCGCAATTGTATCATCATTTGGGAGGACTTTGCAAGTATTTTCGCTTGGCAGGTGCACCAACCGGTGAGCGCAGAATGACTACTGTTTCACGGAAGGGACGTTGCTGCCCATCCTCTGGTTTAGTCTCTTAGTCGCCTTTACGACATCCACGGGAGGAGATGGAGTGATGCTATATTCTTAATTCTGATACCATACGGTCATGATTTCAGCCGAGTGAAGTCCACTGCTGGACACAGGCCTCCCCCAAAGATCACCACAACGACCGATATGGGTGCGTTGTGGGCTCATTGGAGGGTTTTGCCATAATCGCCACGCTTGGCAGACGGATTGGCGATCGCAGTTGAGTTGTTAGTGCACTCAAAATACGCAGCTGCCCATCCTCCGGCCAATCCATTATTCGATTTTTACGACACCCGCGGGAGGAAATGGGGTGGTGGTTCTCTGAGTCGGCACCACACAGCGGCACCATACGGTCAGCATTGATTCAAACAGATTTCAATAAAAAAGTTATCCCTCATACAGCGTACCATAAATACTAAAACCTGTTCATAAACAAAAAAAAGTAAACAATGTTCTTAACTTAACACTGACATTTGTATGACCGTGTCAAAACATTCTCACATACGAAGTATCTTACTACCTAGTCTGTGCTCACGTAGTTCACAGAGTGCCTCGGTAAATGCCAATACATTAAAATTGGAATTGGATTGTAGTACTTTTGTGCATACATACTCTTTGAAAATATGTTTATATACGTGGCTTACAAAGATGCTCCAGAGCTATCAACTATAAGCCGTCAATCAGATGGTGTTGACTTATCAGTCGAGAAGACTTTACTCGTCAACCCCAACTGTCCTGTGAGAATAATGCTGGAGTATATTAGGAAGAAGTGCCGGTTGGGTATATTCACCCAGTTCGACTTGTGTGATGAGAGCGGGACGTTGAAGGGGTTGTTCGGTTTGCAGACGTACGAGTATGCGACTGACGATTTTGAGCACAAGAAGACGTATTATCTGGTCGTTATAAAACAGGTATTTTTTATTTATTATGCAGTATTACCGTGTGGTGCCGGCTCAGAATATCACCACCCCAGCTCCTCCCGTGGGTGTCGTAAAAGTCGACTAAGGGATTAGCCGGAGGATGGGCAGCAGCGTCCTTCGAGTACATTAGCAACTCAACTGCGATCGCCAACCCGTCTGCCAAGCGTGGCGATTATGGCAAAACCCCCCAATGAGCCCAGAACACACCCATATCGGTCGTTGTGGACCTTTGGGGGAGGCCTGTGTCCAGCAGTGGACTTCATTCGGCCGAAATGATGAAAAAAATGATGATGCAGTATTGTAGGTATTTGTAGTGAGAAGTGGAAGCTAGAAACTATCTGATATCGTTATTACCTATTGCTACTGCGCTTGCAGAATCGCTTCTTCTTTCGATTCTTGACTACGCCGATAGCAGCTATCTTGATCTCACAGAGGAACAACTTGATAAACTTGAGCGACTCCATAATTTCTGTATAAGATTTATATTTGGTTTACGCAAATATGATCATGTGTCAGAGTATCGTACTAAGCTCAAGTGGCTTCCTATATGCCTTCGTCGGAATACTCAAATTCTTCAGCTACTATACAGTATCCTGTACAATCCATCTACTCCCTGCTATCTTAGAGAACGTTTTAAGTTTCTTCATAACACATTCGAGATCCTTAAGGTCATCAGAGAATTTGACGTTGAAAATGCCAATGCAGTCCACTAATTACGTGGGAAAATCTTTTACAGTCCAGGCTGCCCATTTATGGAATGTGTGGCCAGTGACAATTAGACGTGCTAAATCACTAGCAATATTTAAAAGACTAGTCAAGGATAAATAATTATCTATCACTGTAGTTTCTTCTTTACTTCTTGTATTTATATATTATATTTATAGATTTATATGTATCTATTATAATAATATTTATTATATATGTATCATCATCATCATATCAGCCACAGGACGTCCACTGCTGAACCAAGGCCTCCCCCTTAGATTTCCACAACGAGCGGTCACATGCCGCTCTCATCCAACGACTCCCAGCGACCTTCGCCAGGTCTGTCTGACCACCACATCTGTCCACCTCGTTGGAGGTCGTCCCACGCTGCGTTTTCCGGTGCGCGGTCTCCATTCGAGAACCTTTGTGCCCCAACGGCCATCAGTGTATATGTATCATGTTATGTATTAACTTAAAATTATTGTTACACCGCGAACACCCCAGTGGTTCTAGCCGTTAGGGGCCTCTCCTCCCCACCGCCTTTCTCCAGGGTAGAGGAATTACATGACGTATTTCCACCCGGTTCAAATACAAAAATCTGATCTATTATCGCTTGAGGAGTGCCCTGCCTGAGCTGCTGAGCGGGCGGATCCTGGTCGATCGGATCGGGCAACATCTCTCTCCGCCGGCAGTAAAGTGTCAACTGGCGGCATGACAATTGCAGTGCGGCAGTCTCCTATATGTGAGCGTTACGCTTCAGTAGGATACCGCAAAGCGGGATCGGGAGAGAGCCGATCCCGCTCGGAAAAGTAAGAGTGGGCGCCGTCATTCGTCAGTCATTCGCCTGGTAGTGAGCGTCATGCCTCTTTTTTTAACTAGGGGAAATCCTCCTCTTGGGCTTCCTGCGCCTTGGGAAGGGTGGAAGGGCATGACAGACTCAAAGCGGCTAAAACCCAACGGTGTCCTTCTTCTTACCTCTAGCCGGGGGTGAGGTGTACGTTTTATCTGCATTAGACCGCGCCCCCGGCAGGTATCGGCCCGTCAATGATTCCCTGTGCGACCTTGCTGGCCGCGCCTATCCTTCGGAGAGGCGCGCGCGGAACACGCGATCTCGGGCCTATTTGTTTTCGGGCGACGGACCGCCCCTGGTTCGTCGCCCGCAGGTCGCTCCTTATGGTGGCTGGAGATCATTCAGCGCCCTCCATATATATACAAATAATGGGTTTTATGGAATAATGTAATTAGTTATTTTAATATTTTAATATTCACAATATAATATTTGTGTTATTCTACAGTAAATCCCGTCTCTATCAAATAATGAATAAAACCATATAAATCTAATACAAATGGCATATTTTAAACAATTACAGGAACAAGATAGGCGCTTATCCGTATACCCCCAGCTGAACCATGAGAACAATTTGTACCTGGAGCTGCAGGCACGGGTGAAGAGGTTCATACTGACAGGTGAACTCAGTTCCCAAGACGCCTCGCCGCCAAGTAAGATTGTAGCTTCGCCGGCGAAGATCACAACGCCACTGCCGGTTAAGGCTTCATTGAAGAAGACAGATGACAAAAAGAAAGTCAAGTAAAGCTTGAATTACGAGAATAAAAGTTGTTTAAGCAAGGTACTTAGTTTTTTTCGTGATCCTGTAGTTTCGTGACTAACGTAACTCCATTTTTAAGATCTCAAGTATATGAGACGCCCTAATCAAAGGATATGGGTGGCTTTGCGCCTGATCCGTTACAGAAATGAAGCTTAACCATAAATAAGTGTATATTTTGTTTCACTATTTATCGTTAAGATTTATAATTAAAATAAAAAGTGCAAAAAGTAAGTAAACAACTCGAATAAACCAGTACCTTTCAATGAAATGCATACTATTGTCTATCGCCTTGCGCCAAATATGAAAAAAAAGTTCTCTTGGATACCGATTTGTCTGGAATATTGTGAACATTACTTAATTACATGTATCGATATAATACGTTAGATATTATTTATGTGATAAAATAAACGATAATAGCTATTGGATCATACCGCCGTATTAACTTAACTGTCACAAAAACGACGATTCTGCTTATACGCAATTGAGAATAAGAAATCAAAAAATTGTAATTAAATACTTATGAAATGGTCTTATGGAATGGTCTTATCTCATGGTATGATAGGGTACCATAAGTTTTTACAAATGTAACGACCAACTTAATCCGGGGCCTTTTTTTTTATTGATGTTCAGTGGAAATTCTACATGGAACTTCCTTCACCCCGGGGAAGGGCGAAGGGGTATGCCGGTCTCCTACCGGCTAAAACCACTGGAGCGGTCATCTTCGGCACCGAAGGGGGGCACCAGGTCCTCGTAAGATCACATAGAGCCACCCATTGGTGCCACGCGTTTAGGCACATCTCGGAAGGGATGACTGTAAATCGGTCACCCCTCTAGCGGAGGGAAGGCGACTGTAAAAAGGTCGCCCTCCCAGGCACTTCTCGGGGAGGATTGTAAAGGATCCCCCCAAGCCTCGCTTTGCGCTGTGCTGCGCACACGGCGGCACGTGAGCACGCAGACTCCCCAATCTGCGCGCCCGCGACCCCCGATCAATCCGGGGCCTAGCGTTGTATGGCCGATTGCCAGTTTCCTTTCTATCGACATCTATAAGAAATTAGATTATCATGATCTTATGGAAATTTAAAATATATTTATTTATTTACTTAATATACTTACGCTTTATTGTACACAAGTTAGAAAAATACAACAAAAAAAAATTGTAGGGCCTAGGATATAAAGTATAACAGGCGGCCTTATCGCACTCGGCGATTCTAGGCAACCATATGATGCAAAAAACTGAACTGCGCAAAATGAGCCAGTCGATGATGCACACAAATAATTTGTAATAATGTATCTACAGGATAAATTACTATGATATTCATATCAGCCATGCAACATGTGAACAAACGCCTCCCGCATAGATTCCCACAATTGTGTCATCATATTGGGAGAACCTTGCCAGTGCTCACACTTGGCAGGCGGGTTGGTGAGCGCAGGATGGCTGCTGTTCCACAGAAAGGACGCTGCAGCCCATCCCTCTGGTTTAGATTCCCTTAGTCGCCTTTTACGACATCCACAGAAGGAGATGGAGTGGTGATATATTCTTAACCGGACACCACACGGATAGTTGATACTACGATATGAAAAGAATTGTACGGTCTTGAGCGCCTGCCAACTTTTTATGCTCTATAGAACATATTGTGGTTTTGCTAATGTTTATGTTTAGGCACCCTTGATTCTAAATAATTATGTCATTATTATTATTTTTCCCATGTTTATGTCACAATTCCCAGTCTCATGACTTGACAAGCTGCGACGAAAATTATTTTAGCTTATGTACTGTGTGAAATGATTAAGCACGAGTTGTGTTTGTTCTTTATAAGTGTGGTTTGCATGTTGGTACTTGACCGTGACCGTGTGGTCTCCGTATTAAGAATACTGGTCACTTAATCTCCTCCCGTGAAAAGGTGAATCCAGGATTTTAATCTTCTGGAGGGACGAGGGGGGTTGCTCGGGTTTCCTTTCAAGTTTTTTCAGAGATCATTGTAGCTACTAGGTGTAAGGTTTTGGGGCGAAGCCATGGCTCCCTGAGCCCCCCAACCTTGTATCCGCCCTTGCTCGCGTGGATATTATGAAATGCGAAGGGTTTCTAACTAGAAGGATAGCCAGCAGCATTCCTTCTATGTAACAGCAGCCTTTCTGCGCTCACTTACCAAGCGCGGTATTGGAATATCCCCCAGACGCCCAGTCCCGCAGACGGTTTGCGACATACGTAATCAGCCCGCGGAACTGAGTTATGTTCAAAGTTGAGATACTACTGTTAGCGACGAATATCTATCACTGCGGTGCGCCTGTTGTTGAATGTTTTGGATTGATTGAGTGTTACAAGTTTTTATATATTATTATTATCACCGTCTTATTTTTAAAACACATTATTTATTTTTTTGGATATTGAATAATTATATACTTATAATATAATCAGCATTATATATCTACAATAGTGTGACTGCAAAGTTAACTAATTATTTAAAAATATAGAAAGCAATTTGACAAGCCTGTGATTAAACAAAATGGAAATGGAATTTATAAAATAATTAATTTGACCAACACTTTACGTTACACTCAGGAAATGCGTTAGACTGTTTATATTATATATATATATATATATATATAGGTATATAAGTATATATATAAGTATAATTTCCTTAATCGCCTTCGTCCGTGTGTCACTGCAGGGGTTCCAACTGAAAACCAGCGCTGGGTGCTTCGCGCCCAGCAAATGCTGAGTTGGTGACCTTTTCGGCACGTGCATGCTCGACAGCAATAAATACTGTCAATTAGTTGGTTAAGGGTAATCTTGTTTTTATTTTATATAATTTTTATTCTTTTATAATGTGATTAATGCTGTCATTATGTGCCGTACCGAATAAATGTATTTCTTTCTTTCTTTCTATTTTGTCCGTGTGTCACTGCACAGGGGTGCCAACTGAAAACCAGCGCCGGGTGCGTCGCGCCCAGCAAATGCTGAGTTGGTGGCCTTTTCGGCGTGGGCGTGCTTGACAGCACTTTGTTTAGGTATTTAGTGTAAGATACATTGTTTTTCTTTCTTTTCATTTTATTTTGTTGTTTATCATTATTGTTCTGTGCTGTCACTATGTCCCGTACTGAATAAAATATATTTATTTCTTTCTTTCTTTCACTTGGCCGGATTCAGGAACTTGTTAAGACTGTCATCATCATCATTCATTTCAGCTGAAAAATGTCCAATGCTAGACATAAGCCTCCCCCAAAGATTGCCACAACGTCGGTATGGTATTGTTATGTGGCCCCATTGGGGGAGTTTTCCCATAATCGCCACGCTTGGCAGACGGGTTGGCGATCGCAGTTGAGTTATAAATGTACTCGAAGGATGCTGCTGCCCATCCTATGGCTAATCCTATACTTGCCTTTTACGACACCCACGGGATGAGATGGGGTGGTGGTGTAAACGACATGAAATTAATTGAATATCAAAACGCTAGTTGTGCTTTTTCTATAATAGTAACGCCCTCAATAAGGTAGCTATTATATAGTGTTCTACGAGTACACATAAATCACACAGGTATTATATGAAGTTTGTCAACCTTCCGGTATAGAGTAGATACTCGGTAACCCGTCACCAAATATGGCAGACGGCTAAGTATGGGTAGTTAGTGTACTGTAACGACTAATTGGATAAACGGGCTGGTACGCCGTGTGTGCCGCCTTAGAATACCACCACCCCATCTCATTCCGTGGGTGTCACACAACACAACCATATCGGTCATTGTAATGATCTTTGGGGAGGCCTGTGTCCAGCAGTGGACTTCATTCGCCCAAAATCATGTTAGTTGTAATGAACTGACGTGTCCTCACAAGGGTATACATTTAGCTAGTTCTATTTTAGTAAATACAAAGTAGGTGTGTCAGTAATGAATACATTAATAACCTTGACATTGTTTTTGATTCAGTATTATGAAAGCTATTTAGTAGTCAGTAGTTTTATTGGTTTTCAATATTTTGTAATTATTTTGAATACATACCTCATGCTTACTCATAAGTTTTTGCCTTAAAACACCGATAATCCATAAAGTTAATGAAATTTATTTATTTTTTAAAATATTGTGTGTTAAATTTTGATATTGTTGCTTTGCTACTTGTTGATTGTTTTATTTAAATGAAGAAAATAGTTAAAAGTAATTACAAGCATTTATGGTGTTTAAACAATGTAGCCAAAAGGATCTCCTTTTATTTATTTTAACTTTTTTTAAATCTTATTACCTATTTCGATTGTTATTAGCTTCTCTTGTTTAATATTTTCTTAACTATCAAATGTGACGCAAAAGTCCGGTTTGTCTACGCTTTGTATCAGGGCCGGTTGATTATAATATAGGTAAATCTAAGTACCTAGATCAAAAACCTTAGTAGTTTTGGCCATTATTATTTAATATGTGCGAAGAGACGAAACGCATTCTCCATATTATAGAAACTCCATTAATATACCTATGTATGATATGCATACCGCAAATCAAACTTATTATTTATTTGTTCCCTTCTGACTAGTCTGCGACTTCCAATTTTTATTCAATCCTGCGCTTGCGGCAACTTTCCGGAAGTGAGGCGCACGTGCACAGGAAACAAGGCGATCACTACTGGAATAGCAAATAGAGTTACGTAATGCTGCCAGACTATAAAACTTACTTTTTATCCACAAGTTTATATGACAGCGAAGCTTTGGAAAAGTTATCTATACTACGGACATTTTCGTCTTAAATTATTTTTATTTTAAATTTCTCTATAACTGGCTGTATCGGAAAATGAAAACTAAACCGCTCTAATAAAAGAAAATAAACCACACGACATACCATTAAATCATAGAGGAACAAAATAAATTCGAATTTCGAACAACGGACTTGCTTCGCGCATCCAACCGTGTCGATACGCTTTTGGCAAGGCAAAACAGTTGACCACCAACTAAATTAAATGGTCACTGCTATATGCAAATTACCATAATTGGTTACTGACGTCACAAAACGGCAGGTTATCGTGAAAACCGTTTCCCAAGTGTGTTTTCATACACTGTGTTTTATACTTTTATTTAATAATTATTTGTTTCTTTTTAATACGGTGTTTGTCTGTGTAGCATTAAGTCAAGTCCGAATTATTTTTACAAAAGTGATATTAAAAATCTATTTTACTATTACCTTGGTATGTTCCGTTTTCAGTATGCATATCTAAAATATTCGATAGATTACAACATTAAATCGGTACATTTTACTGGTGGTCTCTTAGTGCAAGAGGGGGGTTTCGGAAGGGGAGCTGGGCCGAGCCATTGGCCGCCTGAAGAGTCGCAACACCGCACCAGGTCCGGACGGCATTCCGGGCCGCGCGTGGGTGTATGCACTGCAGTCTCTTGGGGACCGCCTGAGGCGGCTGTTCACCAGCTGCCTCCGTCGAAGCGTGTTCCCGTCCAGCTGGAAGGAAGCCGGATTGGTTCTGTTGAGGAAGGAAGGAAGGCCCGCGGAGTCTCCTGCATATCGTCCAATTTGCCTGCTCGACGAGGCTTCGAAGCTATTCGAGAGAATAATTACCCGAAGACTCGTTGAGCACCTGTCGCGAGTGGGTCCCGACCTGGCCGAAAGTCAGTATGGCTTCCGGCAGCGGCGCTCCACAATCGACGCGATTCTTCGCGTCCGCTCGCTGTCGGAACAGGCAGTGTCCCAGCGGGGTGGGGTGGCGTTGGCTGTCAGTCTAGACATCGTCAACGCCGTCAACTCCATCCCGTGGGGCGCGATTAGGGGGGCACTAGTCCATCATCGATGCCCCCCCCTACCTACAGGGCATCATAGGGGCCTATCTACGCGATAGGCACATTCGCTACGTGGGCAGGGACGGTAGCGTAAAGCGGAGGGAGATTACGTGCGGGGTTCCGCAGGGGTCGGTTCTTGGCCCCTTTTTATGGAACCTCGCCTACGACGCGGTCCTACGTGTCGCTCTCCCCGCTGGCGTCAGCTTGGTGTGTTACGCTGATGACACTCTTGTGTTGGCCAGCGGGGAGTCCTTCGAGGGAACCATCCGGCTTGCCGAGCAAGCGGTGGCAATTGTCGTGGCCAAAATCCACGCTCTGGGTCTGCAGATAGCGCCTCACAAAACCGAGGCGCTATGGTTCCACAAACTGCCGCGGAGTAGAGAACCACCCAGTTCGTGGATACGCGTTGGTGACGCGCAAATCAGGGTGGGCCAGTACATGAAGTACCTGGGGCTCACCCTGGACAGTCGTTGGGGCTTCGAAGAGCACTTCGCGCGCCTCGTCCCCCGAGTCGAGAGGGTAGTGGGTGCATTACACCGGGTGCTGCCCAATCTCGGGGGACCGAGCGAGGAAGTTCGCCGTCTCTACGGGGGCGTCGTGCGGTCTGTGGCCCTCTACGGGGCGCCTGTATGGTCATCCCGGCTGTCAGGCGTCCAGCGCTGCAGAAACAAACTTCACAGTCTGCAGCGCAGAGTGGCTATACGGATCGCACGGGGATACAGGACAGTGTCCTATGAGGCGGCAACTCTCCTGGCACGCTTTCCGCCTTTCGACATCCAGGCGGAGATGGATGCGTGGGTCTACGACCAGACACGCTCTCTCCGCCAAAGTGGGGAAGGCGTGCCTTCAGGGGCGTTCGACAGACTGAGGCGGCTGGCTCGACGGCGCGCACTCGAGATGTGGCGTCATCGCCTACGGTTGCAGTTCGCGACCAAGCGCGTCGTTGAGGCCATCCTGCCGCTCTTCGGAGCCTGGCTCCAAAGGAGCGAGCGCGTCACCTACCGTCTGACGCAGGTGTTCACCGGTCACGGTTGTTTCGGTGCATACCTGCACAGAATAGGACGCGAGGTTACGGCACAGTGCCACCATTGTGGAAGCGACCAGGACACCGCACAGCACACGCTCGAGGAGTGCCCTGCGTGGGCGGCCGAGCGGCGGATCCTGGTCGACCGGATCGGGCAAGATCTCTCTCTGCCGGCAGTAGTGTCGGCTATGTTGGCAGAGCATGAAAATTGGAGTGCAGTGGTCTCCTTCTGCGAGAGCGTCATGTTGCAGAAGGAGACTGCAGAGCGGGATCGGGAGAGGGCCGATCCCGCACGGAGAAGGACGAGACGGCGCCGGGGCAACAACCGTCCCGGCTCCCAAGTCCAACACGCCTGAGCCCCCTGCCGTCAATTCATGGTGGGGGGCCACGGGGGTCGCGGGTGCGCAGATTGGGGAGTCTGCGTGCTCACACCGAGCGACCCCCGGGAAGACGGTGGCGCGCACGTGGCCACGTGCCGCCGTGTGCGCAGCACAGCGCAAAGCGAGGCTTGGGGGGATCCTTTACAATCCTCCCCGAGAAGTGCCTGAGGGGGCGACCTTTTTACAGGCGCCTCCCTCCGCTAGAGGGGGTGACCGCTTTACAGTCATCCCTTCCGTGATGTGCCTAAAGGCGTTGCACCAATGGGCGGCTCTAGTGTGATCTTACGAGGACCTGGAGCCTCCCTTCGGTGCCGAAGATGACCGCTCCAATGGTTTTAGCCGGTAGGAGTCCGGCATACCCCTTCGCCCTTCCCCGGGGTGAAGGAAGTTCCATGTAGAATTTCCACTGGACATCAATAAAAAAAAATAAAAAAAAAGGTGCCACGGACTAGTCCTGGGTACCATTACAATGGTAACGGACGTGACACTTACCACCAGGCAAACGACGTGCTCGCCTCGTCACGAGGTTGTCTAAAAAACAGTAGAGAGTCGACAATTTCAATCGTTAGATTTACTGATAAATTGGTAACTTGTAACGGGTTAAGTGACTTCGCAACGAAAACCTCCAGCGTAAGAATTTTGGGTCGACCTTTTCATGAATTATCTGATTTTCTTTCCAGTTTATTTACTTAACTGATTTCAGTATAAAATAATTGTTGTCGTCTATGCTAACGCTAATTTGAATCAAAACACAATCAAAAATTTACATTCACATAAAACTGCAATGTAAATACCAAACGAGTGTTGTTCACGGATGAGGTCATCACTTGTAATAGCATAAAAATATCATGTTATATTACAATAATCACGCATCGTCTTGATCGCATTGTTTACGATACATTGCGCGCTCAAAAATGCCAATCAATATAACCTATTATTTCCGAGATAAATTGCTGTCCTATTTTTATTATAGGCCTAAGTGTAACCCCTTCCCAAAGTTTTTGTTAAGTTGTCACAGCCTGTATATAAATGCTTGGAAGCGTAAACTCGTTGCAAAATTTGTGGTTGACATCGATTACGTATTAATTACACGCCATTTTGTGTTTTATCTGGGCTAGGCATTGTCTGCTAGACTATTGTTGCAAAATTTCACTGTGCGCAGTGTTTACTGTGACGTTTCCTTGTCATAACAATACTAGGGGTACTATTAAAATGTGATTTACCACGATGTGTTTTTTTAAATATTATTTCATAACCGTATGATGTACTATATGTTCTTATTTGTTATGAATAAAACAATGTGTGATTGTTTTATCAAAACCTTGTTATCATTTCAGCCGAATAACGTTCACTGCTGGACTCCCTGGCTACATAACATTTACACACACAACATAACACGTAACATTCTAGGATTTGACATTATCGCCACGCCAGGCGGGTTGGCGGACAGAAGGACGCTGCTCATGCTCCGGATAATGTAATAGTCGCTTATTACGAAACCCACGGGGAGAGATGGGGTGGTGCTATTCTGAGCCAGCGTCACACGATTCCTAACCACTACAACTTTGTTTATGAAAGTGTAATTTACAAATTACTTGTATACTTATTTATTGGAGGTTTGTTCTTATCGCGTTTACAAGGTAACCTAATAATTACCACCACCCATCTCCTCCCGTGGGTGTCTTAAATGTCGATTAAGGGAATAGCCGGAGGATGGGCAGCAGCGTCCTTCGACTACATTAACAGCTCAAATGCGATCGCCAACCCGTCTGCCGTGCGTGCGAGCGTGGCGATTATGGCAAAACCCCCCAATGAGCCCACAACACACCCATATCGGTCATTGTGGTGATCCTTGGGGGAGGCCTGTGTCCAGCAGTGGATTTTATTCGGCCGAAACGATGAAGGTGGCTCTTATCCATCTTGTGAATGGCGACTTACCATCTATCACACAATATCAATTAAAAGTTGAAACGCCGCTGTGTTTATTTATCATTAAGGAAGACACATACAAGTCTCGCCTCAGCGAACATCGGATGAGTTGCGGAATTTTAGGGAATATTTATAACTAAGTTTTCATTTATTTCACCCATTGCAATAGATCGTAGTAGCTTCCATTTCCATACAGTAATCCTACACTCCAGGGACTATCCACGACTGTATTTTTAGAATACAGCCATGGAGTAGGGAAGTGCTCAGAGAAAACCTTCCCGTATGGCGCTAATTGTTCCGCCAGCCACAGAATCGAACCAAGCGAACCCAAGTTAACTGACTGACCAACCGGATACTCACAGTTCAAGCAGCAGGCTGCTGTCTGTGTGTAGGTACGTCCGTGATGGCATAATGCTGTTAGAGTCTCCGCTTCTTTGACCTTTCACAGGGGGACACAAGCACTTTAAAAAAATGACTATAGGTCGCACAGCGGGGATCAAGAGACAATACTCTTTAGTCATCTCACTGAGGCAGCTGATTTGGCCCAACAAAAATAAACGACAGCGGAGCTTGTTTTTCTGGGGGATTTTAATGCCTATTGTCAGTATTGCAACACCGAATTGTAGTGGGTATCACAAGTGGTTGTCTGTGGTGCACTTGGTGTGGCTTTTGGGAGATGGACGTGTAACTGTATATCATTGTTGTTTGGACTGTAATTCTGGTTTCTATAATAAATGTAATACTAACAAATAGTAGTAGTCTTTATTTGGACATCATAAAACCAACATGACACCTATCATAAGGTGTGGTTGTTTCTTTACCAGATTATTGACCATGCTAGTAGAGAAATGCGCAAGTTTGCGTTATCGCTAGATTTCTACCCGCTGGTGGATCAAGATACCAGCATTCAAGATGTTGTTAGGCCTTACGCACAACTGCTTAAACTGTTTTAGTGCTTTTGTAGACAACAGACCTGGACAGGCGCTCTATATCTATTTATTATATATATTAGTATGATCTGCAGGTAGTTGTGCCGGGTCTGGGTGTACTGTATGTGGAATTCATGTCTGTAAACGTTGGGTGCAACACAGGAGAAATCCTAGTGTGGGGCAATGTTTAAAAAAAATAAAATTGGTTTGACCCCACTGGTATCATCTGACCACTGTCTGGTCAATCCATGTCTCACTGCTCTCCTCCGGATAATAGTCACAGGGTCAGCAGACTAGGATGTGAGGCTTTATTTCTTTGCATCTTACCCACGGCTGCAAACTTGCTTCTCTTCGAGCAACCCTTGTAGCTGCATGACTGTGGACGCGATACGCCAGGGAATGGAAGCACATTGACTGCGGTGGCTGCAATAAGAGACCTGCCGCCAGTGTCGAGTAGTGATTCGTAACTTTATTTTTTTTCCTCATCTGGTTGTTAGAATGAGCGACGGTACGCATGGAACTTTGTACCCCACCAGCTGCCGAAAGCCGGTTCCCGCTCTGTTATGACGTGACGTCCTTTTCAAAGTGTTGTTACTTATTACGTTTAAATGAAGCTGTTGATATATAGTACCACATGATTAAATCCAACCCACGATTGCTTTACCGTGCAATTTGTCACGTTTTTTGTCATATCGAAGTTTTGGCTTATCATTTCTGATGATGATAGATAGCAGACGCAATTACCTGCAATTAACTGTTGTCGCGACAGATGTACGTGATCCACGCAACCTCCTCTTCGCCCTTGTCCGCAGCACTCCCTTTGCAGTGTCAATAAGTAGTGAGACTTTCTCAAGGAGGGCACGTGTGGAGATGGCGGATATATCGGCGGAAATTTTAATTCCACTTGTGGAACAAAGAAGCGTCATTTGGAACGATAATAACAAAGTTAAAGGTTTGAAATTAGCTGCGTGGAGAGAAATTTGCTGCGTTTTAAATCCAGAATTCGATAAATTAGAAGAGAAAGAAAGGAAACTTTTTGGTAAGTTTTTAAAGCTTTTACTTATTACTTTGTCCGTGTGGTGTCTGGATTACGAATATAGCACCACTCCACTTCATCTCGTGGATGACCTAAAAGGCGACTGTTCCGTGGAACAGGACCCATACTGTGCTCACCAACCCGCCTGCCAAGCGTGGTGAGCGCTGGCAGATTCTCCCCAAAATGACGACACAATTGTGTAAACCTATAGGGGAGGCCTTTGTTTCCAACAGTGGACTTCTTTTGGCTGATATGATGACTTATTACAAAAATGTTGTGTTGTGCCAATGTACAGTAGAGCCAATTTGTAAAGAAAATAGTCAGCAAATTATAAATGCACTACTTTAGGCTGCCAAAAGGACCTTTAGGCTGCCAACAGGAGTCACTGTATTTGAATGTTGCTGTATTGCATGCAGGTCTACTGAGAAGATAGGATACTGGATTGTCTCTAGGTTAATACCATATTTTTCTAATACAAATCATTTAATACCGTACAAGCCTTTTTCAATAACTGTTTCTGTATAAACATCCAATGGTCGATTCTCCTTTTGTTGGCTAAGATAGCATAGGCACATTCAACAGACCTTCTTGTTGAGCTTTTCGATGCTAAATAACGTTTACTTTTATAGTCTCATTGAGTATCTGATTAGGTCGTAATAAATTTTCGGCTAATGAATAAGTAAAAGATAAATCTCCATTTCTAACTGCTGCTTTTCTGTCGGTTTTACCCATACATGCATTGCATCTATCTTCTATTCTTCTTCGGTGCCAGGCATCTTGAAGAATTTACCCTCCTAATATCAGAACAGGTTTCTTTGATTATTTTACTGATTATCAATATTCCCAGTCTGTAATTATAAGTAGATCTTTGAAAGGACATACCGATAGAAAATATTTGCAAATAAAAAGACAAACATTTACACAATTTGCCGAGTTCTCAGGTTCAAACCAGGAAACTCTTAGCTGGGATTCTTGGTTTGAACCATAGGGCTTCAGTTTCGTGAGTAGGACCTCTAACTAAATTGTTGGACAATACCCCTCTCACGCGAACAATGCACACACTTAATTTAGTTGCTGATATCTGATTCTGATTTATTCTCATGTTCACTGAGCGAGTTTGCAAGAGTAACATTACATATATTATGTTATTCGTAACATGGTACGTAAGGTTATTGCTATATTTTATTTTTTATAAATGTTGATTGTTACCTATTTTATTTCATTATTATTTAAGTTAGTAACTACACTATCGTATTAAGATTTTCCTGTAATGGTATCTGTTTGTGTGTAAATGTAAATAAATAAATAAATAAATAACTACTTAGCCGGCGAGCCATCTATTGATTTATCTATGTACTGTTTTTTTGACAGCTAAAAGTGTATGTAAGAAGTGGATACACATACAGGATGCATTTTTGAGATCACAGAAAAAACGATCTAGTGCAGGCGCAAACGCAACAAGGCCATACGTTTGCAAGAATCAACTGAAGTTTTTATTGAAAGTGAATGAGTCTCGGATCACAGATGATTATTGTAACGAGGGCAGTATTTCTATAACTTCGGACAGCTGCAGTGATGCAGCAGCAGAGAAGCAGTCCCGTTCGGTGAAAAAAAAGACAAAGGCCGACACATTACATGATAGAATGACACCAATTTTGGATTTGAAAGTAGAAAATATGGAAAATCGACACGTTTCCTTTATCAGAGGGGTTTTACCATCTCTAGCATCATTCAACGATGATGAAAATTTACAATTCCAAGCAGGTCTTGTAGCATTAATACAAAATATAAAAAATAAACGCCACGATAATTTGTCTGGTACTTAAACTCAGTTTACCAATTATCAGAACCAACCAATGATATTATATATTAAAAGAAGGTATAATATGATTGGAACCAACATTCAGAGAGAAATAGATGTTTACACAAAATAACAACTGTCATTCGGCTGCATCACCTTTGACTAACAATCATCTGCTTCATGTCATCGTACTGGTTTGTCTAACAATAGTTTTGAATACATTTACTTTATTTATATATTTACACGCTTTCAAAATGAATGTGATTTTGCTATTTTACCTGTAATGATTAAAGCAGAAATAAGAATTTAATATTACTCCGCCTTTTAATTACCTCCTTTAGACTATGTCACCAATCTTTCTTCGGTATTAATACAATACCCCGCCCGACTTCATAAAATATTTTTTTCCTTTGTTAGTGGTTTTAATATTTTTATATCGTGTAGGGTTTTTAAAGTCGATATTTTTTTTTGTTAACAAGTTTTATTTTTAGTTAAGCTTTCATTTCTGTAATAAATCAGGCCCAAAACCAACCATGTCCTTTGGGATTTGACCTGGGCGTATCGGAATGTAGCTGATGTGGGGCTAGCACGGATCCTTGGAGGACGCCGGCTCTTATGGGATGAGGGGACAAGAGTGTGCCCTTGATGCGATAGTGGAAACTGCGATTGGACAAATAGTTTCGAATGATGAGCACGAGACTGTTGGGCACTCCGAGTTCATACAGCTTGTGTAATAAGCCATTGTGTCATACTTTGTCTAATGCTTTCGCCACATCGAAGAAGAGTGTCCCGTTGTCATACCATGTTCGAATCCGTTGCTGATTTGTTCAACAGATTACTATGCGGCGAATTGGTTATACCTAAGAGTATTTGGTTTGAAAACCAAACTGCTCGTCGAGAATGAGTTTCCTAGATTCAGCATAATTCTTTAGCCGTGCATAAATAAGACTCTCATTGACCTTTGAAAAGGCATTGAGAAGACTTATAGGGCGACAATTGGAGACTGTGTTGAAATCGTCTGTGAGGCAATTAATATGCTACTTGCTTACCAGTTCGTTCTGGTTTTCATATAAATTTGTGCATATTTACGCGAATTGATATATATGAACATAACATGTAGAAATGAAACAAAATTGCGAATTTGTCTAAATTGCCTTACAGACGATTTCACCGCAGTCTGTCAGTGACCATGAACGCTGCAAACGGTTTGAAATGTCGGGAAATTAATAACTTAATTATTAATAATAAAATAAAAAACGTATTGCACGAAAGCATGAGATCGTATGGATTTGCTGCACGTATATTCAAATTAGGTATGAACATAATTACCAACGCGATTTTTTTTTAAAGTTTATTTTGGTTGGCGTAAATAAGCCCGCCAATTGGTGTTGCTATTTAAATTCCACACTATTCCTCTATGCAAGTAACACATCTGTGTATTTCGAACACAGAAAAATGTGTAAGAAATCCTGAGACAAACTGTGGCCCAGAGAAACGCAACAACAGTTGCAAGGGTACCCAATTTTCGCGGCAATTTATCTATATAGAGCCCTATCGACCCCAGTCAGATCTATCTCTATCACATTGTAGTTCCGCTTCATCAGTAACTATAATAAACCATAGTTGATATCAGTCATTGAAACCTCATTTTCGTTATGAAAATTATCTAATCACGACCGAACCACGAGTGTTCAATTAATATGACCTCCAATACATAATTGGACAATAGTGAATATTTTTCGAACTTTATGGCTATCGTTATGATTTATAAATAATATGAAGAACGACACCGTGTGGGTTATAAGTAACCCTATCTTAAGGGTGATGTCATCTTTCTTCTTCAAATCATGTCGGGGTCGGTTGTGAACTTGTGACTCACACGAGATGCGTGGTATAAGTGAGAATGCGATTATAATATCACGTGCATATCATAATATGTTATGTCGCCGTATGATCGCGTATTTCATATAAGGGGTCTTTTGATGCAATTAAACAAGGTGGTCTCTCTAGCTCTCTTACCAGACTTAGACTCTTACCAGCTAAAATCCCATGGTACTCCTTCTAATTACATATAGCAGGGGGTGGGGTACTTCGGTAGCACGCATGTGGTCACGCGCTGCCGTGGGACGCTTTGGGGGATCCTTTACAATCCCCCTGGGGGGGTGACCGCTTTACAGTCACCCTCTCCGAGATGTGCCAATAGGCGTGGCACCAGTGGGTGGCTCTAGTGTGATCATACGAGGACCTGGAGCCTCCCTTAGGTGCCGAAGATGACCGCTCCAGTGGTTTTAGCCGGTAGGAGTCCGGCATACCCCTTCGTCCTTCCCCGGGGCGAAGGAAGTTCATGATGAATTTCCACTGGGCACCAATAAAAAAAAAATAAAAAAATAAAAAAAAGGGGGTGGGGTACTTACCGTGAAGGCATTGGACCACACCCTTGGCAGATATCGGCCGTCAAGTAGTCTAACGGGCCTCGTCTCTGTACAACTTGGCCAGCTGCACATTCCTCCAGATATGTACTTAATACCTAGGTTTCATACCGGCTAGGGCTCCAGTGCGATTGTTGGCGAGTTTCTGGAGCCCCTCTTCAGTGCCACAGATGGTCATCTCCAGTGTTTTTAGCCTGTAGGAGTCAGGCATGCTTCCCCACTCTGCTCCGGGGCGGAGGTAATGATGTATTTCCACAGGTCGAAAAAAGGTTTCATGCCGATTTGGGAACAAAGTCGGATATAACCGTTTTGTCTCACTGCACGAGCGTTGTATTGTGGTGGAAAATTGATTGTCGCGTGTACGTGATAGGTTATCAAAATCACAAAGCTTTCTCTGTTGGAAATATTTTTATCTTTTTAATACGGTTTGGGTAAACATAGCGGCCTATGCTATGATTTCTCTGTGACAGAAGAGAGTTTCTTAGAGGAAACGGGCTTATGGCTATGGCTTACTTTTAGCCTCAAGCCGTGGTGTTCCGTCGCTTCCGCGGACAAGTGCCACAGGACAGCACAAATACTACATTATAGTGCAAAATGAAGTGTTACTAACATAGTCTTAAGCCTAATTCATTATCACAAATTTTGTATTTACTTTTCATATGCTAGTTTGTAAGGTATATATATCTATGCCGTGTAGTGCCGGCTACGAATAGCACCAACCCATTTCATCTCGTTGGTGTCGTAAAAGGCGATTGAGGGATTAGACGGAGGATGGGCAGCAGCGTCCTTCTAATACATTCATAACTCAACTGCGATCAACAAGCCGTGTGGTGCCGGCTCAGAATACCACCACTCCATTTCCTCCCGTGGGTGTTGTAAAAGTCGACTAAGGGATTAGCCGGAGGATGGGCAGCAGCGTCCTCCGAGTACATTAACAACTCAACTGCGATCGCCAACCCGTCTGCCAAGCGTGGCGATTATGGCAAAACCCGCCAATGAGCCCACAACACATCCATATCGGTCGTTGCGGTGATCTTTGGGGGAGGCCTGTGTCCAGCAGTGGACTTCGTTCGGCCGAAATGATGATGATGGTGCATCAGATATTTTATATTAAAACTTGTAACACGTCTCTTATTATCAATTGACTTTCGGCAATTTTTCCTATAGAATACATCATATTACCGACATATGTACGCATGCCCGAAACGTCATGTCGGCGCATTTCAAAGTAAGTACATTTCGTCGTGTGTCGATGGAGCCATTATATCAAAAATGGAATTGGAAAATATTTTTATAAAAATTCATTTTATTTTAATGAATAAATTATTATATTATTTCGATAACAAAAACGCCTTTCGTTCATTAGGATATTATGTAATACATATATATATTTCTAGAGCAGGATAAAATACAAAAAATTGCCATGATATTTATACCGCTATATATAAAAGACGTTGTGTATAAACTTTACCGAAAGCAAACTGTTTCGGATACGAATCCTAGTCTAGACACTGACTCCGGTGGAGAAGAAAGTAGCTTTAATCATCCTGCGACCACGAACCCTGCAAAGTGTTCGAAACCTCAGGAAAAACAAAAAAAAAAATAATCTAAAAATACGCGATAGAATCCGTTTAAAAGTGTTTCATTATAAAGTAACTGAGTTTTAGTTGAAGGAAAGGAATCCGGAATGCAATGATTATTTAGGCCAGCTGCGGTATTGTTACTACATGCTACGAAATGCTGAATAAAGAAGAAAAAACTGCCCACTTGTAGGTATCCAACATTTCTGGTTCACCCTTCGGGGATCATGAGGCATGACGGTTATTTATTAGGTGCGTGTGACTATTTATGTTTAAAGTATAAACTGAATGTCGTTTATCAAAATGGAAAACGGTCAAAACATTTGAGTACTAACACACCGGCTGCAGATAGACTTTAGTTGGCTTTACTATACAGTAGCTTACCACACTATTATATTATTACTATAAAATAAGCGTATGACCCATACATTGCCTAGATTCACACATCGATACACCTATTATGTATGGCGCTCTGTTATAGACCATACAAATCCTGCATTAAACCTCTATAGACCATTTAATCTTTATTTATCCCAGAACTTTTCACCTGAACAGCTAGTTAATATTTAAATACCCAATAATAAATTGCCTACCTTTATGGAGTCGTTCCAAAAACTCACAATCACTATTTCCACATAGGCACCCACAACACAACACTAGAACACAAATTCCAAATTCAAATGTCACGAAAGCGGCCGATCATTTCCGAATTTCCGTTCGGTAGCATCAGCGCGGAGTGACTGAATGGAGCGAACTGTTTCACGATGGCGTGAGCGGCGACATGCTCGATGCGTTGCCGATACAAATCCTCCCCTTTTTGATGTTGGAGTTCAATCGGCCCTGTGAAACTATAGGACGAGCCTCTAGCCAGGATTTTGCCATAATTAACACGCTTTACAAATAGATTTGTAATCTGTGGGTAATTTCAAATAATTTATTTCTCACCACAATAATGAAAAGTTGCAACAAAATATAATATTGCCTAGTTATAGTATTATTCAAATTTATTGTGGGGACTGGTGCCTAAGCTAGTTCAGGTCACCAGGCCTCCACCCCAGAAGTCCAATTTTGGTCTTTCATAAACTGTGCCAAGTGAAATTTTGCCATTTTCATCATTTCGGCCGAATGAAGTCCACTGCTGGACACAGGCCTCCCCCAAAGATCACCACAATCACCGATATGGATGTGTTGTGGGCTCATTGGGGGGTTTTGCCATAATCGCCACGCTTGGCAGGCGGGTTGGCGATCGCAGTTGAGTTGTTAATGTACTCGAAGGGCGCTGCTGCCCATCCTCCGGCTAATCCCTTAGTCGACTTTTACGACACCCATGGGAGGAGATGGGGTGGTGGCATTCTGAGCCGGCACCACACGGCATGCCGGCACCACACGGCATTTGCCATTTTATTCTTCTTCATGTATCTGATTCTATCAAATTAAAGTTCTCTTAATGAATACTCTCCAATACTTTGATATAACTTTATCAGGCCCCGATACTGGTTGAGTTTGTCCTTTATAACCCAGTTATCATCTTGCATCACATGAATGCGCATTTTCGCTGCAGACATCTTGATGTAACAATAAACTCGATGTTCTAATAAAATGTGTATATTATGGCTTTGATACACCCAATATTGTCGATTTATCCAAATACATTTTAAATTTTTATATGGGTATATCGTTTTCTCGTGGAGAATGGTGCTGTCCATAAATACCTGTAGTCGTGAGAGCCAGAGCTATATCTGTGACACCTCACGGCGTACACATGGCGTCGTAGAACATAAAAGTGTATTATGTAGTACCTACTATATTGACATTTGCATAAATATTATAAACGTCTAATACTGTTATCGCTGTCTTGAAGTTTTTTTTTTCTTTTAAAAAACGTTTCTCCTGTATCGTGGGAAACGTACCCACATACATGAATTCCACATACAATACACCCAGACCCGGAACAAATACCTGCAGATCATACAAATATTTGTTCGGTGCGGGAATCGAACCCACGACCCAGAGCGTTCGGTGCTTCAGACCTTTCTTCTCTTCCATAATCAAGAGTATCCTACATAGGATTAATTCTTTATCAATGACACACAATAATAAATGTAAAAATACTTGTAATCAATAATGAAAATTTATACGTTTCATAATGATAGTTTTCTGCTGAAGAAGAAGAAGTACTCAGCGTTCATCAAGCAATATCTTGATATATATGCACTCATACTGCTGCGAAGATCTCTTATCCAGCACACGAGGGCGAAAGATCATTCGTACATTAATTTACACAAGGTTCGTATAGTTTTAGCAGAGCTATTGCTCTTTTATAGGCATTTGCTGGTGACTTACGGGATATTTTCTCCTTTTCAATGTTTATTTTTTTTAAAACGTTGCTCCACATAAGGATTTCTCCTGTGTCGAGAGTGCGTTTACAAACACAAATTCTACATACAATACACCCAGACCCGGAACAACTACCTGCAGATCGCAATATTTGTTCCGTGTGGGAATCGAACCCACGACCCGGAGCGCAGCAGCTGACTGTGTTAGCCACTGCACCAACCGTGCCGTTGTGCGCCCCTGTGCCCATGTGCTCCGCCCTTGTCCATAACTAAGCTCTGTATCAGCTTTACAATACTGAACCTGTTTTTACGTAATTACAGAACCTTTCGTCACACAAACGCAGTATCATCCAAACGGGTGTTCGTTGCACCATGAAATGTAATATAGTCAATAGGTGGTCGATTACTGCTGTGTTCCATAACGGAGACAACTGTTCGAATTTACTAATAACAATGTAATTCGGGGCAGTAGGGGTGAACGCGCCTGATATTAACTAATGATTGTACTGGAAAACTAAATCAGCCACAAAAATGATCTGACTTTAAAGCTTATCGAAGTTCAATTCAGTATTGTATATTGCATGTCTTCAATCTTTAAGAAATTTTTAAAAGCTGTACTTTTTTATTCTGGTGTACAAGAATCACTCAGTTCGATCACCCACAGTCCAACTCATGTTTGGAAAACGCATCCTGGCATCGTGAACAATATTAAAATGTATATGTTACGGTTAGAGATAGATTTGAATATATAGTTGTTTTAATAGATATTATTTTTATAATTTTCTTTCACATTTTTGGCCAGTAACTGTGGCTAGACTTCCGACTTTAGCTGTTAAATAAGAGATAAATCAACATTAGCCAACGATCAAAAAAAATATAAAACGGCTAATTTTAAGTTTATGTACCTTTAACACATTTAGATTATTTGTAGAAGAGGGCCTTAAGTTTTGCATATAATAATAATATATAATAATAAAGCTTTCGTATTGTTTCGCTTTGATGTTACTCGTAAGTTCGTGATATTCGAAATGCACACAACACACCGATATCGGTCGTTCTGGTGATCTTTGAGTACTCACTGCACTGTGTCCAGCAGTTGACTTTATTCGGCCGAAATGATGTTACTTTTTATTTCATCTGATTCTTAGTTGACGGATCACTTGATATTGTATATTTAATTTTCTGCTTGGTTAATTACAAAACTTAGAAGTTTAGGCTGTCGTGGCGAGAATTATGGTGGATGTTTTTAAGATGCTTAAGGAATTTATATTATATTGGGCGCTAATTTATGATTTATTATTGTGTATGTTATTCAAATATTTAAAACTAGTTGGGACCCGCTGTTTCACCTGCCGTTTAATTTAAAATAAATCAGATTATTTATCAATAATTTATAATACTTTAACATAGAGTATATTTATTTTTCTAAAATTAAAGTTGCCTAATTTATATCTTATATCATCAGCTATCTGCCAGTAAAAGTCCCGTCAAAATCGGTCCAACCATTTCAGAGATTAGCGGGAACAAACAAACAGACAGACGGACAGACAAAAAAACTAGAAATAGTTTTTTGTTGTAGGTACCGTATATACTTTCATGTGCATTTAGTAAAAAGCTGTTATTTTGACATTACAAACAGACACTACAATTCAATTTATTTGTATAGATTAAAAACGCTTCTTGCTATGAAATAAGGTTTTCTGTAGATAAATAAGGTTGACACACTCAAGTCTACATGGAGTCGGAATTTTTTTATTTTTTTATTCACGCACAACATTTGATACCGCAACATTCCAGAAGGCTGGAAGGATGCGTGATACCAAAATCTGATAATCATAATGGACATTAATTTTCGTACAATTAATAAAACAAGTGGCTCCTGGCTCAACAACCCTATCTGTAACGGTTCTGAACGTGACCAACGCGACATTTGGGTTTCGAAAACGGAAAACGAATAAAAACGCTAGCGTCGCGTCTCGTCGGTTACGCTTCGCGCGCAACATCGGACCTTTTGTTAGACAACGCATGGATATTCGCGGATGTGACGAAATTTGCGCTCAGCGATCCGATCTTATCTGGCTGAAAAGGTTGCATAAATAAACAATTATTATTTTATTTTAGAATCTTATCTATTTTGTTCATAAAAAAATACTTACGAAATATAGGCTGTGAAAGGTGTGTAAAATAAATAAGGTAATCGCATATTTTTGTTAAGTTAGTAGTTTCAAAACTGGTTTTAAAACTATTGAAATTAGGTTTAGAATATATCAAAGTTATTACTGCTAAGCTGTTTGGATATACCTACACCGCCATCTATGTTTGCAATCAGAAACTATACATGTCAGTATTGCGTCACTAGTTTGCCATACCGTGAACAGATGTCACTGTAATACTTAAAAATTCTCGCTCTTTTCTACAAGTTTACTAAAATATCTTTTTCATACAATTCCAAAGAATTATAAATTACCAAGGAGCTAAAAAGCTGATCGGCTTTGTTTCTTGTTCTAGATTTTTGATTAAAAGCAAATAACTAAAATATGGAAATTTAATTTTAATTAAAACCTATGAGTTTAGTTTATCTTAGACTATAAAGTCCACAAGAAAGATAGAAACTACCTACGTTTGTTTTTAAAGTTATCGAGAAAGTTATGAGAAACTTTTACCATAAAAGCATAGGTGTAACCTACACACCGCTGCAGATAATCGTTTCGGATTGTGTTTAGTCACTCATTGGTTTGTCATTTTAATCTTAGCTGATTCGACCTTAGTCTTTTTATCTTGGCATCTGTCCATGAGAAAGAAAGAAAGAAAAATGGTTCATTAGAAGACACAAAATTACAAAGACACCAAGAGTAGCGCACACAAGTTATAACGACAACATTATATAGAATAATAAATACAAATCAGAAGAAATGAACAAACAGGTACGTAAAAAGAACAATAGGTGACGGGTCTCGGCTTATAGTATAGTCTCGGCACCATCAAGAAAGACCATGAGACGTATCAAAAGCAAAGTCTACTTAAAATTGTACTTACTTTGGCCATGTCAGTCCATTCGCGACGAGATAGCACACTCCAGACACGATTCCAGCCAGTAGACCAAGGCTGACCCCCGCTGACAGGGACAGTGTATCCGGCATCCTATTTTTTTCCGTCACAGATTATCTACGACGTATGTTCTGTCACTTCTGCACTAGTTAGCTCTAGTCAGCAATTTGAACTTTGTCCTTCCATTATCGTTGGATTCTTGGAGCACCTGCAAGTATAAAGATTCAAGTCAGGAAACTTATGAATTACATACTTCATCATCATCATCAACAGCCCATAGCAGTCCACTGCTGGACAAAGGCCGCTCCAAAGTCACGCCACTGAGCACGATCCTCAGCTTACCCATCCGGTTCATACCAGCCACCTTGGGAAGACAGTCACCCCACCGGGCCTGAGGGTGCCCTACACTACGTTTGCCGAGCTGCGGTCTCAACTCAAGAACACGTTTGCCCCAGCGGCCATCAGTTCTACGGCTAATAAGGCCAGCCAATTGCCGTCAGCTTGCTAATCCGATGGGCTATGTCAGTGACTTTGGCTCTCTGTCGGGTCACCTCATTTCGGATTCGATCCTTCAGAGAAACGCCAAGCATAGCCCTCTCCATAGCTCACTGAGCAACCTTAAATTTGTGGATTAGCGCAACCGATAGTGTCCACGTTCATGTCATAACAGGTAGGACGCACTGATTAAAAACTTTTGTTTTTAGGCTCTGTGGTATTGAGGACAGAAACCCTCGACGCAATTTCCCAAATGCCGCCCAGCTCAATTTATCTAAATTGAGCTGGGCGGCATTTACTTCTCCTCTCTCTCTTGCTCGTGCCCGTGCCGAGCCTGTCGTTTTAAATGTCCCCTAATACATCTATACAAATAAATAAAATTGAAGTGTCTGTTTGTAATGTCAAATTAACAGCTTTTTACTACATGCATATGAAAGTATGTACGTTACATACAACAAAAACACTATTTTTATTTTTTTTGTCTTTCTGTCTGTCCGTCTGTCTGTCTGTCTGTCTGTATGCTTGTTCCCGGTAATCTCCGAAACAGCTGGATCGATTTTGACTGGACCTTCACTGGCAGATAGCTGATGTTATAAGGAATAACTTAGGCTACTTTTATTTCAGAAAAATGATTAGGGTTCCGCGTAAAAAAATAAAACCCTTGAAATCCAATATATATATATTCTATGTCAAGTGTGTATGTCGAAGTACTCTAAATTTCTTTTAAATTAATCGCGGGTGAAACCGCGGTTCCCGGTTAGTTTTAAATAATACCGATCCTGCTGTCCCCAAAGCAATAGCTTGTTATCCCCAGCAACGCTCTAAGCCAGGGTCCGTATCCCGCAGGGGGCGCCCTTAACGCAAGTTGCTTAGCATGTAATATTTAATTTTAAGCCTGTCTGGAGGCCTCTTTTGGCTCCGCCAGTAACGACCGGCTAAGCAACCACATTTTTCGGAAATATCTGCGAGAAGCCCAAAAAAAACCCATGACGCCATCCCGGGCAGTGACATCTAACTCCTTTAGATGTCACTGCTTGCGATGGCATCATGGCGAACCTGCTGCCAAAGAATTGCAAATCTTTGGCTGATATGATGACGATTTTCGGAGATACCGAGACAATTCATCGTGTTTTTGTTTTAGGTTTTTTTAAACTCTGCCCTACACTTGGATTTCTCCTGTGTCATGGATTCGTTTACAGACACAAATTCCACTCGCAGTGCACATAAACCCGGAACAATTACCTGCAGATCATACAAATATTTGTTCCGTGCGGGAATCGAGCCCACGACCCAGAGCGCAGCAGCCGACTGTATCGGCCACTGTACCAACCATGCCGTCAAATTCTGACCGTGCCGTCAGATCTCTATGATCATCATCATAATTTCTTCTTCTTTCTTTCTTTCCTTTAGAGAAGTTTAATGTACTTAATTAGCTTAAAACGTCACGTGATTACTGTTCTTTGATATAATATTATTATGCTAATGCCGTGTGGTGCCAGCTAAGTATACTACCACCCCATCGCATCCCGTGGGTGTCGTAAAATGCGACTATGGGATTAGCCGGAGTAAGGGCAGCAGCGTCCTTCGAGTATATTTATAAATCAACTGCGATCGCCAACCGGTCTGCTAAAACCCCGTAACATATAACCATAGCGGCCGTTGTGGCAACATTTGGGGGAGGCGTCTGTCCAGCAGTGGACGTTTTTCGGCTGAAATGATGACCTTATCCGTGAACTGTAGCGAAACAACAGCCGTTTAGTTTCTATTTACATTGCAGTTTAATGTGAAAATAAATCGTTTAATGTAGTGTTATTAAAATAGCGTTAGAAGAGACAGAAAATATTAATTCAAACTGATATCAGTTAAATAAATTGCAATAAATATCTGAACATTCATGAAAAGGCCCACGCAAAGTTCCAATGCTAAGGTTTCCAGAATAATGTACTGAATCCATGGTTTCAGTTTTCGTTACGATGTTACTTTACACCCTTTATATCTATACAAATAAATAAACATGAAGTGTCTGTTTGTAATGTCAAAATAACAGCTTTTTACTAAATGCATATGAAAATGTACATAAAACAAAACATATTTTTTTTCTCTGCCTGTCTTCTGTCTGTCTGTTTGTTCCGGGTAATCTCCTAAACGGATGGACTGATTTTGACGGGACTTTCACTATCAGATAGCTGATGTTATAAGGAATAACTTAGGGTACTTTTATTTTACAAAAATATATAGGGTTCCGCGCAAAAAATATAAAACCCTTGAAATCCAATATAAATTTCTTTTAAATTAAACGCGGGTGAAACCGCGGTACGCAGCTAGTCTTTAATAAAATTATGGAGACTTATTTATTAAAAACACACTTGACTTATATGATTTTCCCTTTAAAGTTTAATAAACAAAACTCATTTTGAAGGCATTTTGACTTGCCAAAACTTCACTAATTCCTGCGGTCGGCCCTCCAAGGGTGGGTACGCCTACAAAACATTCCTTATGGTGATTATTTTGTCCAAAAGGGTAGCACCGACAAAATTCTTGCAATTCCTAGATGTGGCATTCCCAACAATTTTAACTTAAACGTTTCAACATAAGTGTAGGTAAGCATACAAGTTATACTATGTAGGTATAGGTACATAAAACTGTCCCCGAGGGGGTGACCGCTTTACAGTCACCCTCTGAGATGTGCCTATAGGCGTGGCACCAGTGGGCGGCTCTAGTGTGATCATACGAGGACCTGGAGCCTCCCTTAGGTGCCGAAGATGACCGCTCCAGTGGTTTTAGCCGGTAGGAGTCCGGCACAACCCTTCGCCCTTCCAGGGGTGAAGGAAGTTCACGAAGAATTTCCACTGGACACCAATACAAAAAAAGATACATAAAACTGTATTTCAGGGACAATCCTGAGATATGTTTTATCAACAGTTGTTTAACTAGACCTAGACTAGAGAAAATTTGCGTGTGGAATTTGTGTCTGTAAACGTACCCGCGACACAGGAGAAATCCTAATGTGGGGCAACGTTTAATAAAATATAAGACAAGATTAAAATCGATTTCAAAATAAATATTTTTGGTATGTTCATACACTCGCAATAAATGACCCGAAAGCTCCCAGAACATCACCATTTCATATTAATGGTTTCATGATTAAGACCTGAAGCGACCATATAGACTGCAATATTTAGTTTTGAAGAAACGTAATACATTTTCTACTATTGAAATCACGACTACAAACTGACGGTAATCTAAAGTCGAGCTCAACATGAGACTTGCAACACAGAATTAAAGATTAATTAATCTAAACACCGTACAACGTTGCCTTATACTTGAAATTGTGGAAGATACTCTACAGAAGCCATAATCTAGAAGAAGAAGAAGAGAACTAGCCTGATTGTAATATATATATTAATATGTGAAGAAAAAACATTGTACTGCTTTTTAGCACATTGCGCGCACGGAGGAGTGTGAGATTTGGCATAGTTACAGTTCCTAAGGAGATGAAGTGCAGAAAAATACAGGAAGTAAAAATTATTGAAATGAATAACGGTTGAATTTCGACCACTAGGCGACGACTAGTCTATATATTAATATGTGGAGAGAAATCTTTGTACCCCTTTTTAAACACATTGCGCGCACGGAGAAGTGTCCGATTTGGTGTACGAGTAGTCACAGATATTATAATACGCTAGAATAGAATATAACTTTATTGTACAACAAAATAATATCAAGGATTATTTACAATAGTTAGCGTGGCACAATGGGCGGTCTTATCGATAAAAGCGATCTTTTACAGACAATCTTTGGATGGATTTAAAAGTAGCGAAATAAAGAAATTCAGGTAGTCTGTGGTGTACTGAACGATGATGTATATAAGATGATAATGATATCGATATATATATATACACAAGAAAATACAGGTATTTGCATAAATAAATAGTATAACTACACCAATTTGCATATTAATACATAAATACAAATATATATAACATATTTAAGTGAGACAGATAATGCTCTTTAACCATTTTTTAAAATGCTCGTAATGATTGAGCTTGTTTAAGTGTATCGGGTAAGGCATTCCAAAGTCGTACTGCTTGTACTGCAAACGATTTGTCCAAAAAAACTGTGGAATGCGTAGGGATCTTAAGCCTCAGATTTTCCGACGATCTTAGATATTTGTTATGTGTGAAAAAATTAAGGAACTGAAAACGTTCTTTAAGATAAGAGGGGGTTGAGGGATTAAACAGAACACTGTAAAGTAAGAATAATAAATGAGAATTCCTGCGCAAGCGAATTGGAAGCCACTTGAGCTTTATGCGAAATTCTGATACATAGTAGTATTGTTAATGTTCATATGGAGGACGAGTGCAATAAGGTAAAATTTTAGACAAAATTCGACCAGTAGGTGACCACGAGTATTTATTACACTGTATGATTAAATTGCCATGGCAGCACTAGACTGACCAGTTCCAACAGACGGCACTCGAGCATGACGCATTCATTGGCATCGCTTAGCTCAATCATATTGTAGCGAAACTCCGCGACCCAATACGCTACGCCATCACTGGCAGAACACTTGAGTTAACATGACATATCTAAACTGCAAGACAACTATCACGTCAATTAAATAGAATAAATGAATAACCCACACGATACTTACAGTATCAAATCTTAATAAAAGGTGAATCTAAAAAAATAATTAAAGAAATGAATGTTTTAATATTAAATATAGATGAAGACAGCATCCTTTTGCTGGTGAAGTCATGTGGCTGTGTCTCGTCTGTGATAGCCTTAAACCACAGTTACGTAACCCAATAAATATCAAGCTAAGCTTCACACACTATCAGATAGATGCAATGCACTGATTAGGAACAATGCAGTTCCCATTGTAACAACGGGATGGCACAATGCGTGTCAAAAGTCATGGGATCCTCCTAACACTAGAGTAGTGCACCGCTTGGGAACTTTCTGGAATCTTTGAGATAAAGAACCGCTATTAGATTTCACGACAAAGGTGAACATTATTGTGTAGAGCCGCCCATTGGTGCCACGCCTTTAGGCACATCTCGGAGGGGATGACTGTAAAGCGGTCACCTCCTCAAGCGGAGGACAGGCGGCTGTAAAAAGGCCGCCCTCCTCGGGGACTTCTCGGGGAGGCAGTTGTACTACCTAATGTTCTATCTAGCTACACAGCGTTGTGGAAATCTATGGGTGAGGTCTTTGTTCAGCAGTGAACTAATATGCTTTAGCTAATATGATGATGAAGGAAAAAAAATCCAAACGGCTACGCTTTCCTTTCTTTGTTGCAATGTAACTTATTTTTTGTGCCACTTTTTAATTGAGCCTTTTTACTCCTAAAACGTAATCAAGACACAAATCTCATTCACACGTTTTTTCAAATGTCATTCAAGTGTTATGCAACGAATTAGGCAAAAGAGAAGACGCTAACAATGTGTAATGTGTTAAAATTGACATGTGTATATCAGTTGGGTTAGGTAACAAAAGTGTGAACGTTTCTCGAGTGAAGATGCCAGAGATAACGGTCGTGGTAGTCTCAAGGCTTAATTAACGTGGTCAAAAACGGAACTAATGCACGTCGCCATCTTTGTATGTGTGTTACCATTTGTTCTCGAGCCTCATCATCATCGTCTTGTTATCGTCATATCAGCCTAAAAACAATGCATCCCCCATAAGACGACAGGTTACATGTGGTGTGTCGTAATTTTGAGAGGAATTTGCCAGTATTCACCACGCTTGGCAGGCGGGTTGGTGAGCGCAGAATTGCTACTGTTTCAAAGAAGGGACGCTGCTGCCCATCCCTCTGGTTTAGACTTACTTAGTCGCCTTTTATGACATCCACTGAGGATATAGAGTGGTGCTATATTGTTAATCCGGACACCTCACGGATAAAGCCTCTAGGTCTATTATTACCTAGTGTCCAACATTATAAAAATAAACATAATCTAACTGAATGTTAACTAATGTAAGCATCCAAAAAATATAGAATATTGTGTTATAAAAAGTGTAAGTAATATTTAATGTCTAATGCCGTATAAAATTTCAAGGCATGAGATACCTTTTTTTTTTTTTGTTTTCATTGATCCGTTGGAAATACCTCATGTACTTCCTTCGCCCCGGGAAAAGGCGAAGGGGCATGCCGGACTCCTACCGGCTAAAACCACATGATAATATATAAGGCTAAAATCATTCAATTAGTAAGTATACCTTTGCAAGCATCATTCACAATCAGCACAATTTATGTGGGTGCATAATCGTCCATCTCTACGTAACCTTTACTCGTACAATTCTCAACAAATTAATTTAATTTTTAACAAATACAGCGTGATGATTTACCAGTAAATTATTTGTTAGCCTATTTCATTTCCGAATGAAGTCCACTGCTGGACACAGGCTTCCCCGAAAGATCACCACATTGAGTGATATGGTGTGAACTCATTTGGGGGTATTGCCATAATCGCCACGCTTGGCAGACGGGTTGGCGATCGCAGATGAGTTGTTAATGTACTCGAAGGACGCTGCTGCCCATCCTCCGGCCAATCCCTAAGTCGGCTTTTACGACACCCACGGGGGGAGATGGGTGGGTGGCATTCTGAGCCGGCACCACACGGCACACGGCAGTAGCCAGCTATATATATAACATTATAGTTTTAAGGCCTTTCATTTAGAACTGCGAGAAGTTAGTTTGGAGCTTTTCTGGCCCTCTTTCCGGAGCCTGTCCACCTTCTATAGCACTCAAGGACAAATATTGAGTTTGAGTCAAATGACTCCTACACTATATTTGTTTTTTAAATCAGCCCTCAAAGGAGCAGAGGTCGGTCATCCAAATCCTGATATTTAAAAAGTAAACGAATAAGTGTTAATACTGAAGTCATGTAATACCAACAAATATTAAGGTACGACTTGCAAGGATCTTTGGATCTTGATATAATAAGTTATCTATCTAACGGCCGAATGAAGTCCACTACTGGACACAGGCCTCCCCCAAAGATCTCCACAACGACCGATATGGCTGTGCTGTGGGCTCAATGGGGGGTTTTGCCATAATCGCCACGCTTGGAAGGCGGGTTGGCGATCGCAGTTGAGTTGTTAATGTACTCGAAGGACGCTGCTGCCCATCCTCCGGCTAATCCCTTAGTCGACTTTTACGACACCCACGGGAGGAGATGGGGTGGTGGTATTCTGAGCCGGCACCACATGACATTGAGCCGGCACCACACGACACTGAGCCGGCACCACACGACACTGAGCCGGCACCACACGACACTGAGCCGGCACCACACGACATTTTTCTGAAATAAAAGTAGCCTATGTTAATAATTAATTCCTTAGAACATCAGCTATCTGTCAGTGAAAATCGGTCCAGCCGTTTCGGAGATTAACCGGAACAAACAGACAGACAAAAAAAGAAATTATATGTGCCGTATATACTTCCACATGCATTTAGTAAAAAGCTGTTATTTCGACATTACAGATACTTCAATTTTATTTACTTGTATAGATGACTACAATAGTACGAGGCTAAAAAAGGCTCTATCCTCAGGTTGCAGCAATTTATACGGTAGCGCTGGTTTTCAGAAAGGGCCTATATATTGATGCCAACACTTATTATTAATTGAGAAAGAAATAAATTAAAATACCGGGGGATACGTCGTTCCAATTGCTAAAATCCAGCCGGCAGATACAGAAAATAATTCCTTAGGTTCTGTAAGTTTTATGCCTGGCTGATGGCCAGATCGCCGGTTATGCAGCGACATTTCCAGGAGATGCAGGTGAGAAGACATTAAAATGGGCAGATATACTATATCTTCATTTCAGCCGAAAAACATCTACTGCTGGACAAAAGCCTCCCCCAAAGATTGCCATAACGACCGATATAGGTTTGTACTGTGTGCTCATTGGGGGTTTTGCCATAATCGTCACGCTAGGCAGACTGGTTGGAGATTGCAGTTGAGTTGTTAATGTACTTGAAGGACTCTGCTGCCCATTTACGCCTTTTTCGCCTTTTACGCCACCTACAGGATGAGATGGGGTGGTCGTATTCTTAGCCGGCACCACAAGGCATGCCTAGTCTAAAATTTACAACCAATAAAGTTGTAAGCTCTCAACGTCTCGTTGTAAGTCTCATCAACAGTGATAAAATATTTCTGATAGCCTTTCTATTTTAAACTGAGCCTTTAAAAAAAAATCGGTTTGGTACTGGATTATTGATAGGAATTGTGTACAGAAATATTCCGCCTTTTCGGAAAATAAAACTTCTTGAAGCGAATGTAGCAGTTATCTATGGTCAAAGAGCATCCAATGCAATTCAATGATTATGTTATATCTATGGTAATATTTGATGCACATCAAACGTGAATATATTTTTGAAGGTTATTTTACAGAGATGATATTTTTTATTTCCACATTGAGTCATTTGTGATTGCATTAAGTAATTATGCCCAATACGAGTCTTTACTTTCAATGTCTGCTGGGCATGCAATGCAAGGACTTCGTTATAATCGCCGCCGACCAGACAAACACACAGAGCATTATCGTCATGAAGCACGGTACTTTGTTTTATCTATGTTTTTACCTGATCTTTTATGTATATCTTTTTTTATATCTATGTCAGTAGGATTGGCTACCAGCAAAGAATAAACCACTCCTCTCTATCTTTGGGTGTCGTAAATGCCGAGTTTGGATTGATATCATGAGGGCGGGCAGCAGCGTCGTCCAGTGTGCTATTAAGTTGTTATTAGCATACGGTGGGATACTTCGATCACCAATCACCAATCCTTAAACGAAGCGTCGGGATTATCCTAATCACAAAGTGATACCCATATTTTTTTTTTACATATTGCCCCACACTAGGATTTCTCCTGTGTCGTGGGTGCATTTACATACATGAATTCCACATACAATACACCCAGACCCGGAACAACTACCTGCAGATCATACAAATATTTGTTCCGTGCGGGAATCGGGAATCGAACCCACGACCCGGTGCGCAGCAGCCGACTGTATCAGCCACTGCACCAGCCGTGCCGTCAAATTGTTCCTTCAAATAGTCTTAATACCTGGTTATTATTTATCGCAAGAAGTCCTGACCCATACAGTAGTGATTATTGGGACGGCCATGGACAGCAGCGGACCTTTCATCATATCAGCCATAAGACGTCCACTGCTGAACAAAGGCCTGCCCCATAGATTTCAACAATTACATCATCATTTTGGCAGGATTTTGCCAGTATTTACCACGCTTGGCAGGCGGGTTGGTGGGCGCAGTATAGCTAATGTTCCAAAGAAAGGACGCTACTGCCCATCCCTTTAGTTTTGAATCCCTTAGTCGCCTTTTACGACATCCACGGGAGGAGATGGACTGGTGCTATATTCTTAATCCGGACACTACACGGACCTTTTCCTTTTTTTTATTGGTGCCCAGTAGAAATTCTTCATGAACTTCCTCTGCCGCCGTATACTCTAAATAAGTTCGATTTCTCTGTATAACGCTAATGTTAACTCGCGTGTGCAGAAACGGAGGAGTATGTAATTTTATAAGCCTCTATCTGGTAATACATCTTAATTCCCTTTAATGGTTAAAAATAAAGTTTACAAGATGATTTTAGTTTGGGTGACTTAAATATAGACATTCTGATAAACCTAACTTTATATTCTTATTGTAATAGTCTCATTAAAGATGTATAAACCTAACTTTAACCACAGATAAACCTAACTTTATATTCTTATTGTAATAGTCTCATTAAAGATAATAAAAAGAAATATTTTATCGTGGGGAAACTCAGTGGACTTCCTCCGCCTTGGGAAGGGCGGAGGGGCATGCCGGGCTCAAACCGGCTAAAACACCACGGTGTCCTTCTTCTTACCTCTAGCCGGGGGTGAGGTGTACACTTTATCTGCATTAGACCGCACCCCCGGAAGATCCACAGGGTACCATGCTGTCCATCCCTCTAGCTTAGAATTCTTTAGTCGCCTTTTACGACCTCCATGCGAGGAGATGCAGTGGTGCTATATACTTAATCCGGACACCACACGGCGACTCTTACCTTATTAAGTTTTAGTTATTATTCATTCGATTGATTCAACTATATATTCGATTCAACTATATATTCGATTCAACTATGTAACACACTATTTAAAAAGAAATATGTTATTAGAACGGCGTTTGCTGTTGTTTACCTAATAAAGTGCCCAGCAACGGGCCGTTCTTCGGCCGGATACCGCATAATAACAACAATGTCAATCAGCCATCCACTTCTTCTGCTTCAGCAGACACGATTTTGGAACGTTCTGATGAGGACTCCGATACAAAATGTAACTGCGAGCACAGAACACCTTTTTTTTATTGGTCATAATTTCGGCCGAATGAAATCCACTGCTGGACACAGGCCTCCCCCAAAGATCACCACATCGACCGACATCGGTATGTTGTGTGCTCATTGGGGGGTTTTGCAATAATCGCCACGCTTGGCAGACGGGTTGGCGATCGCAGTTGAGTTGTTAGTGTACTCGAAGGACGCTGCTGCCCATCCTCCGGCTAATTCCTTAGTCGACTTTTACGACACCCAGGAGGAGGAGATGGGGTGGTGGCATTCTAAGCCGGCACCACACGGCAATGGCCGGATAGTAACGATATCCGCTGCAACTCTATACTAAACCTACCGCGATTTCAGATGTAGGACAGTGGTACGTACCCATTTCAAAAACACAATTACCTTCAAAACATAGTGCACGTCGAATGGTATTTATTGTATATACAACATTGTTCTAGCGAGCAAGTTTACAAGTTTACAATAATAATAAATAGTTGACATATTGTCTAAAGAATGGCATCTGCATCCGTTTTAAACATTCAAGATCTCTATAGGTTTTGATAATATCACCATTGTCTGTTACGTTCAATGATAGAAACAATATCGATATAATATAAATGATAATGAAAGAGTTGCTATTAGTATAACTGTTATCTATGGATTTTTATCATATTTTCCTTGATCGCCGAAGTTAAGTAAACCTTTTAAACCATTTATTATGCCACACACATAAAATATACAAATAAAAAGTAAAATGTACAACAGGCCACATCAGAAGAATATAATAAGCATGCTAACATTATATGTGTAGCAAAGGATTCAGCTCAGTATTTGCTATGCACACGTACACAGCGCTGATTTTAAGCTGGTCCCTACCATTTGGACAAACTTAATTATATTCACGCGCACAAGAAAAGAAAAAAGGAGTAAATAAAATACCAGACATTTAACATCGACTAACACATCTAAACTAACCGATTCTACAATATAAAAGTAGTAAAAAATAAAAATAAACGAAGTAAAACTAACAACCAACATACTACATAATAATAACTACATATAACAAGAACAAAGCACTACACGATGAAATTATAACTATATATATAACATCTCACACAAGATAGTGACCACATGCGTGCCACCCGTCTTCTCGTGGGTCAGCGACGGCAGGGGGTTTCAGGCGTATCGAACGCCCGGCGCCGTCTCGTCCGGCGTGCGGGATCGGCTCTCTCGATCCCGCTCTGCGGTCTTCTTCTGCAGCATGACGCTCTCACATAGACCAGTCGCACAGAGACCTTTTTTTTATTTTTTTTATTGGTGCCCAGTGGAAATTCTTCATGAACTTCCAAGGGGTATGTAAGGGGTAATTTTCGAAGGGGTATGCCGGACTCCTACCGGCTAAAACCACTGGAGCGTCATCTTCGGCACCTAAGGGAGGCTCCAGGTCCTCGTATGATCACACTAGAGCCGCCCACTGGTGCCACGCCTATAGGCACATCCATGAGAGGGTAACTGTAAAGCGGTCACCCCCTCGGGGGGATTGTAAAGGATCCCCCAAAGCATCCCACAGCAGCGCGTGACCACATGCGTGCTACCGTCTTCTCTTGGGTCGCTCGGTGTGGGCACGCAGTTTCCCCAATCTACGCACCCGCGAACCCAGAGGTCCCCTGCCTCACAGCAACGGCAGGGGGTTTCAGGCGTGTGGGAATAAGGCGCCAGGGCGGTTGTTACCCCGGCGCCGTCTCCTCCTTCTGCGAGCGGGGTCGGCCCTCTCCCGATCCCGCTCTGCGGTCTGTCTCCTTCTGGACCATGACGCTCTCACAGAAGGAGACCACTGCACAGAGACCTAGTCGCTCACTATGAGCTTCATAAGAAAGCTCTAGACCTCATAAGACCTCAGGGAGCTATGGAGAGAGATATGCTTGGTATTTCTTTACGAGATGTAAGATTATCGTAGGAGAATCCAAACTAGCAAGCAAAAGAAATTCATAAAGAAATACCAAGCTAGGCAGGAAAATTGTTGATCGCCTGTGGGCAGTACATTTTTTTTACTATGAACCTGGTATAGTTACCACATTTCACAATAGTTCCGTTCAAGATTCACCAGAGACAATTTGTGTATGTTTCTACGTATAGTGCATCCATGGCGAGCTCCTGGTGCCCCATTTCATTTTAGAATAAAGTCGTTCAATGTCCCTTTTCTGGAAAGCATCCAAAGGCCCTTTTCCAGCGAACCGCAAAGAAAGTAGACTATGAGCCAAGAGAATGTTATTATCATTTTTATGTCCTTGCGAGCGATTCTGATTATATTTTGTTATTATTTAAACGGATTACATCGCGAAAGCTTACTATATTTCTTTTATGTTTATGTTTACAATTAATAAGTACACAGAGCATACTTACTTCATATTCGCAAGTCGATAGTTGTTCACCTTCACACTGAAAATCAGCGCTGTGTTGTTGCACACACTACACCGAAGCACCATGCTGAGTGCAGACCTCACTGTCCCAGTTACTACATGCAATTGCAAAACTATAGGTCAAACTGTTGAAGTTTTATTCCTATTTTTTACGTTTTAAAAGAAGGTTTATATATGTATAATTAGCAAGCTGAAGTGGCACTGAGCTGGTCACGTCTGTCGAAGGACCGATGGCCGATGGAGCACACGAGTCCTAGAGTGGAGACTGCGTATGGGCAGACGTAGTGTGGGACGCCCACCGGCCAGATGGACGGATGACCTGAAAAAGTTTGCCGGGTCCAGTGGGTGCAGTGGACCGATATAGGCTGACGATGATGATGATGTACGTTTGTTTGTGGTGCGTTTCCGTGTGGTGGTCAGATTAGGAGTATAGCACCACTCCATATCCTCACATGGACATCGTAAAAAGCGACTAAGAGACTTTAAACCAGAGGGATAACCAGCAACGTCCCTTCTGTGGAACAGCCATTTTGCGCTAACGCCCAGCACACCGGGGGTCACGGGCGCGCAGATTGGGGAGTCTGCGTGCTCATACCGAATGACCCCCGCGAGAACGGCAGCGCGCGCGTGGTCCCGTGCCACCGTGTGGGCAGCACAGCGCACATCGAGGCTTGGAGGGATCCTTTAGAAGCCTCCCCGGGAAGTGCCTAGGTCTTTTTACAGTCGCCTTCCTTTCGCTAGAGGGGATGACCGCTTTACAGTCATCCCCTCCGAGATGTGTCTAAAAGCACGGCATAAATGGGGCTGTAGTGTGATCGTACGAGGATCTGGAACCCCCCGTTCGGCGCCGAAGATGACCGCTCGTATGGTAGTCCGGTATGCCCTTCGCCCTTCCCGGGGCGGAGGACGTTCATGATGAATTTCCACTTGAGACCAATAAAAAGAGGTAGATACTCTGTGGTCCATACTATAATTTGAAATTCAAGAAATGGTCGATATATCGAGCCCTGACCGCCGACTTATCGTAAGCGACAATTTCTCGAACTTGAAATTTGTGTCGTAAGCTTACGATCAAAAAAGCTAATTCTAAGAATTGTCGCTTAGGAAAAGTCGGCGGTGAGGACCCGATATAGTTCCAAAAATGAGGCATTAGAGTACTCGTATTTCTGAAAAACAACCAAGGTCCTTAATTTTCTGCCAAAATAGCACTTTTCTAAAGAAAAACTTAAAAAAATAAGTATAAACATAAATATATCTCGAATTTATCTTAATCACAAAATTAAAACAATTATGTAGCCTTAATAAGAAAAAATAATGCACGCCGGGAGTGCCGACAGAAAAAAAAATCTCATCCTCATCTAAAATATGCGTACCGCGCTAAAAGAAGTTTTCAATTCAAGCGTCTCGTAACGGTGTCGCGAGTCCGGATATTTTATCTCATCTAAAAATATGCGTACCGCGCTAAAAGAAGTTTTCACTTCAAAAATCTTTGTATTGTAGTTATTCTTAATTGTTTTCATTTTGCAACGTTTTATTTAGGTACTACCTGTATAATGTGACATACTGTTATTTCTCCAAATAACCCTTTAGTATAATAGTTTCAACTGCTTCTCGTTTTAAGCCGCGTCCCGTTTCAAGTCATTGCGTGATGTGGGTATATCATGGTTTGGGCTGATTGAAATATTCATTGTTTCATTGAAGTATGTACTTACAATATATATTATATATGTTATGTCTGTTAGAAATGTTTAAATCTTTACACAGTGTAATAGTAATGCTATTTGCAATCCATGAGTACGTATAAACACTGAATACCCTTCTCCGCTATATTAGTCATTTTCTTGTAAGCTCACAAAAATTCTACTAATGATATAAATGCGTATTAAGGTTGGGTTTTTATATTGACCTTTTGTGATTAAAAGTTGTTAAAATTACGGTTAATGCATCGGTCGATAGTGAACTGTAGTCTCCATGCGGTACACACGATGACCATTTTACTATGGAGCCCAGTCCCTTTCAATATGGACTAAACACCCTTTCACTATGGGCCATAGTCCATTTCGTTATGAGCTACAGTCCCTTTCATTATGGACTACATTCCCTTTCATTATGAGCCACAATCTCTTTCATTATGGGCTATAGTCCCTTTCATTATGTACTACAGTCTCTTTCACTATGAGCCACAATCTCTTTCTTTATGGGCTACAGTCCCTTTCATTATGGACTACATGGTGTACCATTTACTGTGGTACCCTAAGCGCCACTTGATGTAGGAACCGGGCATTACTATTTTTACAGTACATTCTGAGGGTTTGGCTTTGGATTGTGCTTAGCAACAATCTTGTATTTATGGAACACGCCTAATATCACTCTAGTTTCTAGATGAAAATAAGCTTCACACTATATCCAATCAACTGGTAATGGGCGTGATCGGTGACCAGGGCGACACGGTGCAGTTCGCGCAGTTCATCAACAAAAACGTCCAGCTGTATAAGATGAGGAACGGCTACCAGTTGGACCCAGCAGCCGCCGTGCATTTTACAAGGAAGTCTTTGATGGAGTCTCTGAAGGCTGGGGTACGTTAATTTAGATTTGTTTTTTATTTATTTATAATTTCACGTACCAAAGAAATTGGTGTGGTGTGCGGATTGTTATTATTATTATTTAGCACGGCTCTATCTTCTCCCGTTGATGACGTCAAAGGTGACTAGAACCTCTAAAACGGAGGGATGTGCAGCAGCGGCTCTTCTGTGGAACAGCAACCATTCTAGCGTGTTTCCCGCCATATAATGACGCCAGCGGGTTGAACCCGTGTCTGTAAACACTTTCTGTCTTTTTGGTTTCGGAAAGCAATGTTTACCTTGTACAATCTTATTTAATTGATAGTTTATTTTGTTTTGCGATACCGAAATAAAAATATTTTCTTTCTTCTTTATTTCTTTCTAAACCACCACCACAGCACAACATACATAGGCTGCACTAAAAGTATCGGGAATGGAATATTTCCACTGTTCCTGTCATATTAAAATCTTTTTAATTGAAAACTCCTTGGTTTTACAAATCGAATACCATTTATTTATTTAAATAAGATTCACGGTCTTGTCACAAGGTTTTGTCAAACTTGTTTAGTCGTTGAGAAAATGGAATTGACTCGAGAAAATTCAAGAGCTATGATTTATTATGACTTTCGAAGTGGTTTAACACAAAAACAGTGTGTTGACCGGATGATTTCTGCATTTGGTGATGAAGCCCCATCCAAAACCACAATTTATCGCTGGTTTGCTGAATTTCGACGTGAACGTGTCAAGCTCAGTGATGATCCTCGTCAAGGTCGTCCAAAAACTGCAGTCACCCAAGAAAACGTTGATGCTGTGCGTAAGCTGATTGAGGAAGATCGACATGTGACATACCGCGAAATTCAGGCAACTTTAGACATTGGCATTAGTCAAATACAAATAATCTTGCATGAACAATTAGGTGTAAAAAAGTTGTTTTCCCGATGGATACCGCATTTGCTACGTGAAGAGCAAAAAGCGGCTCGCGTTACTCGGTGCGTCAGAGCTCTCGAAAGATTCCACGCAGGATCCTCAAATGCTGTATACAACATCGTATCAGGTGACGAATCCTGGATATATGCGTACGAACCCGAAACAAAAAACCAGTCACGAGTTTGGGTGTTCGAAAATGAGTTAAAGCCAACAAAAATTGTTCGTTCACGGAGTGTTGCAAAAACAATGGTGGCCACGTTTGTCTCCAAAACCGGCCATGTTACGACTATTCCTCTTGAGGGACAAAGAACGGTTAATGCAGAATGGTATGCTAGCATTTGTTTGCCACAGGTCGTTTCTGAACTCCGTAGAGAGAACTGCAACCGCCGCATCATCCTCCATCACGACAATGCGAGTTCTCACACCGCGCACAGAACAAAAGAGTTTTTAGAGCAAGAAAACATAGAATGATTAGACCATCCGCCGTACAGCCCCGACCTAAGCCCTAATGATTTCTATACTTTCCCTAAAATAAAGAATAAACTGCGTGGACAGAGATTTTCATCACCTAAAGAAGCTGTGGACGCCTACAAAACGGCCATTTTGGAGACCCCAACTTCCGAATGGAATGGTTGATTCAATGATTGGTTCCATCGTATGGAAAAATGTGTCAAATTTCGCGGAGAATACTTCGAAAAGCAATAAATAAATTTTTAAATAGTAATGTTGTGTCACTTCCTTGATTCCCGAAATTTTCAGTGCCGCCCTCGTATTTTGGGAAAGTGGTATTCATAACTATTATTTTTACCATAGCAATTTTATCTACGTGAAATGCTGTTATAACCTTCAATAATTATGTTATCATCTCGCACTAAAGATAATGATTACATTCTTTCCAATCTGTCATTATATTTCAATTTTATTGATGATAAGTTAACGCGCGCATTATTCAGTTGTCTGATCATTTATTATTTTATCATTTGAAGAACTATTACTTTATTTCATTCCTGTGTTTAATCAACAATATCAATTTAATGCACACATACGAGTAAAATAATTGCGGTTAGCTTCATACCGAAAATTGCTACGAAAATCTTATTACACATTTTTTATTTATTAATTCAAACTCAAATCATATCATTGTTGCCTGTCTTATTGTGCGTCAAATGGACATGCAAAGCACTTTCGTTCAGACATAATTATGACTTTTTCTGTAACACTTTCGTCCGTAAGAATTTATAATATCAGTGCTAATTACTTTGGTGCTATTTAATTAACTTCGCTTTATGAATAAATTGCTTTTATATTGTAATAATTATCAATATCAGTTCTGTTGGTATCTTTTTTGTTTTATTCCGATGTTGCAAATTATAAGTGTTGATTGATTTTTAACAGTTATTCGAATGAAGGATGTTTTTGCATGCCATATAGAGCAGGATTCGTTCGAAACATTAATATTGCAAGTAATCTAAATCCTATTTTATTTCATTTAGGTTTTGTCAAAATATCTGACATTTATTTTAGCTACATTTGCTAAGTAGTAGTAAGGAGTGGAACTTATTGCAAGAGTCTGTGTTTCCCGATCGTTATAACATCGGAATGTTATAATCTTCCGGGCGAAATTAATAATCAATCTAATCCGAAATCTTTGGATTTGGACAAACTAGCTATACTCGGGCCACGTTATGAAGTACCTTTTAACCACTGCACATTTACAATATCCGAAATTATTGGAAGCTAGAGGAAGAAGAGATGTTCTCTGAGGTATCGAAATCACAGACTATTATTTTATATTTCTATAGTTTTATATCAAAATCTTTTCCCCCAGACCCCGACCATGGTGAACATGCTCGTTGGAGGTTACGACGAGGCTGAAGGAGGACAGCTGTACACCGTAGACTTTTTGGCTTCTAGTATGAAGGTGCCTTTTGGCGTTCACGGCTTTGGAGGACTCCTCAGTTTGGGGATATTAGACAGACATCATAAACCTAGTAAGTTTACTGTAGTTGTATACTTCTATTTGTATGATAATGGTGGGAATATTTTGACGGCACTGCGCAGCGGTTAAACGGACTGGCTTTCGGCGCTATGGGTCACAGATTCAGTTCCCGCACGGAACCAATCTGTTCGTCATATCGGCCATTTATACGCCCGTTGCTGAACAAAGGCCTCCCCCATAGATTTCCACAACTGTGTCATCATTTTGGGGGGTATTTGCCAATACTCCCCACGCTTGGCAGGCGGGTTGGTGAGCGCAGTATGGCTACCGTTTCTTAGAAGGGATGCTGCTGCCCATACCTCTGGTTTAGATTCCCTTAGTCATCTTTTACGACATCAACGGCAGGAGATGGAGTGGTGCTATATTCCTAATCCGGATACCACATGGACCTTTATGTTACTTTTATGTACGGATTATTATGTTGAAAGTAAGATAAAACCTCACGAAATTCCACGATAGGCAGTCGATTGAGATTATCATAATTTCTAGATGAAATTAAAACAGGTGTAAGTGACATTGTAACCAGAACTGACACCATGGATTCAGTACATGATCCTGTAACCCTCAGTGTCAAAATTTTGTGTCGGTAATTCAGGAAATTTCAGTTATTTTTCCAGTTCATTGAACTGATTTGAGTCTATCCTAACGCCAATTTCATTTGTTTTTTAAAAACTTTGCCCCACATTTAGGATTTCTCCTGTGTCGTGGGTGCGTTTACAAACACAAATTCCACACACAATATACCCAGATCCGGAACAACTACCTGCAGATCGTACAAATATTTGTTCCGTGTGGGAATCGAACCCACGACCCGGTGCGCAGCAGCCGTCTGTATCAGCCACTGCACCAACCGTGCCGTTAAATTAAATCACATTAAAATGAAAACACAATAAACTTTTTATTTTCACATAAAACCGCAATGTAAATAAAAACTAAACGGTTTCGGTACGGGGTTTCGCTACGGTTCACGGACATCGCTTGCAGTAGCTTAATAATATCATATCATGGTACAATAATCACGTAGCGTTTTGATCGCGTTGTTTACGATACATTGCGTGCTCAAAAATGACATAAACTGTAACATATTACTTCCGAGATAAACGGCTTTCCTATTTTGATTGTAGACCTAAGTGTAACCTGTTCCCAAAGTTTTCGGTACGTTGTACTTGCGCTCTCTATATGATAATTTGTTTTCCAGACCTAACAGAGCAAGAAGCCTACGAGATCATCAAAATGTGCGTCAATGAAGTCCACACGCGGTTGTTCGTGAACCTGCCCAACTTCCAAGTAAAGGTAGTTAACAAGCAAGGCATCAAAGACTTGCCTGTTATCAACCCGGCTACTTTTATACTAAAGAAGAAGTGATTTTCTGTAATTTCATCGATAAAATAATTTTGGGATCGTGATTTATCAATTTGCGATTTATTTTTTGACGTCGAAGATAGTTTTTGATATCTATTATGTTTATTATATTATTTGTAAACGTAACAAATATGTGTATATTATTTATAAACGTTACAAATATAATATGTATTACTTGTAAACGTTATAAATAAAGTTATTACCGTTTACATATCGTTTTATTGAGATTTTTCTAGTAATTGTTGTAATGAACGCACAATTGGCGCAGTGACTAACAGACTTGCTGACTGCGCTACATATCGACGATGATCCGCACGGAAATAACATTTTTATGATATGCAGATAGTTGTTTCAAGTCTGGGTGTTTGTGCATGTAAGATTGATGTCCGTAAACTGTACCCACGGCAAGAAGAGAAATCCTAGAATGGCCAAGTATAAAAAAGGGGGAAAAAGTTTTTTTAAATATATGTCTGTGTTGCGAGGTCAATTTATCTTCTACATTTGTAATGTTTGAAGATAGAACTTACGATTTTTTGTGTGTGTTTGATTGTTTTGGTTAACACATGGGATTCACGATGGTTAACATTGTAGAAAGTGACGGCGTTTCAGGTTCCAGTAGTCATAGAATGATTTGATATAAATTATTTGAATCTGGGAGAGATTCCCTCGTCACTTGCTCGAACGGCCCTTTCCGAGCCACACACGGCTTTACATACCCTTAAAATATATTTAAATAATACTGATTCAGCTCTCCCTCAATTTGGTCCCCCAACAGCGCCAACAGCTGAAGTTTAAGTTTCGGCTTTCGTTTTATGCCTCACTGGAGGTGTTTTCCGCTTCACCAGATTGCTCGGTTAAGCAGCGACATATTTCTGAGATGCATGCGACAAGACATACAAAAAAGTTAAAATTGGAAATTCCTGTAGTGACGAACAAAATGTTGTTTTTGGTGTCCCTCAGGGGAGCGTGCTCGGCCCGACGCTGTTCCTGCTGTATATCACTTGCATACATCTATGACATTTAATACAGCTAATCAGGATAGAAGAAGAAGCGATAATGTGGCTCACTCCCGAAGTGTACGTACAGCTTTTGCAAGGCGACAGTATATTACTCAATCTGCCTATATTTATAATAAAATAAACGCAAAATTAAAGTTTCATCCTAAGGTTCTGCATGAATGCAAGAGGCTAATAACTGAATGGCTAAAAGCACTAACATATGAGGAAACTGAACACCTTTTAATTAGACTCAGTCGAAAATCTTGCCTATTTACCGATATATTACACTCAAACACAATTGGGCAGCCATACACATCACACACACACAACACACACGCACTTGTTACATTGCATGTTTTTCTCCTTATTTTAGTTTAAATGCAATTTTCATTCGTTCTCGTTTTTATTTTTCTTTCTTTACTTAATTTATGTAATAATGGTCTCAAAATGTTACTATGAAGATAATGATATATATAATAAAGATGAAGCGAGACCGCCCCAACACAAGTATTTTTTATTACTTACTGGGGTTGCGTCAATTTTATATGTGTTGTAATGATTTGAGACAATAAAGATTATTATAATTATAATTGTCATGAGCAGGCGTGACGCTTACCAATAGGCGAATGACTTGCTCGTCTTGTCATCAAGTTGTTTAAAAAGAAAAAAGAAAAACAGCACTACAAGTAGGTACGGGTAATGTATTTAAAGAGTTCACACAAAGCGCTATCGCCATAACCACATAATTCATGTTGTAACTCCATAACTAGGTGAAGCGGCAACAATCTTAGGCCACCGTGTACATAGCGACTCGTATATAGACATGGTTTGTGTGTACACTTGTCACGCCAAGGCGTTGATAACATGGAACGCACGACTAACTCATTATCACCTGTTGTGAGGGTATTTATAATTTCATGCAGAATGCAGATGTTCGAATATGATGTATGGGTTTGTAGATAAGCTAAAGGTAAAACCCAAGACCAAGAACCAAGGTGAAAAGCAACAAGACATGTCAGTATGTTTGGACGAAAATCCAAAAAAAGATAAATGTTCTAATTTCTTTCGAGATATTTTTATGGTATATGGTATATTTCATTACTCAAAACTTCTAGAAACGAGTACACGAAATATCCTTAGCACCACAGGTCAAATGTTTGACAGGTTGTTGGAGCGAACCCTAAGTTACCCAACGCAGGCTGGGTAATTTGAAGTACCCGTAACATATACATATACGCCGCATATACGATTACGTTCCACTACCTGTTGTAAGGAAGTTTATATTATACTAGTTGGACCCCGCGGTATCACCCGCCCGCATTTAATAGAAACCGTATTATTTATAAATAATTAGTACCTAAATATTGGATTTCATTTCTAAAATTAAAGAAGCTTAAGTTATTCCTTATAACATCAGCTATCTGATAGATCAGATAGACAGACCGACAGACAAAAAGTTTAAAAATTGTTATGTTGTTAAAAGTACCGTAAACAATTTTATATGCATTTAGTAAAAAGCTGTTATTTCGACATTACAAACAGACACTACAATTTTATTTATTTGTATAGATATTAGAAAGACGATTTAAAAAAATCTCAGCCACTCCACCAACCGTGCCGTCAATACACAGGGTTAGTCGGAAATGGTGTACCAATATTTTTTTTGTTGGGCTTCTCGCATACATTTCTGGGAAATGTGGTTGCTTAACCGGTCATTTCTGGCAAAGCCAAAGGAGGCCTCCAGCCAGAAGGTGTACCAATTTAAAGAATCACTGATGGCTGTTTCACAGTTAATGTCTTATCTAACAAATCATATTTTTTTAATTATTTTTTTATTCCACATTCTTCAATTTGTAGTCAACGATAGCGGTCAGGGCTTGATTTATTATTTTCATTCCGAAATAATCCTTTGTCGGAAAGTAGTAGGTCTGTGAACCCTCTGGGTTCGCGGGTGCGTAGATTGGAGAATCTGCGTGCCCACGCCAAGCGACCCAAGAGAGGACGGTAGCACGCATGTGGTCACGCGCTGCCGTGGGACGCCTTGAAGGATCCTTTACAATCCCCCCGGGGGGTGACCGCTTTACAGTCACCCTCTCCGAGATGTGCCAATAGGCGTGGCACAGTGGGCGGCTCTAGTGTGATCATACGAGGACCTGGAGCCTCCCTTACGTGCCGAAGATTACTGCTCCAGTGGTTTTAGCCGGTAGGAGTCCGGCATACCCCTTCGCCCTTCCCCGGGGCGAAGGAAGTTCATGAAGAATTTCCACTGGGCACCAATAAAAAAAAGTCTGTGAACCCATGTATGACGTTAAATGTAAGACACAGTTGATGATAGGATTGTGTGATATTATTCATGAAAAGATTGAATAGCTATGTAACTCTGTATCTTTTGACTTTTTGGGGAAAGTCGTAGAACAAAAGTTACTCATTGCCACCCATAGTATTACACCCTTTCGGCTTAGTACACTCTTTCCGACTAACCCGAATGACTTTGATACACTCTAACTTTTACACTTAACTTTCTTAAACTTTGTGTAACTATCCTTCGTTTTCCCGAAATGTGTAAGCAAATCACCATAAGTACGCAAACCAGGGTGTGTGAACAGGACATTATGGTACTAATCTGTTGAACACGACCACAACATAACCCTCCATACACCATGTTTGCTTATCTCCTCTCAGTTTAGCATGGTAACAAAGTTTACTTAGGACAATGTTTAGGGCAAACTTAATTTTCTTATTGTTGCGGCACACTTTAACTACAAGTATTATAATTTACCTCGTGTCGCACGCACGGATCCTTGACACAGAAAAGAAAATGCATACATTTGCAGTAAGTTATCCTTTCGTGGTTTGTGGGTTAGCTGAAATGAGTTGTATTTAATCGAGTTTCATAGTCAGTATCGGTTGCTACACCTTGTACCTTAAATATCCGTTCCTATACCTACTGTGTTAATAAAACAATACTTTTAAACATAATAAATACCGACTTCGGGCCAGATATGCCCCAACCATGGTTCATGCAGACCAACGAGAAGTTATATTTTATCCCCGGGGCTCGACTTCATAAATAAAGTTTTTTTATCCTTTTCAGTGGTTTTAATATTTTTATGTAGGGTTTTTGGAGTCGGTATTTTTTTTGTTAAAAAGTTTGATTTGTTTCTTTTTAGTGTAAATAAATGTAAGAACTTTTCCAACTTTGTATCAGTATTTAACACTAAAATAAAAATGACTCAAGTCGGTTCTCCGATCGAGGAATCGAAACTATTAAGATGTCATCTAGATAAGTGCGACTGCATTAACTTGTGTATTGAAGCTGCTTAACAAACTACTCAATCAAATGTAATGAAATTTATATGGGACCAACTTGAAAGTATTCTACACAAGTTAAAAAAAGAATTGCTGAAATCAGTTTACAATTTTCGGAATAATCAGTGTACATATTTTTTTTTTAAATACGCATCGAATTGAGAACCTCCTCCTTTTCGAAGTCGGTAAAAAAATCTAGTGACTAGCTGATTTATGATATAAACATTCTTTTTTTTGTTTGTACGCGCTTATCTCTGGAACTACCAGTGGGATTTGAAAAAATTTTGTTGCATATCATAGCCCAATTCCAGAGGAAGGTTATTCAACGCTACAACACTGAGGAGCCGAGCAAAAAGAAAAAGAGTCTGCAAGAACGCTAAGTGAAAATGAAGTAATAGCGCGGGCAGGCGATGAGAACCGAACACTACCGAACCGCGACGAGCCGAAAACCAGTTTAAACTAATTACCACACGATAATATGGCAAAGAATATTGTCGATGTCGAAGTGCTCTAAATTATAACCATGTCAGTTTAAAAACTATTATTGGAACTGAAAACGGGATATTTACCATGTTTGACATTTTTGACATGATCATGATGTTTTCAGTTCCAATAATACTCTAAATTATTTATGTGATTAGCGGGACGGGGAATTTAGAGTATTATTGAATACTCTAAATCATTTATAAATAGGTAATCCGATTTATTTTATTTTAAACGGTGTGTGAACCGCGGGGTAGCTAAACTGTACAAATAAGAAATAATGAAATTGAAGTGTCCGTTTGTAATGTCAAAATATACAAATAAATAAAATTGAAGTGTCTGTTTGTAACATCAAAATAACATTTTTTGTCTGTCTGTCGGTCTGTCTGTCGGTTTGTTCCCGCTAATCACGGGAACGATTTCTACGGTACTTTCACTGGCAGATAGCTGATGTTATAAGGAATAACTTAGACTACTGTTATTTTAGAAAAATAATTAGGGTACTGCGCAAAATAATTAAAACCCATGAAATCCAATATATATACTCCATGTCAAATGTCTATGCCGAAGTACTCTAAATTGTTTATATTAATCCAATTACTTTTATATTAAACGGCGAGTGAAATTGCGGGTCCCAGCTAATTATATATATAATCTATTTGGATACATCACACAACTTTTTGCTGGTTTGTTGGTTGGTGCAGTGGTTGATACAGTCGACTGCTGCGCTCCGGGTCGCGGGTTCGATTCCCGCACGGAACAAATATTTGTATGATCTGCAGGTAGTTGTTCCGTGTCTGGGTGTATTGTGTGTGAAATGTATGTCTGTAAACGCACCCACGACACAGGAGAAATACTTGTGTGAGGCAACGTTTTAAAAAAAAAAAAAAAACTTACTTTCGTTTATTTTATTGATTATAGACGAGCAGAAATATTGCTGATATGTCTCGAGAGTGTTAAAAATTCACAGTTTATTGCTTTAAGTTCTTTGCCAACGAGAGTCCCTTCGTTCGTAGCAGGTTATTCTTAAATCAGTTTACAGAGTTGGCAGCAACAACACTCTCCAGGAGCTTGTTCCAGTTATGGAACACCTTATTGCCGAGGGTGTGGTGTGTAGTGTTTGTATTCGCTATATGCGAAACAGTTGTTATGACATCTCATTAGACCGTTAATTTCAACGAAATGTCTTGAATGCATACATTGATGTACGACATTGTATTATGTTTGTCGCAGTCGCTTTCTGCGCCACTCGCTGCTGGTTCGATTCCCGCACGGACAAAGTATTTGTATGCCCCACAGATAGTCGCTTGTATCGAAAAAGAAAATGAAGACTATAAAAGAACTTAAACAACTACTATATTGAAATTTAAAAAATACCAATTTTATGCAAGTCTCTATCCGTCTTCCATCGAAAAAGCTCGGATGCCCTCGTTCTTCAACTGTTCTCCACATTCTTTTCAAATTCAAATTACCTGACCAAGTCTGACTATCATCCATCCCTTTTACTCTACAATTCGTTCTATATACTTTCCTTTTCGCACACTTTCTTACTTATTTTCCATCCCGCCTACATAAATAATAATAACAAATAATAATGCTAGTTACTGAAATCCCTTTTATTTCTAATCTGACGGCCTTGCGGGTCATTAAAGGGTATTTAATTTAAGTATTACCTACTTTATTTCTTTATTATGTTCACCAACGATCATTACAATGATAACTACTTAAATGTACCATACAACATTAAAGTGCTTATACTCGTACCAGCCACATTCTTTTCGAATTCAGATTAACCAACCAAATCTCACTATCATCCGTCCCTTTTACTCTACATACTTTCCTTTTTCGCGCACCGGAAAAAGCAGCGTAGGACGATTAACTAGATGGTCGCTGGGAGTCGCCGGATGCGTATGGCATGTAACCAGACTTTGTGGAAATCTGTGGGGAGGCCTTTGCTCAGCGGTGGACGCCTTTGGCGGATATGATGATAATGACACTTTCTTACTTCTTTTCCATCCAGCCTACATAAATTATTTATGCTACTTACTGAAATCCCTCTTGGTTCTAATCTGACGGCCTTGCGGGCCAGATAAGTGCAATTTGTATTCATATTAAAAACTGCGACTAGACATGTAGTTACTTGTGAGAAATTGCCGACCTTACTACCAACAACGATCACAGATAATAATCAATTTCCGCTTCCATTATCTAATACGCTCGTGAAATCTCTGCTTATAGTTGTTATGTACCTACTTTGTATGTTCTTATTGATCGCGTAATCAGTATAAAAATCACTTTCTTTTAAATTGCTTATGTATATACTTTACATAACATTATGATCACAGTAATAACATATTATTTATTCGTGTGGTGTCCGGATTAAGAATATAGCACACTCCATCTACTCCCGTGGATGTCGTAAAACGCGACTAAGGGACTCTAAACCAGAGGCAGCAGCGTCCCTCCTGTGGAACAGCGGCAATTCTGCGACAATTAACCCGCCTGTCAAGGGTTGTGAGTACAGGCAAATTCCCTCCAAACTGATGACACACGGTATGGGACCGGTCGTCTATGGGGCTCTTGTTCAGTAGTGGATATTTTTTGGCTGTTATTATGATGCTGATGAATAACATATTAGTGAGTTGCCAATGTGGTGCCGGCTCAGAATACCACCACCCCGTCTCCTCCCGTGGGTGTCGTAAAAGTCGACTAAGGGATTAGCCGAAGGATGGGCAGCAGCGTCCTTCGAGTACATTAACAACTCAACCCGTCTGCCAAGCGTGGCGATTATGGCAAAAACCCCCCAGTGAGCACACAACGCACCGATATTGGTCGTTGTGGTGATCTTTGGAGGCCTGTGTCTAGCAGTGGAATTCATTCGGCCGAAATGATGATAATGATGATGAGTTATACATAATTTGTTATAAAAGAATATGGCTTTGAAGTTTCTTCTACACGGTACCTTTGTTGTAAGGGGGAAATCTCATGGACTTTGTACATGGACGCGGAGGAGCGGGCCGGACGGATACCGACTAAAACCCTACGGTGTTCTATCGACCCACTCTAGGGTTGCGGAATTCTCCACAGTCGCAACAATTTGCAACTTACAAAGAAAGAAGAAAGAATGTTTTTTTATTGGACAGCAACAACAATACTTATGATAGTTATACCTTTTTTTTTTTTTTTTTTTATTGATTTCCAGTGGAAATTCTACATGGAACTTCCTTCACCCCGGGAAAGGGCGAAGGGGTGTGCCGGACTCCTACCGGCTAAAACCACTGGAGCGGTCATCTTCGGCACCGAAGGGGGGCTCCAGGTCCTCGTAAGATCACACTAGAGATGATAGTTATACCTATTACATATAAAGTTCAAATAAAAATTAAAATAATCACATAGGTACATTGGTTACAAATAATTTTTACTGTGCCAAGAAAGGTCCCCCATTCAGCTATATGCTACAAAACAGCACTGCGGTCTTGCAGCGCTGGTTTTCGATGGGTGACCCGTATGACGTACGGACATTACGGCGGTGCACAGAGGAAGTTACTAGTATGTTATGCAAGGTAAAAAAATAAATAAGGAGAATTATTTAAATATGTGCGTGTTCTGTGTATTGTATGTGTAGAGTAGTATATATAGTTGTCTATTATTATTGAAATTTATCGCATTCCATGCAGTTCTCCCCATGATAGAACTAATAAATGTCCGCGATGGTGCCGAACCGACACTTAAATTTTCGCAGTGGCTGAGCGATTGGCGCAGTGGCTGAGCTATTGGCTTTCTACGCTGCTGCGTGTCACGAGTTCGATCCCCGCACGGAACAAGTATTTGTATGGTCTGCAGATAGTTGTTTCGGGTCTGGGTGTTTGTGTTTGGGAACATTTATATCTGTACCCGTAGTAAGAGTTTCACTTCACAATGGAAACGTAATAGTACACTACACTATTGCTGCGTTCGACGCTGCGATTGGCCAACTCTCCAAACTGCAACCAATCTGCAACCCGTACTAGGGGTACTGTAATCTGTACCCACGACACAGGAGAAAACGGAGAGTAACAGTAAGTCGAAGTCAGTATTATTTCAAATTAATAAAAATAAATAAATATTGGCACTTATGAAACGTCATAATCGAATTCGCACGGTTCCAAATAGTTGATCTCGTGGAGAAGAGCCGGCAATAAAATAATTGATAATAAATACAATGTTGATTTTTACTTACAAATTATTGTAAAACATATACCGATTAAAATGTAGGTCAGTGTTAACACAATAATAATATGTTTTACACACTGGTAAGTGTGGCGCAACTTGAAATAACACTGTCTGAGGTTCCATTAGAACATTTATAAATGTTACATCGAATGTGACTGCAAAAAGGCGAATGCAGCAGAGAGGACGAGTTTATATTCATGGAGGTGTCTACAAATTCGGCAAATCATGTACCAACAAGGGACGTGCGACGTCACCACGTACACTGGTCGTGGCGATCTCTTATTGGAAAATTTCAGCTGTGTAGGTAAATACCACTGCATTGCCAGATATTCTGCCGCTAACCGGTAGTGTTTCAACATTATAACTGAGTTCCAGTTAGAAGGGCACTGTAGCTATTGACGTTACTGGATACAGGAGACTAAATTAATTATAAAAAATAAAAAAAAACCTTTTATTCAATATTTTCGTATAATTCTCAGCAAACCGCATTGGATATCCATACCAATGATGATGTTTCTTTTTGATGTGTGCAATAACCGATATGACTGCTCTGAAATAACAAATAAATTGTGCTATGTAGTTCCAAGAACCGTCATTAGAAGAGAGGTACGCGCACGTCCACTTTTCGCCGTATCTTCATGCCGAACCAACGCTGGAGTGCGCGCTCCTCTGCGACGTTTAAGTCAAAACTATAACAGCTTTTTTACAGACTTAGATTTGTTTACTGGATCGCCCAGCGAGTTTCGTAAAGCCTTGATTGAGACAATTAGAAATTTATAATTTGTAACCTTTTATATATATATTGTACATTTGTTCCACTCACTTGCGTAGTAGTTCTTAAGATTTCATAATTTGCTTTGTATAAACTGTGGATAACGGTGTGAGTTGCACGTTTGTTTTGTTTTTGAATTAATATTAATTAGCTAATATATAATGTGTAGCTGTTTGTCTATCCCAAATAAATAAATAAATACCACGGGGGTGCATAAAAAATAACTGGTCGGCCATTTTTGGGAGTCCGCCATATTGGATTTAGGATGACGTACCTTAGCTAACCATGCATTGTAATCCAAACTAAACGTGTATTCAACATTTCAGCTCCGTCGGTTGGGTATAACTGTTTTAAAATTCAGTTGCAAGATTTAACTCATACTAACAAGGCATCCGTGTGGTGTCCGTATTAAGAATAAAGTACTACTCCATCTCCCGTGGATGTCGTAAAAGGCGACTAAGGGACTCTAAACCAGAGGGATGGGCAGCAGCGTCCTTTCTGTGGAACGGTAGCTGTACTGCGCTCACCAACCCGCCTGCCAAGCGTGGTGAGTACTGGCAAATTCCCCCCAATATGATGACACAGTTGTAGAATTCTATGGGGGAGGCTTTTGTTCAGTAGTGGACGTTGTATGGCCGGTATGATGAACAAGGCAAGTTAAATAGAAGCATGTAAACTAGTCCTAGGCAGACTTACAATAATGATGGGCAGGCATGGCGCTTACCCCCAGGTAAATGACTAGCTGGCCTTATCACCAGGTTTAATAACAAAAGAAGGTGAAACTAGAGTATCGTACAGAGGAACTAAGGATCAATGGAACAGTACGCTATCAATGTTAGACGGCACGGTTGGTGCAGTGGCTGATACAGTCGACTGCTGCGCTCCGGGTCGCGGGTTCAATTGCCGCACAGAACAAATATTTGTATGATCTGCAGGTAGTTGTTCTGGGTCTGGGTGTATTTGTGTAAACGCACCCACGACACAGGAGAAATCATAGTGTGGGGAAACGTTTAAAAAAAAGTGATTATCTCTACATTCTTAACTACTTCTAAAAGACTTTCTACGAAACAAACATATTTGGAAGGTATTGAAACAGCAATGTCATTGCTCTTTGGAATTGAGAAACTTGCGCAAAATATATAAATAATGCATGAAATGATTTATGACTCATCATTATCCAGTGGATCTTACTACTCTGAATATAAACATCGTAATTAAAAAAATATTTATTTGACGGACTAATAAAAACATGTGAAGTGCGTGTCTACCTTGCCTAAGAGAGGTTCCGTAGGTCATCATTAAGTTTGATGATGAAAATGCAATAAAATATAGAAAAGCAATTTGTAAATAGTAATAAAGGTTCTCTGGAACAGCAGCAATTCTGCGCACACTAACCCTTTTTTATTTTAGCTGGTCGAGACAGTAACCATTCTGAGCTCAACAACCCCGCGGCCAAGCGTAGTGAGTACTGGCAAATTCCCCCCATAATGACGACAGATGGCATGTAACCGGTCGACTTATCGGGGAGACTTTTATGATGATGATGATATATGATAGTATTAATACCAGGAACAAAATCAATCTGTTTGTTCCTGCCACAAGGCTCCAGAAGATAAGCAAATTATTTAAATGGCATTGTATACGGTTTCACAATAAAATCCTGTCATATTTAAAAATTAAATCCATTATAAAACAGAAACTGTGTAGAAAAGGTTTCCATAACGTTACAGACTAAATGGATGACATAAAATGCTTGGGATTGAGTCTTCATGGATAAAATATAATTACCTATATTTTTATCTTGACATGCAATAAAATTAATTACATCATCATTTCTTAAACTGAATTACATTAATTCATAAAGGACATTTGAATATTCTACATTTGCTTAAATAATATTAGTTATATGTATTTTGATTATTCAATCTATATTTAGAATTTATACTGTACTAGCTGCCCGCCCCAGCTTCGCACAGGCAAGTGCATGTAAACTCGACCTACTGGGTCCAATTGTGAATCTAAACCACCCAGAAACCCTCTTAAATACACAAAAAATACATCAAAATCGGTCCAGTCGTTTAGGACTTCAGTGACAGTGACACACGTACAGAAGAATTATATACATAAGACTAGCTGCCCGCCCCAGCTTCGCAGAGGCAGGTACATGCGTACCCGATTGCAGCGCCACCTACCGGATCCAATTGTGACTCTAAATCATCCAGGGACTCAATCAAATATACACAAAATAAATCGTCAAAATCCACCACGTAATATGTCCACCAGTTTAGGTGTTCAGTGATATACACACGTACAGAAGAATTATATATAAGATGTGCGAGTACCGTTTTGTTTAATTGACTTGATAGTTGTCTGGCAGATTAGGTATGTCATGCTCACTGAATTGTCCTGCGTACGGAGGCATCCTGTATAAGGCACTTAGTTGCCCTACAATATGGTTGAGCAAAGCGACGCTGATGCATGCGTTATGGTCGTGTAGCTTAGACTCATTGTCCTCATGATTTAAGAGTAACCATGGAGTTTCTTTCCCATTCTTCTCTATAGGAAATCTACATCTTGGAACGCGGCAACTCAAGTTTGATTATTCATAAGTGCCTGTAAATGTTTTTACATGAATAAAAATATTTTTATGTTTATGTTTATAGCTATGCATTCTGACCTTGAATGAATGGTAGAGTAAGTTTTCTTAAGTGTTTATTTTATTGTGCAATCATATTTTTACGTGCAGTCACTATTTTTGTTGAGGAACTGACACAGTTTGTCAAACAAATCTCAAGATTTTTGGTGAGTGGTTAAATACTACCCTTATTTAAACCCCAAACATTGATTTTGATAACACTTACGATATAAGCACCTTCTTAGTTAATTAAATAGCGAATATTTCAAAGAAACTTAATGGAATCTAGCTTAGCCATTTTATATAGAAGTTCTCGTTAAAATAAAGATGAAACAACAATCTCTGTGAATCAAAAAATATTATTATAATAATAACATGTAGTAGTTATGATTTGTGTAAATAATGAGCCCAATTAAGAACTCTCCGAAAGTCATTGCGGCGTTAGTAATGGTAACATCAGTGCAATCATTCAAATCAGGCTTGTTTAGAGACTGTAAGAAGTTTAGACTCTTTTCAAATACATACATTGTTGTTTTAAAAAGAGAAACCATGGAGTTTCTTGCCCGTTCTTCTCCATAGGAAATCTTCATCTAGTAACGCGGCAGCTAAAGTCTATTCATATGCCTGGTTTAAATAAATATATTTTCATCATCGTCTTCCTCATCAACATTGATTTGAAGAGCTGTTCATATTATTGTTGATGTATATCAATCAATGCCGTGCAGTGCCGGCTCAGAATACCACCACCCCATCTCCTCCCGTGGGTGTTGTAAAAGTCGACTAAGGGATTAGCCGGAGGATGGGCAGCAGCGTCCTTCGAGTACATTAACAACTTAACTGCGATCGCCAACCCGTCTGCCAAGCGTGGCGATTATGGCAAAACCCCCCAATGAGCCCACAACACACCCATCCCATATCGGTCGTTGTGGTGATCTTTGGTGGAGACCTGTGTCCAGCAGTGGACTTCATTTGGCCGAAATGATGATATCAATCAAAATAATTTTAGTAGTCTCTGATTTTTATGTTTCGCTATGGTCATTATTCTGCCGCCAAGCAGCTGTGTAAACTTTAGAAATTAATGTGTTCCGGTTTGAAGGGCACTGACAGTAGCTCGTGAAATTACTGGGCATAAAAGACTAAACAATAAATATTTAAAATAAAGAGCTACAAAAACAAGATTACACACACAATAGCTGGAGCTAACTTTGGTATATATTTTCTGGATTACGTTCAACAAATTCTTTTACAACAATAAATTGGGCATCTCGGTTTGCCAACTCTACAGATTTTACAGCCTCATATTGTTTTTACGAATCATATTAGCCAAAGAACGTCCACTGCTGAACAAAGACCTCCCCATAGAAGTCCACAAGGACTGGTTACATGCCGTGTGTAGTCATTTTGGGTAGAATTATTACTCACCATGCTTGGTAGGTGGGTTGGTGAGCGCAGTATGGCTACCGCTTCACAGAAGGGACGCTGCTGCCCATCCCTCTGGTTTAGAGTCCCTTAGTCGCCTTCTTCGACATCCTCGGGAGGAGATGGAGTGGTACTGTATTCTTAATCCGGATTTCCAGACACCAGACGGTAAATCTAACTTTATATTTTCTTTCATAATTGTTAAACGATTTAGCAAAACATCAACGCAATTTGCTTGCATTATTTCTGTTGTAAAACAGATTAGATATGCTTCGCAAAATGCCTTTTTGGTTGGTTTAACTGGATAAAAAATGTCTGGATTGCATTCGGACGCCTACACTACTTGTAGCACTAGCTGAGAAAGATAGCAATTTTGGCCTCACGTGTTCATAATTATTAATTAATAAATATGCTGTTATAACGTAATGACCGGTATACGTATTAAATATGCAAGATGGGGTACGCCGCGATAGCGGCGGTAAGTCCCGTCACGGAGGAATGGCTGGAGAGGCGGTATGGCGCCCTCACCTTCCGGTTGACGCAGGTACTCCCGAACCATGGCTGTTTTGGGAAGTATCTGCGTCGAATAGGCCGAGAAAGGATGCCCAGTTGTCATCACTGCGGAGACTGCTCGGAGTACACGGCGCAGCACACGGAGGAGCGCCCCGCTTCGGAAACACAGCGCCGTGATCCCGTCGCGGCCGTGGTTCAGTACATCGTCCGGAGCGAGAGCGCATGGGATGCCGTCGTTTCCTTTTTCGAAGACGTGATGCAAGCAAAGGAGGCGGCAGAGCGGGGATGGGAGCAGACCATCTCAGATCCCCGCTGCAGAAAACGCACCGGGCGTAGACGCCGGAAGACGGCGCTGAACGATTTCCGGCCACCACGAGGAGCGGCCTGCGGACGACGAACAAGCGTGGTCAGGACACCGTGGGATTTTAGCCGGTTTGAGCCCGGCATGCCCCTCCACTCTTTCCAAGGCAGAGGAAATCCAAGAGGATTTCCCAACGATAAAAGAAAGGTGTGGATGTGTGTATGGATTCAAAATAAAACTATGAGGAGCTAATGAGTGCTTTCATTCTAAGATTGAAGAATAAATTGTTCTGAGGTAAAAGATTGTAGAACATTGACATAGCTTTGAGCACTATATTTGAATGATAATTATATCAGAAGTCGAGATTAGGAAATACGAAAATCCTTTTCGGTATAGTTTATTCGTAGAGCCGAGAACACACTACTTTATACCGCAGTGATGTTTTGTTATTAGAAGGACTTTTCGAGCATAAAAGATTTATGGTTTATGGCAATATGATATAATTTACACACAAGTATTAATGGTAACATTAATGATAGCTAAGTGATGGAAAGCTTGCCTGCCATAAGAAGGGTTTGATATCATCACAGCCCCCACCTCTAAGTTTTCGGATTCATGTTTGGAGCAGAATTCGCTTATAACTTGTTAACGGTGAAGAAAAACATCGTGAGGAAACCTGCACACCTAAACGAGCTCTGAAATGTTCTCAATGGTGCGTGTAGTCCGCTAAGCTGCACTAGACCAGCGTGGTGGACTAGGGCCTAAGCTTGTCCCTCCGTGTTTCCTTCCCGGTTAGCTCAACTAGGAGGCTCTCTCCACGGCAGCAAGTAACGGAGTTCAGTTAATGATATTTAACGAAACGTAACATATGTATTGCTTTAATGGTATATTGATATTCACAACTTCAACACTTCATGCTGATGATTATATAAATTTTAAATAATAGCTTACTATCACAATTTAAGCTAATTAAAAATAGGTAATTGTAATATTGCAGGAGACTATTTGTCAGAGTGACAGCTGTGTGCCACCATAGTGAACCACTAGCGTTCACGATCGAATGTGTAATGATCAAAATAAGAACGATTCGACACCACAATACTAAATTCGAATGTTTGATTTGAATAAAGAATGAATCATGAAGTGGACAGTGAGGGAGATCAAAGAGCTTTCTCATCGTGAGAAGAGGTCCTTGCCCAGCAGTGGGATACTAATGGGCTGACTATGTAATAATGGTTATAATCTGATGTAAGCCATTTTAGAATAAAACTGCTTAGCCGTTTCCAGAACATTTGACTAAGGAAAATTCATTAGTCAAACGTCAACACGTGTAAATCCTACACTCAGGTATTTTTAAACACACACAGATAGTATTATTCTGGGTTGTATATACAGTTTACAAACATACATTTTCCATGCGTAACCACCCAGAATCAGAAAAATACTCTGTAGGTCATACTAAAATTAATTACGTGCGTGAATCGAACCTGCGACTCGTAGCTGTCTTGCTATAATCGCTTAGCCACTGAGCAACTTGACGTAAACCCAAAGTTTTTGAAACAGAGTGATCCCAGTCCATATAAATGGATATTTTTCATTTAACGTCGCCCTGATAGCTATAAACACATGAAGCATCGAGCACTTGCTTTTATCAATACTTGACCAAGTATGCTAACTCCGACGGTGTATTTAAGTACTTAGACACAGGTACACAGTTTAGAATAGCATATAATACAAGCAGGTAAGAAACACGAAGACAAAAATATACAAATATTATTGAAAACAAACCAACAGTGCATTTCATAAGAACTCGATTCAGAGTCCGCAGTGAAAAGTAGTGTTTTTACTACTAAATTAGATATTTCACTGCGGACTCAGAAGTGAGTTTGCTAGTGGATTATTAATTTATTCTGTTTAATTGACGTGATAGTTGTTTGGCAGTTTAGGTATGTCATGCTCACTCAAGTGTCCTGCTGATGGTGGCGTCGTGTATCGGGTCGCTTAGTTGCCCTACAATATGGTTGAGTTGAGCGACGCTGATGCATAGCGTCATGCTCGTGAATGAGTGCTGTCTGTTGGGATTGGTCAGCTTAATGCTGCCATGACAATTTAATCATTCCGTAGAACAGCAGCCATTCTGCGTTCACCAACCCGCCTGCCAAGTGTGGTGTGTACTGGCAAATTTCCCCCCAAAATACACACGGCTGGTAACCGGTCATTCTTGTTTGTTCAGGGGGCGCAATTCCTTAAGCTCAAACATCTATACATCCTTAAATACAGGGGTACAATTCCCTAAGTTCAAACATCCAGACATCCTTGAATACAGAATTGAAATGACGGTGAAAAACCAATTTGGTATACGCTAAAACATGATTGAAGCTATTCAAGGACACGTTGCAGACGGTGAGCCGTGGGAACGAGTCTTGGGGTATACCAAATTGGTTTTTCATCGATTCTGCATTTAAGGATGTATGGATGTTTGAGCTTAGAGAATTGCACCCCTCAGTAGACGACGAATTTATAGATTCTACCAACGTAGTCAATATCAGGGAATGGCTGGCGATAAAGGGTGCCGAAAAAATGTTCTCGTTTTTAAGTAATCTGTGGTTCGACTTAGCTAGAAATCAGTTTTTTTTATAATGTGTACAGGGGGCTGACCTTCACTGTTGTAATAGTATAGTACATACTAATAAAAATAATATTCCTACCTGCAACATGACAACTGCACCGTTATTGTTATGTAACCTTTGACACGTAAGTATATCTACATAAATAAACCACACATGAGCATAATTTATTTGTCATTAATGCCGCTGCAAATATATATATCTATTTTTATTATACAAATTTATGTAACAGTCTAAACAATTTCTACAATTTTGACAAACAATACGTAATTAAATACTTATTAAAGAAAGCTTACCAGTTTCAAAGTATGAAATGAATATGCACTCTCACTCAAACACAAATTTCACAAAACGAAATTATTTTGTTCACTCGCTGACACTGGGAGGTTTTTTCCTTATCACTGTTTCACGTTATATTAATCTCACCTTTATCGCGAGCAGATAGAGTATAGTTTTATTTGTATGGGTTCGTACTAGTTTTCGATGTAAGACGCGGGTGCGCAAGGCCGCTGCGCTCGCGCAGATGAGTTGGTTCTTATCACGAGGCTCGACACCGAGTACGTAATGTGACCACACTCAAGGCAATTGGAAATTACTTTTCATTTAACAGTAATGACGTCGTGATGGAACCAAAAGTATTGTAGTGGCTATTTTAATTTGTGTAGAATAATTTTTATGTTTTGTGTATTCAAAATTCACATGATCGTTTGTTTTTCTGTCACTCGGGTTGTTATTTGATTATTACTCGCATTTGTCGCGGAGTGCCTCCGTCCGATCGGGAGAGGGCCGATCCCGCTCGGAGGAGGAGTACACGGGGCCGGGGTAACAACCGCCGCGCCTGAGCCCCCTGTCGTCTTTATATGGCCTTGGGGGTCTTGAGCGCGCTTATTGGGAAATCTGCGCGCTCATACCGAGCGACCCCCGGGAAGGCAGCGGTGCGCATGTGGTCACGTACCGCTGTGTGGGCAGCACAGCGCATAGTGAGGCCTCGGGGGAATCTTTTACAATCCCCTCGAGAGATGCCTGGGGGGTGGCCTCTTTACAGTCGCCTTCCCTCCACTAGAGGTGATGACCACTTTACAGTCATCCCCTCCGAGATGTGCCTAAAGGCGTGGCACCAAAGGGTGGCTCTAGATGGAGATTATTCAAGTTCCTGGAGCCTCCCTTCGGTGCCGACGATGATCACTCCGGTGGTTTTAGCCGGTAGGAGTCCGGCATTCCCGGGGCGAAGGAAGTACATGAGGTATTTCCACCGGATCAATAAAAAAAATAAAAGGAACTTTCTCCACGGCAGCAAGTAACGATTCAGTTAATGAGATTGAATGAAACGTATCATATATTGTTATTTTGCAGGTATATTGTTATTCAAAAGTTCAATTATCACTTATGCTGATGTTTATATTTTTAAAATACAGCTTCCTAACAATTATTTAAGGTAGTTAAAAATAAGTATTTGTAATATTGCAGGCAGACTATTTGTCAGCTGTGTGTCGAAGCACTAGCGTTCAAAATCGAATGTGATAATGATCAAAATATGAAGAACGATTCGACAACGTATAATAAATTCGAATTTTGATTTGAATAAAGAATTAATCATCAGGTGGACAGTGATGGAGATAAAAGGTATGTGTTACGTATGTTAAGTTATGGTGTGTGTAGTCCGCCAACCCGCACTAGGCCAGCGTGTTGGACTAACGGTCAAAACTAATAATCGATCTAATCCAAAATCTATGGATTTCCAACAACGAATGAATTTCACAATCTTAAATCTGAAGATTTTGAATTAGACTGATTATTAATTTCGCCCGTAAGGTAACCTTTCTCAACGTGAGACCAGGCTCGAGCCAGACAGTGGGACAGTAATATGCTGATTATGTATGTATAATAGATGTTGTGTGCAAAATTTTGATTATAGTCTCTTTTATCTAATACAAAAGAAAACCTACGCCGACTGATTGTAATACTTGATGGAAATATTGATCTTTCATGCTAAGAAATCATCTTAGATCTGTAGGCCTAGCACGAACAACTTGCGAAAATGAATTCGTATCGTCACGTTAATGTGAGTCAATTTGGTATCGAAAATACAACTGTCCTATAGCATTTTCGTTTAAATTTATACGACAAACACATTTGGGATCATATATAGGTATGAATAAAGTCTTCAGTTTAAATGAAAAATATGTGCGAATCAAGTATTTTCAATTCAAAATTCACTCACATTAGCGATACGTTTACGTTACTATACGTAGAAATATTCGTGCTAGGCCCTCTGAGGTTCGCAAAGCGAGGCTTGGGGGGATCCATTACAATCCTCCCCGAGAAGTGCCTGAGGGGGCGACCTTTTTACAGTCACCTTCCCTCCGCTAGAGGGGGTGACCGCTTTACAGTATCCCCTCCGAGATGTGCCTAAAGGTGTGGCACCAATGGGCGGCGCTAGTGTGATCTTACGAGGACCTGGAGCCCCCCTTCGGTGCCGAAGATGACCGCTCCAGTGGTTTTAGCCGGTAGGAGTCTATGAGTTCATAAAGAATTTCCACTGGTCCCAATAAAAAATCGACCCTCTGAGATGCAAAAAATCTGTATTCTTAAACGCCCTTGAAAATTTTACTCAGTCATACTACCAGTTAAATTGAATATTCTTCATTTTCAGTCCGTGCGGCAGTGGCCAACCTTGCGTCACAGTCGTTCTAACTGCTCAAAGGCCTGCAACTTGGCTTAACCATAGTTGTCTAATGAGAGAATTAGAATTGAACGCCTCCGTGCCCTCCAAAGCACACTCAATTCTAATACCACTATGTGGTCGCTCATTTATAGACTGACCGCGCCGGCCGTTGCATAGCCTCCGCGAACGTTTACCGATCAGTGAGCGCTTAAATATTTAAAGGCCTTTACAAGAAACCGTTCTATAAACAGACCCTAAAAATATTTTTTGCCGTGTGGTGCCGGCTCAGAATACCACCACCCCATTTCCTCCTGTGGGTGTCGTAAAAATCGACTAAGGGATTAGCCGAAGGATGGGTAGCAGCGTCCTTTGAGTATATTGACAACTCAACTGCGATCGCCAACCCGTCTGCCAAGCGTGGCGATTATGGCAAAACCCTCCAATGAACCCATAACACACCCATATTGGTCGTTGTGGTGACCTTTGGGGGAGGCCTGGGTCCAGCAGTGGACTTCATTCGGCCGAAATGATGATGATGATGAAAAATTATCAATAAAACAATTACGCCTTTTGTAGTGTGGTCACCGTAGTGGAGAGATGAATGAAAGTACATTCTAATAATATGTGAACACCGTTTACGACGACATCTGGCGGTCAGAGAGAAAACAATTATACACACGCTCAGGTGCATACGTATAATTATGTTTTAGTTGATTTTTTATCATCATTATGTTTAGTCAAATGTAGCGGAAGAGTTTATATGTTTATATAGAGATGATTTGGCAAGTTCTCCCGTGACGTGGGATTAATAAGACTGTAAAATTTAAGATTTTAAATTTATCCCTATTTTATCTGGGCCGGTACCCGGTTTATGGTAACAGTTCTGTGTTTTACACAACAATCCGAACTGCTAATAGTCCCAATAAAATAAAAATAAAAGTATCCGAGTAAGTAACGGCCGAAATTAATAATCAATCTAATCCAAAATTATTGGATTTCGGATTAAGGATTTGTTTGTCGTTTTTATGTTATTGTGCTCTTAATTAACAAAAAATGAATCCAAGTTCTTAATCTTAATAAGATTTTGGTTTAGATTGATTATTAATTTCGGCCGTTAGTGGTGAAGATTAGTACTAGTAGACGCTATATGAAAGCCTCGATTGAGGCGGTACTACAGCTCTACCTATTTCACCCACCATAACAAATATGCGTAAGCGCAGTTTTTTTAAACGTTGCCCCACACTAGGATTTCACCTGTGTCGTGGGTGCGTTTTACAGACATAAATACAACATACAATACACCCAGACCCGGAACAACTACCTGCAGATCATACAAATATTTGTTCCGTGCGGGAATCGAACCCATGACCTGGAGCGCAGCAGCCGACTGTATCAGCCACTGGACCAACCGTGCCGTCAATGCCGCCGTTGTATTGCGGGTGATGGGTAGGAATAACCAATGCCCTCCCTCCACCAGAGCAGCGCCTCCAGGGGCGTTCGACAGGCTTCGGCGGTTGGCCAAACGGCGCGCACCCGATATGTGTCGTCACCGCCTGAGCTTGCAGTTCGCGACCAAGCGCGTTGTCGAGACCATCCCGCCTAACCTAACAGAAGGAGCGAGAGCGTTATCTACCGCCTGACGCAGGTGTTTACTTGTCACGGTTGTTTCGTTGTTGTTCGTACTTGCACAGGATAAGGGTCGAGGTTACGGCACGGTGCCACTATTGTGGAAGTGACTAGGATACCGCACAGCACACGCTAGAGGAGTCATGGGCACGCAGATAGGGGAGTATGCGTGCTCATACCAAGTGACCCCCGAGAAGACACGATGTGCACGTGATTGCCCAGCCGTGTGGTACCGGCTAAGAATACCACCTCTCAACCCGTGGGTGTTGTAAAAGGCGACTATGGGATTAGCCGGTGGATGGGCAGCAGCGTCCTTCGAGTACTTTTATAACTCAACTGCGATCGCCAACCCGTCTGCCAAGCGTGGCGATTATGGCAATATCCCCCGATGAGCACACAACAGAAACCCATACAGGTCGTTGTGGCAATCTTTGGAGGAGGCTTTTGTCCAGCAGTGGACGTTTTCACGGCTGAAATAATGTGCCCAGCCTGGTGCACAGCGAGGCCTGGGGCAAACTATATAATCCTCCCCGAGAAAAGCCCGGGAGGCGGCCTTTTTGCAGTTGCCTCCTCTTGCCACCGTGACCGCTTTACAGGTTATCTTCTACGGGAAGGTACCTTAAGGCCTTGCACCAATGGGCGGCTCTAGTGTAAGGCCCTTTCGCCTTTCTCGGATACGGAGGAAGTTTATGATGAATTTCACTGAAACATCAATAAATAAAGGACCAGTCAATATTTTTTGTGGTTCATAGGGCATTCCATTAGCCTTTAGGTTGACAAGATATCAATAGTCACTAGATTTTTGATTGATTAGTGGCATTCGAACCAAAAACCACTACTGACTATCACAAAGAAATAAATGGCGCTACATTCGAAGAGTGGTTCTAGAACGTGCCCGGCCTACCAGAGCCTTCATAATTTTCATGGAGCATGCCTCTTATCATTCGGTGCAAATACAGAAAGCACCTACTCAAGCATTTCCATGGGAATTATTGCTACCAAGTAGGCTATTACAAAGATATTTTATCCTAAAAAAAAAACTAGACAGGACACGGCTGCAGCACCTCTAGACCAATTCAACACCTTCAGTGAAATATAAAGGTAAGACACTCTACAATAAGCCGTAAGTACATGGGCTATTTATAATTTTTTGCAAACATATCATTGTTGTAATAGCTATTAGAAAACAAAATTACCAGGGCTTGGCGACTCATGAGAAGAGAAAATGAGGTTGAAATTAAGCAGCGTCATAAAACTTAATATGAATACATGATTACATAGGCGGGGCCAATGGGCAGGTGATTGCAACACATAAAAGTAAATTAGCTCCAGTCTAAGATGTTTTTATAAGTGTAGATGCGTTACCCGCGCTCTAGGGTGGTCACATGACTCGGGGGTCGCGGGTGCGCAGATTGGGGAGTCTGCGTGCTCACACCGAGCGACCCCCGGGAAGACGGTGGCGCGCACGTGGTCACGTGCCGCCGTGTGCGCAGCACAGCGCAAAGCGAGGCTTGGGGGGATCCTTTACAATCCTCCCCGAGAGGTGCCTGGGGGGCGACCTTTTTACAGTCGCCTTCCCTCCGCTAGAGGGGGTGACCGCTTTACATTCACCCCTTCCAAGATGTGCCTAAAGGCGTGGCACCAATGGGCGGCTCTAGTGTGATCTTACGAGGACCAGGAGCCCCCCTTCGGTGCCGAAGATGACCGCTCCAGTGGTTTTAGCCGGTAGGAGTCCGGCACACCCCTTCGCCCTTCCCCGGGGTGAAGGAAGTTCCATGTAGAATTTCCACTGGACATCAATAAAAAAAAATAAAAAAAAGGGTGGTCACATGAAAGCAAGGTAATTGCCCGGAGCTCACTTAGTCGCGCACCGACCAGTGTCGTGGCTTGGCGTGAATCACAAGCATAGTTAATGCCATCGTGTGTTTATAGACGATGCACGAAGTATACTGCTATTCTGAAAGATGAAGACGTTTTATTTCATAAATAAATGAATAAGTAACGTAAATCGATATTGTAAATAAAAAAATACTATTTTGTTTTATTTTTTATTACGCGATCTAATGGCGGCCGGCGCGCCGTTTTGTGGTGCAATAATGGCGCGTCTATATGTAAAATGTCATTGGCTTCAGTGTCTTTATTCACCAGAGGAATTGTTAGATTGCGGGTTCTATTCTATTCTTTAACCTAAGGTGTCGCTGACTGTAGGTGAAGGAAAGCATCGTGAGGAAACCTGGGTCCAACCAAAATCACCAGCACGTAGTAAACAGTGTGCAGATCAATGCTCGTTCCATCACTATATGAGAAGAGGCCTTTGCCATGCATCGCGATAGGGAGGCACCTATAGGATAGGCTAATATTATGATATAGGTATTGTGACATCAAAAGCTAGTAATATAATAGACACATGCATGGTTCCTGGCAATAATAGCACCCTCTCAAGTACGCATAGATATCGTAAAAGCTAATATGGGCCTATCCAAAGGCAACAAGAGGGTAGCGGTGTACTCCTGTGAGCTAAAAACAAAAGACAGCTCCCACTAATCGGCGGGCCGATTAGCTAAAAACAGCAACAGCAGACGCGATAGCAGCTATCGCGCAGCGAAGGATCCATCGGTGGCAAAGCGACAAAACAATTGGTATTACGTAAGGCATCTCCCGCCTGTCGCTATTGTGGAAGATGCATAGTTACTAGCGCCAGTAGGCACCAGTGGAACTAAAAAGAATGAACGTTTTTAATTCATTGATTGTCCGACAGAGGCGCGTCAGAGATCTTCGCCTGTTTAGTCGCTATCGGTAAATAGGTAATACCAAATTGACGTTTGACAGCGGCGTTGGAGCAATTTACGCCTGTTGCAAAGCATCTAAGAGTAATCTTAGGTAATCAGCCCGCCGATCCGATGGATCCATGTAGCGGTTATAGAGACCTCCTCCTCCCTGGGTAGGGCGCGCGCACACACATAAACGCACACAATCAGCTTGTAAAGCTTAAGCTCCACTGCTGAACATAAGCCTCCTATTGACCGTTACAATGAGCGGTCACAAATGGCCATATAAGCGCCACGCTTGGCAGGCAGAGAGACATAAATATCAAATATAATATAATACCTAATATGTATGTGTCGAAAGTAGGATTTTGCAAATAAAAAGTAAAAATCTGATTAAACTCTTAAGATATTTCTTGACTTCCAAGACAAAGTGGATTTTCTTCGTTTTTTGATTCAAATTTAGATTTCACTGTTTCAGAAAACTTTGACGATACTAGGACTCAGTCATTCCAAGTTAATTTCTGAGACTCGCGATGTAATCTGTAAACAAAAATGTAAATAATTGAAGACTATTAGTGAGATGCATTAAAATATGTGATGGTTTACTTATTGCGCCTTTGCGACTATAATAATCAGTAACGTTATAAAATGAACTAACAAAAATATTCCTTGGCGACCGTAGCAGGGGGCGCAATATTACGATCATATTTTTTTACCAGATGCACGAAAACCGGTGTGCTTTATGAAACAGAAAACATGCAGATCATCGGTGTATCTTGGGCGTGAATTCATCAATGCTTAACAAAATAATTTATTTGCTTTTATTACATTATTTATGTACCTTGTGAGAGTTTAGCCTGCAGAGAATAACATCATTAACTCAAACAAAAGCTTGTAACATAAGACAGTAAATATGAGAGATTTACATGCGAATGTTACAGACAGCCGTCACGCCTTGCCGTTTGGAGTCGCAGCGAGATTTATAATAATGGCTTCGTAAACAACAATAGAGTTTTAGGCCCTATACATACGTATTGACAACATTGTATTGAACATGTGTGGATCTATAAGATGCTCTCATCATCATGTAACTTCTTCACAAATGGATTCGACTTCTCAACAGCGGTATTCGTTGCATCTTCGGATTGCGTAAGTACGACTACATTTCTTCCTACCGATCTAAGCTTAAATGGCTACCTGTCCGTCAGGGGAGAGCCGTTAGATCACTCTGTTTTCTTTTCACTATTATAAATAATCCTGTGCTAGGAGTGTGTGAAGATAATGTGATCTTAAAATATTCTTTCAAGTTTTGGGGTATAGTCATAACCTTCGTGCTTCTTGAAGTTTAATTCTTAATATCCCATCCCACCATATAGGTTTTATGTCCAATGCCTTCGCTGTTTTAACAATAAGACTCTGGAATGCGCTTTCCCTTGATATAAAGAAAAAAGTAAATTCACGTTTAAACGTAAATCCTGATCATTCAAAACGGTCTTCTTCATTAGAGTTAATATTTATATCAGATATTTTTATGTATTCTATATTACTATTTACAATTATGTAATATAATATAGTATCTATTTTTATTCTAGTATATGTATGTATTCCTATTTTTAATTCGTCTATTTCAACGTTCTATCTATAGCTTTGTTTTTGTACCTCTATCGAAGTGTTTTTTAACCCAAAGGTTGACTGGTAGAGAATGCCTCATGGCATTAAGTTCGCCTTGTCAATGCACATAAAAGCTTAAATAAATAAATATCGGCGAAAGAACGTCCACTGTTAAACAAAATCCTTTCCCGTAAATTTCCATAATTGTGTCGTCCTTTGCCATAACTCAAGTCGCCATTTGACGACACGGTTAGTGCAGAGGTTGATACAGTCGACTGCTGCGCTTGGGGTCGCGGGTTCGATTCCCGCACGGAACAAATATTTGTATGATCTGCAGGTAGTTGTTCCAGGTCTGGGTGTATTGTGTGTGAAATGTATGTCTGTAAACGCACCCACAACACAGGAGAAATCCTAGTGTGGGGCAACGTTTTTAAAAAAAAAAAAAAACAAAACAAAAACATTTGCCATAAGCAATTTTCCAGTATACACCACGCTTGGCAGGTGGTTTGGTGAGCGCAGTACGGCTACTGTTGCATAGAAGGGACGCTGCTGCCCTTCCCGGCTTCGGCATCGGCTTAGAGTCTCCTTAGTCGCCTTTTACGACATCCACGGGAGGAGATGGAGTGTGATTCTTAATCCTGACACCATACAGAAAGTAAGTTGCTATGTGTTAAACTATCTTTCCATCTATGGCCCAGCCGAGTCGGATTCGACCTCTTTCTCGAAGTTGGACCTACCTAACTGAACAGTTTGTCCCACACATACTCGTCAAAAACTTCGAGAACAGAGCTCCCAACGGATATTGGGATGGGCACGACATGGGCATTTGACATGACTTTTGTCTTGCCCATGTTCATTTTAAATGTTGGGAAACTCTGTTGAGATCATCGAGCATTGTGCTGAGCTCTTGCAGCGATTCTGCCATGACTACGATGTCATCGGCAAATCGAAGGTGAGTGATATACTCGCTATTGATGTGAATGCCGAATCCTTTCCACTCCAGTAGCTTGAAGGCATCCTCCATTGCAGCGGTGAACAGTTTCGGGGAAATGACGTCCCCCTGTCTCACACCTCTCTGCAATGGAATTGCCCCCGTGCTCTGTTCATGTACTCGGACCGACATGGTGGCGTTTCTGTATAAGCACTTCAACAATTCAATGTACCGATAGTCAATCTGGCACCGCTGCAGAGGTTGAAGCACTGCCCAGGTTTCGATCGAATCGAAGGCTTTCTCATAGTCCACAAACGCCAAGCATAGTGGCAGATTATACTCCTCGGTCTTCTGTATAAACTGCCGCAGCGTATGGATGTGGTCTATGGTACTGAAACCTTTTCGGAAACCGGTTTGATCGGGAGGCTGGAACTCATCAAACCTACGTTCGAGACGATTCGTGATGACCCTTGAAAACAGCTTATAAACATGGCTCAGAAGTGAGATGGGTCTATAATTCTTCAATAGGGTGTTATCACCCTTTTTGAAGAAGAGCACCACCTCACCTCTGTTCCACGTTTGCAGCGTTGTGCCCTCGAGTAAGACGGAATTGAATAGCTTCTGAAAGACTTTTAGTACCGGTGTGCCACCCGCTTTCAGAAGCTCTGTCGTAATTCCGTCCCCACCCGTTGTTATTTTTAAGCTGTTTCAAGGCCATCATATGTTCTATGTTAGATAAATATTGCATTTTTTGGTTAATAATTATAGCATTTACAAATCGAAATAAATTACTATATTTGTCAACAACAATTGTTGTTTCGGGTCTGGGTGTATTGTGTGTGGAATTCATGTCTGTAAATGCACCCTCGTCACAGGAGATATCCTTGTGTAGGGCAATGTTTAAAAAAAAAAAAAAAAAAAAAAAAAAAAAAAAAAAAAAAAAAAAAATTAATATCAAGGCAAATATAATCATCACTTCGGCCGAATGAAGTCCACTGCTGGACACAAGCCTCCCCCAAAGATCACCACAACGACCGATATGGCTGTACTGTGGGCTCAATGGGGGGTTTCGCCATAATCGCCACGCTTGGCAGACGGGTTGGCGTTCGCAGTTGAGTTGTTAATGTATTCGAAGGACGCTGCTGCCCACCCCGGCTTTAACGACACCCACGGGAGGAGATGAGGTGTTGGTATACTGAGCCGGCACCACACGGCATACAAATATAATGATAATACATATTTTAAAAAATCCTGATCGTGTTCAATGATCTATTTATCGTCAGAAACTCTGTAATATTCACTTCAACATTTTTGATTACTAGAATTGGCCCTTAGATCACGCGAACCCAACAGCTAACTAAAGAACCCATTTGAAAACCATTCGATAGTTTGGTTATTTATTTATACTTTATGCACAATAATGGTACACAGTGCGGACTTGATGCCATATGGCATTCTCTACCAGACAACCTTTGGGTTGAAAAGAAATGCATCGAAAAGAGGTACAAAAAAATATATATTACAAAAATGTAATAATAAGATATACATACATTAAAACCTACATACTACGAGTATAGATACGGTCAAATACATAGGTTTAAAATATGCTACATATAATACGTACTATTTATCATTTTAACCATGCCCGTAATTGTCATTTAGGATTCCAGCGAATTCAAAAAGTATTCCCGAACTTTGCGTTTGAAAGTAAATTTACTTGGCGCTGTCTTTATATCAAGGGGGAGCTTGTCCCATATTTCCATAAATTTCCCTATCATATTGAAATTAAATGACTAAAGGTATTTTTACATGCTCTGGCTTTCTGAAAGTGCTAATTTCTTCAAGTGACTGATAACGAAGAAGATAACGATATCTTGAGATAGCTATTGTTTGCTTTGTAAATTCTAATGGAAACAAATTAACCTTGTACTCAGTAAAATGACGAAATGCTCTTAACATAAAGTAGAAATTGAAAGTTGAAAATTCAGTGTGTAATACTAAATTTATTTCTCAACGTAAAAACACGTACATACATAATACACACAGACCCAGATAAGCTGAAATTTTAAAGTACCTATTTGAATTTGTATGTATTCATTTTCTTCTTCCTGCCCTGGTCCTAAGTTACATTGGGCCGGGGCAATATTGCAGCCATATTGCAAAGGTTTTGGCAAAAGGGTTTACAGTCGGCTGCCTGCCAGATACCAACCCTTCTTGGGTATGCTAGTGCTGGTTTATCCGCCAGCTGCGAGTTACCCAAAGCGCTTAACGATACACCAGGGTTCCAAACTCCCTTACTCACCATATGAGACACCCACGGCATCAGATGGGTAGCCCTATTCGTGATCGGAGCTTTACGGATTAATTAGCGTGGGTAATCTTCTTGTGTTTATAGAACGTTTACGCACGAATACTTCTCTGGAAACAATTTTTATCTGCATTGTTTGTATTGTATAGCTGCATGTTTTTCAATGTATAAAGAGCTATCTTAAATAGTTTATAAATGCAGAAAAACAATGTATAACATATGTAAAACACTTTAGAAATGCCCTCCATATGACGCGTTAGTGTCTGTTAGAGCCTAATCTATACAAATAAATAAAATTGAAGTATCTGTTTGTAATGTCAAAATAACAGCTTTTTACTAAATACATATTAAAGTATGTATATGTATACAGTACATTTAACAAAAACAATTTTTTATTTTTTTTGTCTGTCTGTCTGTTTGTTGCAGGTAATCTCCGAAACGGCTGGACTGATTTTGACAGGACTTTCACTGGCAGATAGCTGATGGTACATGGAATAACTTACGTTACTTTTATTTTAGAATTTTTATTAGGGTTCCGCGCAAAAGACCCTTGTAATCCAATATATATATTCTATGTCAAGTGTCTATGTCGAAGTACTCCAAATTTCTTTTAAAATAAACGCGGGTGAAACCGCTGGTCCCTGCTAGTTACTAAATAAATTATTAAATTGAATTGAATTGACAATAAAATAACTGTTTGTATTTGTGTAACTAGGAAGAAAATAAAAATACTTAATCACATATCAAGTGAATATGATGAAGTTTCTAACATTAATCTGTGTTCTTGTGACTCATATTGCGAACATCGCCTACTAATTATGTATACTCGTTGTGGCAAACTGCCTAGGACTGTTCGTTGTAGCGGTTAGCGTGATGCAGTGGACGCCTGCCGACGATTATAATGATGGTGTTCTTCAGATAATAGGTAGACATTCCTCGTAAGTTCTTCTCGTATTTTATTTTCCTTTCTAAATCGGCTGAGTGTTGGAATCTCTCGTGGTCACGTGTATGTTAACAATAGAATGTTAAATTAGGATGAAGACGACCGCAGTTGACGTAAGTGTACGACACAGCTATTACAGCGGACGTACAAACATTACTATATAAATAAAGATCATTCAAATTAGTTATGGTTTAGAGGAGTAAACATAAATATGTATTTTTTCGATACGTCGAGGACGTCACACTGGATGCGTTCTGCATCCTGTGGTCCGGTCAAAGCGTACTCAACATCATTTGTCGGTCAGCAGCGGTTCGGGTAGGGCAACCGGTCAGAACTCGGATACGGGCGGTTAATTGCTCGCCACCCACCTGCCTACAGCCGTATAGATCTTCCACGTACTTCCCTCCACGACTGTTCTCTGCGTTCTTACCACGTATTTTTATTGTTTTTAGAAGTTAGATAGGAACGGAGACTCCGTTCACCGTCGCATACGATGGAACCATTGACTAAAGACTATTAAAATATACAAGAATTTACCAGAACACATTAAAAATATAAATAATGTTGATATATTTATTATTAAATTAAAAAATAACCTATTTAGTAAAATTTACTATAGTATAAATTAATACTCGAACGATAAATTATAATTTCTATACAGATTCATTATGCCTTTATAAATAATAAGAATGAAGATAACAATTAAATTCATAATAAATAGTCCAACAATTTTATTAAAAATAAATAAAAAATATCCTATACTTAACAAATTATTAATAATAAATAAATATCCAAAATAAAATTTAAATATACAGTAAATAATGCAATTCATCAATTACATTTATAAAATATCCAATAACAACGAATGATGAATACAGCATATCATCATTACAAACATATTAACAATAAAAATACTTGATTAACAACAGTAAATAATAAATCACAATGAATAAATATAACCGTGCAATAATTTAAAAGAATTATGGACAAAATATTAAATAAAAGGGATACAATATGCAATAATCTCAAAACTCATTAAAATATTTTAAGATTTTTAAATAAACAAAATATCTAGAACAATAAACAAACTTTTGAATTACAATCAAAAATAATTAAGCGCTCTTCCTCTCTCCAACGAAACTGTGCTGTGCCCGACAGGGTCCATAATTGATTCTATAGTCTTAAGCCTACCATCTGTTTTAATATTACATTATGGAATGCAATTAAGAATTGAGAATTGAAAGCAGTGAGACCTCTCTTATTTAGGGAGCTCTACCACGTTTGCAAGCACCCACGGCATCTTTGGTGTTCATAAATCGAATTCCTCTGAGTTTATCTTCTATTTTTGGGTATAAATAAAAGTCGCAAGATTCCAGGTCAGGACTGTAAGGATGACTCACTAATTCCTCACCTTTCAAAGATAAATATTTAATTGTCTGTCTGGCGGCGTGAGCTGGAGCATTGTCGAAGTGGAGACGGATCCTGCTTCTTGGGCAGTGTTGTCGAAAATGTCCTAATACAACCGGTGAACAATGACTAGTAGAAGAATCTGCAGTAACAGTCCTTTTATCCTCTAGGGCTATTGTTGCAAAATGATCCGTCCTTTCAAAGAATGAGGCAATCATCTTTTTCCCTTGACTTCTGCCTTTCTTCACGTCTGTTAGCAAATCTTCGAATGGGAACATCCTTGGCCAGTTTATCTTTTGGTATCGAGCTTGTAACAATATATCCAGCTTTCATCACCTGTGACGCTGTCAAATATAGCATTCGAGTCAACTGCGTTATACTTTTCAAGCATTTCGCGGCACTAATCCAAACGACGACGACGTTCTTGATCTTCCGTCATGAGGTATCCATCTGGTGCAAAACTTTCAGACACCAAAATTTTCATGTAAGACGTTTTGCACTTGATTCATATCAATTTCTAAACTTGTTTGAATCTGTTGATATGTCATTACTTTATCAGCTTCTATCATTCAAATTCAAATTCAAAAGATTTTTATTCATATAAACCATTTACGGGCGCTTATGAATAGTCAGAATGTAGTTGCACGGTTCCAAGAAGTTGGTCCTATGGAGAAGAACCGGCAAGAAACTCAATAGTCACTCTTTTAAAATAATTTTAAAATTTTACATACATTGCAATATAGTAGCATAAAGTTATGTGAGAATAATGTACTGCCAGTGTGAAATAGATGAAGTAAAACAATAATAAAACTGGTAAAGTAAAATCATTTCATTAAACAAGATTATTGCATGTAACGCCATCTTGGCTCATCCTCGGTCGGATCAAGCTAAGATGTTGTATAAATTAGCCTCGTTAGTTTTAAATAAGTAATTAAGAGTGAATTAAGATTACTGTTAACTTTATAGGGCGACGTCATCGCTAAGCGATAAAGCCCTTAAAATAAAGAGAGAAAAAAAAAAAAAAAAAAAACAAGATTACATGGCAGTAAGACTGACCAGTCCCATATGACGGCACCCGTTCACGAGCTTAACGGCCCGATACACGACGCCACCATCAGCAAGACATTTTAGTGAGCATGACAGAGGTCTATAAAGTCATTAGACGCACAACACTCACGTTATCTTCAGTGGTCGCCGTAGAGGGACATCCTTTACGCAAATCTTCAGCAAGATTACTTTGACCTTGTTTAAACGCATTAAACCAGTTATCTATCTAACACCTTAACATAGTTACCTCTGCCTTAACATAGTTGTTGATTAAGACCGCAACAAACGTCGTAATAAATCTTGGAGCTTTCAAGGAAAAAGATTATATCTGCCCTAAGGTGACCCTAAATAATTATTAAAAAAATAGGAACCTTTTAGGGAGTTTTTACCCGGTGATATTACATTACATCTTGGACGCTGGCATCCCGACTCCTACTGACTAAAACTACCGGAGCGATCATCTTCGAAGGGAGCCCAGGAACTCGCCTTTAGTGTATTTCTAGAGCTAACGGGTCCTAGTTAATTAAGACTGATACTAAGCTCGACCTGAAATCTACATCAATAAAGGGTGTCGACGAATCAAATCAACCTTGTTAGTCGAAATAGTCTACCTTCCGATGCTGTAGTATAGCTAAACGCTAGAACAAAACTAAATTAGGGTGGAATATTCAGAACGACGTAGCGATGGAAGCACGTCCGTCACGGTCGCATTGCTCGTATCGCTCGCTTCTCTCTTGTCACGGCGATGTCCGCAAACACGTATTCAATAATCCCGGACACGGGGAGTTAAACCGGACAGTATGTTATACATTTGGACATGGTTACTGGCCTACTTACATTCGTTAGGTTTTATAATTTGATTATTTTTTATTTGGATTTGGATAGCTATGGAAGGTTAAATAAGGTTGTCGAGTTGAGATCGCGTCCCAGAAAATGGAGCGAGCGACTGCCTCCAACGAGATGGACAGAGGAGCTTGTGAAGGTCGCTGGGAATCAGCGGATGCGGAGCAAGTAACCGGCCGTTAAGTATATCTATGGGATAGACAATACTATTAGATGTGTATTATAAATTTATAGGCATTAGCTGCCTAAATATAAAGCTTTTATTGCTTTGGTTTCAAATCATGTTGCTGCCATTTGGTGCAGGCGTAGATTATAGTACCAACCCCATTTCATCTCATGGGTGTCGTACAAGGAAACTTAGGGATTGGCCGGAAGATGGGCAGCAGCATCCTTGGAGTACATTAATTACAACTCAATTGCGATAGCCAATCCACCTGCCAAGCGTAGCGATTATGGCGAAACCCCCAATGAGCACACAATACAAACCCAGGCCGGTTGTTGTGGCGGTCCAACAGTCAACATTTTTGGCTGAAATGACGAATGATGATGATGAAAGTCATGTTAGCCCAGAATATACAACCTTTTCAAATACGGAAGGCTTAGTAAACTTTAAATGAGCTAAAAAGAATCGACTAGCAAGATAAATCGGTCTAGATTAGTTTTCCGATGAAACGGACTCGGTAAGTACTTTTCCGACTCAATTGCAATTCGCTTTCGGAATCAATTCCAGTGAACAGGACCCGCTTTCGTTTCAATTGTAAATTCACCTGTAGGTATGTACATTTACCATTATTACCTTCTTTTCCCGAGATCCATAATAAGCCGTGACTATTGTGTGCGCTTCAACTACATTTACCTAAATTTTTATTTACCTCGGCTCAACTGCGATCGCGAACCCGCCTGCCAAGCGTGATCATTATGGCAAAAATCACCCCAATGAGCATACATGGCTTAATTTGAAACATTTTATTCTGGATCAAATGTATACTTGTCGGAGGGCGTTGACTGATCTCCGGTCTCCATGTTTTTTGCAGGGTCCGGGCGACGAACAGGATCAGGCCCGAGACGATTGCAGCGGCGCGGTGTATTCTGCGCCTCTCTGGAGGAATATGTGGTTAGTCAGGTCGCACAGGGATGAGGTCTGTCAGACCAAGTGACGGCAGATACATAGAGTTGCGGCCCAATGCTGAACGGATAGACACCGCACCTCCAGCCATAGGTAAGTAGAAGGAACACCATTGGGTTTTAGCCGGTAAGAGTCAGGCATGCACTTCTTCCCCCCCACCCATGTCGGAGGAAGTCCATGAGAATTTCCCTACAGCAAAAAAATAATATATTGGTCATTTATTTTTGGTATATAGTTATCTTACATGACTTATATTTTACAAAGTCTATAAAAATGAGAAATTAAAATCATTCAAACGTAAATTATTGCCTTTATAATGGAGTACACTACCGCAGCAATATTCAATAAATCAAAACTATTTTAATAAAGCTGCTATCAGAAGAGTCGGTTATTCATTCAGTGAAAAAGCTTGACCTAGTTTAAATACCATTAGTGCTCTATGTGGAAATACGTAGACCTGAAAAAAAAACATCGATAAATAGCAGTGAGTTTAGCAATTACTTAAATGAGGTATACGTTGCTATGAACTTTTTTATAGGCGTTTCATAGCAGGTATCTCTATACAAATAAATAAAATTGAAGTGTCTGTTTGTAATGTCACAATAACAGCTTTTACTAAATGCATGTGAAAGTATGTACATTACATATAACAAAAAAACTATTTTTAATTTTTTTGTCTGTCCGTCTGTCTGTCTGTCTGTCTGTTTGTTCCAGGTAATCTCCGAAACGGCTGGACCGATTTTGACGGGACCTTCACTGGCAGATAGCTGATGTTATAAGGAATAACTTAGGCTACTTTTACTTTATTTTAGAAAAATAATTAGGGTTCCGCGTAAAAAAACCCTTGAAATCCAACATATATATTCTATGTCAAGTGTCTATGTCGAAGTACTCTAAATTTGATGATGATGATGATGAAACCGCGGGTCCCAGCTAGTTTCCTATAAAAACCCTGTGACGAGACGAATCAGCCAATAATAGTTACAATGCTACCCAGAACAGATACGTGGCACCATTCTACTCGTCTTCTTGAGACAGTTGTTATTTAGCCTGTTATCTTTGTTTCCCCACGTTGGATATCCTCATGTACTTTCTCCGCCCGATGCGCGATGATGGAAGGGTATACTCTTGAGGGTCGTGGGTGCGCAGATCGGGGAGTCTGTCTGTTCATACCGATTGACCTCCGAGAAGACGGCGGCGCGCACGTGATCACGTGCTGCCGTATGCGCAGCACAGCGTACAGTGAGGCTTCGGGGGTATCCTTCCCCCCGAGATGTGCCGGGCGGGGTGGCCTTTTTACAGTCGCAGTTTTTACATTCCCCATCGATAGAGGATTGGCCACTTTACAGTCATTCCCTCCGAGACGTGTCTAAAAGCGTGGCACCATTAGGCGGCTCTAGTGTGACAAAACACCTGTACTTAACCCTTTACGGTCTCGGGTGTAATGGGTACATTATTCAGGATGTCGAAGGTGTTTGTCTTACCGTGTTACTCTATATGATACTCCCTTGTCACTAAATCACATCGGTCATGTTATGACCCGCTTGTTATTTGGCCTCGGCAATTTGTCGTTCTATATTTCACGGGATCTTATAGCAGTAACAAGTTAGTTAACTTGACGGAAGTAAATAGCTACATTTACGTATATAAATTTATAAAATTAAATGTTAGTCTGTGTGTCACTTTCAAAATGGGTTACGTTTGAGACGTTGCTGTAAAAGTTTTGAAAGTAGTTAGATTAATTTTCAATAGGTGGCGCTGTGCACTATTATCACGAAAACGGCATAATTATGTATAGACTGTTTTAGCTAAAACAAATTTTTGTTCAGTTAGACAAGTAGTTCCTGCGAAGCGTAGCAGGGTTAAGCTAGTGTTATATAAATCATACCTCCATAGGTACTTAAATAGACATACATACTTAGGTAAGTTGAAAATATGCTCATATTTCACAAAAACCAGGAATAGTAATAACACAGTTTAGCAACGGTAAGGTCTTCTTCTTGGTTGTGTGGCTGGAGAGGCGGAAAACCGCGTTTGTTGTTCCGGCTCACGCAGACACTCTTGGGCCGGGAGCAGACACTCAGCTAACCGATCTCCAGCTTCCATGAAATGCAACCACCGGGCGCTGCACCTGCAGGGAGTGGTGTCCGTATGCCCAACAAGGCTCTTCGCTGCAGCAGTACCAGAGTCCATGTGATTGTTGGTATCTATCTTCGACTTTACGAACGCAATAGTACGCAGGCTTCTTTCTGGCAGGCAGAAGAGTTCTAAGTACGTAATGTATTCGGAGGACCCTGCTGCCCATCCTTCAGCTAATCCCACAGTCGCGTTTTACGATACCCACGGGAAGAGATAGGGCGGTGCTAGTCTGAGCCGGTGACGCACTTGTGTAGAGAACTAGTTAGTTATTTATAATTAATAAAATGTTATTTTTTAAATCGACATTTATATAGAACTTCAAAAGACTTTTAACAATTTTGAGATCAATGAAACTCGTACATAATCAATTACTTAAATGAACCTAACTTTTTACTTGCCCCATATATAGGTACTTATTGCATTTATTTTCATTGAATTTACCCATTTGGATCATCATCGTATCAGCCAAAGGACGTCCACTGCTGAACAAAGGCCTCCCCTATAGATTTCCTAAACTGTGTCATCTTTTTGCGACATTTAGGATCCTTTAAAAGTATTCAGAAAAAACTTACAATCTAAGCATTTTACTTATTAATAATCGTGTCCGTGTGGTGTCCGGATTATGTTCGTGTGGTGTCCGGATTAAGAATATAGCACCACTCCATCTCCTCCCGTGGATGTCGTAAAAGGCGACTAAGGTAATCTAAACCAGAGGGATGGGCAGCAGCGTCCCTTCTGTGAAACAGTAGCCATACTGCGCTCACCAAGCCGCCTGCCAAGCGTGGTGAGTATTGGCAAATACCCCCAAAATGATGACACAGTTGTGAAAATCTATGGGGAGGCCTTTGTTCAGCAGTGGACGTATAAATGGCCGATATGATAGAATCGTGTATAAATCTAAACGATAACATAAGATCTCTGTGAAAATACACTACTTGCGGGTTCATGGAGACAGGGTTTCTGTTAATATAGGCTCCATCTATAAACCCAAAAAAAACAGTACAAATGGTGTCCTAGAAAACTACTCGCAGCAATTACTGAAACCGAAACTAGGTAGTGTTTGAGAATTACAACTATAACTTCATATCACATCGGCCGAATAAAGTCCACTGCTGGACACAGGCCTCCCCGGAAGGTCACCACAACGACCGATATGGATGTATTGTGGACCAATGATATTATATATTAAAAGAAGTAGTGGACTCATTGGGGGGTTTTGCCATAATCGCTACGCTTCGCAGATGGGTTGCCGATCGCAGTTGAGTTGTTAATGTACTCGAAGGACGCTGCTGCCGCCCATCCTCCGGCTAATCCCTTAGTCGAATTTTACGACACCCACGGGAGGAGATGGGGTGGTGGCATTCTGAGCCGGCACCACACAGCATAATGTTACTTTAATGTTCTTAGGTATCTAAAAAATTAATAATTTTAAGTTTTATATAATGTAATTTAATGATCTTATAGTAATGTGTTAGGTTTTCGCGATTATTTCATATTATAATAAAACAATTTTAAACGGATTAAATCGCGTGTATTATTCATTTTTGATTAGTTTTATACGGTACATAAAATAACTTTTTAAATCTGTAACGACGCTTGTCACCTTAATCATCCAGCGACCACGAACCCTGCAAAGTGTTCTAAACGTCAGGAAAAACAAAAATCAATAATACACGCAATCTCATCCGTTTATAATTGTTTTATTTTAATGATCTTATCCAAAACTGCATGCGTAACTTAATTATTTTTAAACTCACACATCCAATAAGTCCTTACGAATATCAATGATAGAAACTTGTGATAGCGATTGATCTCTTCCGATTTTCTACACGTAATAAGACCATTGCACTGTCGCTACTCAATACTACTATATTTTAATATAATTATTTTAAAACTTACCTACATTTACTTATCTCTCCATTTAATGTTATTTTCAATGTACCTACCTACAATTCTAGTTTACTTTGTGATCGAACGCTATCGCCACGGCGCGGCTCTTGTTTGCGTGTCCTTATTAGCGTGATGTCAAACTCGTGTTTCTCAGACAAATGAATGTTATATTCTCATGAGAAATAGGTATGATAAACTGGTCTGGACATCATAATATGAAATATCGGAAGATTAATCGAGACGAATGCTTACAATCTGCCAACCCCAGCTACATACAACATTACACTGCAACTGTAATGTTTAAACTGATGCCGTGTGGTGCCGGCTCAGAATACCACCACCCCATCTCCTACCGTGGGTGTCGTACAAGTCGACTAAGGGATTAGCCGGAGGATGGGGAGCAGCATCCTTCGAGTACATTAACAACTCAACTGCGATCGCCAACCCGTCTGCCAAGCATGGCGATTATGGCAAAACCCCCAATGAGCCCACAACACACCCATATCGGTCGTTGTGGTGATCTTTGGGGGAGGCCTGTGTCCAGCAGTGGACTTCATTTGGCCGAAATGGAAAAAAAAATGAGTCGCAGTGTACGGTTTAAAGAGCATTGTAGCTAGCGAAATTACTGGACATCATAACTGGGCATAAGAGACTAAATAACTAATGTCTCGAGGTGACGAGAACAGTTTGGTGCCACGCAGGTCAAGTCCAGGGGTGCATTCCTTAATCTCAAACATCAATACATCCTTGAATACTGGGGTGCAATTCCTTAAGCTCAAACATTCATTCATCCTTAAATACAGAATCGAAATAATGAAGGAAAACCAACTCGGTATTCGCTAAGACATGATTAAAGATATTGAAGGACACGTTGCAGAAGGTATGCCATGAGGACCAGTCTTAGCGAGCACCAAATCGGGTTAACACCAGTATTTCAATTCAAGGATTGAATACAAGTATGTACGGATGTTTGAGTTTAGGGAATAACACTACAGAATTGAAATAACGGTGACAACCCAATTTGGTATTCCCTAAGACTCGTCCCCACGGCTCACCGTCTGCAACGTGTCCTTGAATAGCTTCAATCGTGTCTTAGCGAATACCATATGGTTTTACACAGACGTTTTCATTCTGTATTGAAAGATGTATGGATGTTTGACCCTAAGGAATTACACCCTTTTAAAATTGCTATGATCAGGCGTGACCATAGATATCCGAAGATATTTATCTGGTCACTAACTAAGTAGTACCTAATAAAAAAACTTACGAACAGTCTATAGCTATTGTCCATTGAAACCGGTTCCCCTGGTTCCCCTAAACTGAATCTCTGTATTGTTAAGGAAAAAAGTAAAAATAATAATATGGGGTTTGGTTCAAATCAAATCACCTCACGAGAGTCACCGAGTCTAGCTGTGGCAACTGACAATACGACTGCGACCTTGGAGGGCCTGAGTTTGTTCACAGGGTCGGGCAATGGTCTATACTTTTGGTTGGGATTATGAATGGTCGACTGATATATTTAATGCTGAACTGTATCGTAATACAAATACTAAAAATAGACCTTAAATACCATCGTATTGAATAACAAAATATCACCCATGTTGTATATTTATAAATAAACACCACTCAATGTAGCCAATTGGACGAGATATTGATTGATTTTTATCGGCGAAATGAAACTTCTGCCTAGTTCATATTGTTCTCTGCTTTATTATGTAAACGTTCGATTTTGAACCTTATTTCCAAGGTCTAGGATGTATTATGAAGAATTTGTCAGCTTGTAATTAGTTAGGATTGGATCGATTGTACTGGGTCTATTCGATGTCCAGTGAATAAATAAGATATAGGTAATCGATTTTTACGACACAAATATTCAGGAAGTTTGAATATTCTGTGTATGTTTCATACCACAACTAAAAACGAAACATGTTTTATTATACGTAAATACGTACCTATAGTTTATTCTTTAAGAATAATCATCACGTACTAAAAGGTAACTTGAAAACAAAGTTAAACACTAATTGCTAATTTGCCGCCTCTCTAGATAGACAGGTGTATGGATGACCGTAGCATGATGTCATTATTATTTGTCTACTAAAAATTGTAGCTAGATAATGTTGTGTAATAGGTTCTCTCATTTGTGTTTACGTAAGATTCTCTTGAAGAAAAACGCGCAAGAATAGAACAAATTATTGTACTCAAAGATTTAAATAATAAATTAATAACAAACCCTTTGTTACGACCTTATTTATTTTTAACTCCATGCGTCGGGTACTATACGAACTACGCATGCGCTAAAGTATTTCACCCTGTCACCTCACATAACCTAAAAGGGGATCAATTCATAAACATTATTTTGTATAGTGTGATTTTTTATGGGCATGTGTGTTTTGTTTCCTTATTGGCTGAACATATCGGACCATTGCCTCAGACAAGGAACACTAGACGAGTATTAAAGCTTGTTGTGAATTAGTGCCCGTTTTACTGACGAAAGAATAACAGCTGTTAGAGAGAAATTTATGTATTTTGTGATACAATCTATTAATATTGACAGTGATTTTTAACCAGTGTTTGATGTATACGATTATACTTCGATAAACAGTGAATTTAAAACATAAATAAAGCGGCTTTTAAGTATTTGAGGTTATGTTTTGCCTCCAACCCGTTTATGAATATGATTCGTGAGTACAGCCGGCAAAAGAAATTCGCTAGAGGTAATTAGTTGAGTAATATATGGACCTAATTAACAGAACACGTACCTATTATCGAAAATGGAAATTTGTATTGAACATTGGGATTTTAAATACTCAGATACTGATAAGCTTTGCATCAACAATTTTCAATAAGTATTTACCTACCTAGTTATTGTTTTTATGTATATTTTGTCCAATTTTCTAGCCAAAAATAAATTATTTTTCCTTCTTTATGTTGTTCTTCAATTATTATTTTATTTTGTTAAATTTACTAAGTATATTTTTAATCGATACCTACTATCAGTTTTCTCCTTTGTCGTGGTTACAATTAACATACATAAATCTAAAAAAGCCATACAAATATTTGTTCCGTGCAGGCATCGAACACGCGACACGTAGCGCCGAAAGCAGGGTAACTGCCCACGGCGCCAAACAAGACGTCATTAAAGTTCTAAATTCTAATATTGCTAAAACAGCGTAGTTCCTTATCTCATGCATGCAAAGAGAACCCTTCGCGCTTCGAAGAGCAAGAATGATATGATATCCAAGAAGACTGGTCTAATCTTCAGCAATGTAGTCCGATGGAAGTGGTTTCCTATCATTATATTACTGCTGAGCAAAAGCCTCCCCGAAGGCTGAACAATTGTGTCGTTTTATTGGGGATTTTTTTTTAATCTGTACCACACTAGGATTTCTCCTGTCGTGAGTGCGTTTACAAACACAAATTCCACACACAATACACCCAGACCCGGAACAACTACCCGCAGATCGTAAAAATATTTGTTCCGTGCGGGAATCGAACCCACGACCCAGTGCGCAGCAGCAGACTGTATCAGCCACTGCACCAACCGTGCCGACACTAATTTGCTAGTATGTACTTACCACGCTTGGCATGTGGAATGCTGAGCGCAAAAGCTGCTGTCCCACAGAAAACGCTGCTGCCCATCCCTTTGGCTTAGAGTCCCTTAGTCACCTTTTACGCCATCGACGGGAGGAGATGGAGTGGTGCTATATTCTTTATCCGGACACCACACGGATTTAAACTGTCATTTTTTATAAACGTCACACCACACTATGATTTCTCATGTGTCGTGGGTGCGCTTACAGACACAAATCCCACACATAATACACCCACATCCGGAACAACCTGCAGGTCATACAAATATTTGTTCCGTGCGGGAATAGAACCGACGACCCGGAGCGCAGCAGCCGACTGTATCAGCCACTGCACCAACCGTGCCGTCAATACTTTTCCAAAAGCTGTTAAATAACCGTATGGCGCCCAATTTTCATGCTCTGCCAGCATAGCCGCTGTCGGCAGATAGATCTTGTCCGATCCGATCGACAAGGTTGCGCCGCTCGGCCTCCCATGCAGGGCACTCCTCAAGCGTGTGCTGTGCGGTATCCTGGTCGCTTCCACAGTGAGTGGAAATGTGCCGTGACCTCACGTAACACCTACTACCGGCAAGATATCAGTTAAGTTCCTACAGTTAATGACGCGACACTAATACATTAATCTTTCCATTCAATTTGTTGGTTGCCATTAATCTTCTGAATTATTATTATTTGAATAAACGTTATTCCTTTGTTTGTAAACGCTTTGAACGTTTTGACTGGACGACATTGAGTGGTGTTATATTTTGAATCCTGCTACCGTACGGAAGATGTATACGTTGCCGTGAATGCTCTATTAACCACAGTTTAAACTTATTACACCATCATCAGTCAGGCTTGTCCAAGCATAGTGACGGTTCCGGTCTAGAACCAGATGCAATTGTATTCATGTATTAATATTTTACACGGAGTCAGCCAACTGACCTTCAAAACCCAATTACTACAAGCGATACCAATACTATTACTTAGACTGGATGTTCTACAGCTGTTGCCAAAACGCTGCAGTTACACACGGTTTACCTTACCGTCTTACGCCCACTTATTTCAGGTATACCAAAACAGGGGTGCAATTCTCTAAGCTCAAACATCCATACATCCTTGAATACAGCATCTCAATAACGGTGATAATCCAATTTGGTATTCGCTAAGACTGGTCCTCATGGCTCACCGTCTGCAAAGTGTCATTCAATAGCTTCAATCGTGTCTTAGCGCATACAAAATTGGTTTTTCATCGCTATTTCAATTTTGTGTTGATTCGGTTGGTGCAGTGGCTGATACAGTCGACTCCTGTGCTCTGGGTCGTGGGTTCGATTCCCGCACGGAACAAATATTTGTATGATCTGCAGGTAGTTGTTCCGGGTCTGGGTGTTTTGTATGTGGAATTCATGTCTGTAAACGCACCCACGACACAGGAGAAATCCTAGTGCGGGGCAAGGTGTTAAAAAAAAAAAAAAAAATCAAGGATGTATGGATGTTTGAACTTAGGGAATTGCACCCCAGGTGGTAGGTCTCTTATTCCAAGAGTCCGGCTAGGTGCAGCGCCACATTATCGCCGTCAAGCAAGACTGTTTAAACTTTTGACATTACTGTGCTCCGGTTGCAAGAGTACTTCTACTACTAGCTAGTAAGATTACTGGGCATAAGGGACTAATAACTAATGTCTCGAGGGGACCAGCGCAGTGTGGTGCCACGCAGTCCTGGGTAGCATTATAATTGTTATGAGCAGGCATCACGCTTACAACCAACGAATGACGTGCTCTTCTCGTCACAAGGTTGTATAAAAAATCTGTGCGTGTACTGGCACTTACGTAGAATTATCTGCGTCTCTTACATTTTAGATATTCAAAGCGTTCATAAACAAAGGAATGACCTTTATTCATGTAATAATAATTCAGAAGATTAGAGCAAACGAACAAATTGAATGGAAAGATTAATGTATTAGTGTCGGGTCATTACTGTAGGAACTAAGCTGATATCTCGCCGGTGGTACGTTCATTTATAATCATCGTTTTTTTTTTTTTTTAGACGTTGCCCCACACTAGGATTTCTCCTGTGTCGTGGGTGCGTTTACAGACATGAATTCCACATACAATACACCCAGACCCGGAACAACAACCTGCAGATCATCCAAATATTTGTTCCGTGCGGGAGTCGAACCCACGACCCGGGGCGCAGCAGCCGACTGTATCAGCCACTGCGCCAACCGTGCCGTTACTGCGTTCATGATTATCTAGACAAGTAAAGGCGGTGCGTCCGTCTTTCATGCCCACAGTCTCGATTGATACAAATTGACAGTATTATTGACCCACGAGTGATGGTATGGTAATATTTACTGTTATGGGAGATCATGACATGGCGCTTACCGTCTGGGGTACGACTTGTTCATCTTGCCATTAATCGACTTCAAAAAGGAGGAGGTTCTCAATTCAATGCGTATTTTTTTTATGTAGTTACACCAATGATATTCTACCATAGATATGTTACGTCCATATTAAATGGCGCGCAAGATTCAGTCACGCTGTATGTATAAACCTATAAAACTGCACATCTACCTATGCTGTAAGAAAGATAATACAAAATCCACGAGAATAAAAGAGATAGCTATCTAAAATGACAACACGTGTACTCGATGTCTTTGTCGCACCTGTGATAGAATATATGTGTTGTCTCTTTTTTTTGCTTGACCTGGGTTTTCTTCGAGAATATTATTCTACAAGTAATTTGAATAGTATTTTTATGCAAATCTTTTATTTTATTTGTTACTCACGTGTGGTATATCCCTAGTTCTTTATTCATGTTTCCTTGATAGTTTGTGCATTTTCTATATACACACGATGGCATTGTTATCACTTAATTAATAAAAAAAATGAGATTATGACGGCATGTGCTCGTTGTTCTCTTTCTTTCTATCTTTGTTTCCTGTTATCTGTTTTGGGTGAACTGATTGCAAAGTGCTACAATTGGGGGAGTTTTGCTTCTTACTTTTGGCGCGTATGTAACATATCTACCTCTTTTAATATATAATATCATTGAGTTACACCGATTACTCCGAGATTTGATGACCGATTTGAGCAATTCTTTTTTTAACAGTTGCAGAATGCTTTCGAATTGGTCCCATATAAATTTCATTACATTTAATTGAGTAGTTTTTTAGCCAGCTTCAATAAACAAGTTAATTTGATGTCATTAGATGATGTCTTAATAGTTTCGATTTCTCTGAGGTCAGAGAACCGATTTGAGTCATTCTCATTTTTAGTGTTAAATACTGATACCAAATTGGAAAAAGTTCTTACATTTATTTTCACTAAAAAGAAACAAATAAAAGATTTTAACAAAAAATATACCGACTTCAAAATCCCTACACGATAGGAAAAGGAAAATAAAACTTTACTTTACTTTACGGATGGGCAGCAGCGTCCTTCGAGTACATTAACAACTCAACTGCGATCGCCAACCCGCCTGCCTAGCGTGGCGATTATGGTGAAACCCCCCAATGAGCCCACAGTACAGCCATATCGGTCGTTGTGGTGATCTTTGGGGGAGGCCTGTGTCCAGCAGTGGACTTCATTCGGCCGAAGTGATGATTATATTTGTCTTGATATTAATTGTTGTTGACAGATATAGTAATTTATTTCGATTTGTAAATGCTATAATTATTAACCAAAAAATGCAATATTTATCTAACATAGAACATATGATGGCCTTGAAACAACATTGAACATTGAACACATCCGTATTGTGATGATCTTTGGGGGAGGCCTGTGTCCAGCAGTGGACTTCACTAGGCCGAAATGATGATGATGATAAATATGATAAAAGAAATAAGTATCATATGATATAATGGTTATTTGTTGATGTAATTTCAATATCAGTGTCATTAACGCCAGAGATGAAAGCAATGTCGTGTGGTTATCAGAATTTTATCGCAGTAATATTAACCGACCAACAAAAAATAGCACGGTTATGATTACACATTAATTAAGTCGTGTGACTTTCCGTAACTTCAGTTTAAATGTGCTACTGCATAAAGTTTGACGTATGATGTAGTGTAGTGATCACGATTAATTGTCGTTGAAAATGTAGTGATGTGAAAAAGTATAGGCAATATGTGGTGTTATTGGACTAATAGTCAATGATATTTTACAAATAGATGCGCTATACACGAACATTATGACACTAAAAAACGGCGTAAATTTTACTATAGCTATTACCAGGACTTATAAACTATACAGCTCTCAAACAGTGCGCGAAGAAGGAAGATAAAATGAAAGCCACCATGCGGCATACCTGTTGTTAGAAAGAGATGAATGTACACCGTTAGTTTCGTGTGATTAGTAGCTGCATGGCGCATGCTCTTTTGCCTGAACGGGTGTGACGTAACGTGTCTCCGCCGGCCGCCATTAGACCGCATAATAAAACAAAATACTGTTATTTTTATTTACAATATAGATTTACGCATGATATGATGTGTTTTCTCACAGGTGTAGTATAATTCGTGCATAAACGTTCTATAAACACAATAAAGCATTTTTTCTGCAATATTTTGCACGAATTACGTTTAAGATTGCCATCTAGCCGCGACACTGGTCGGTGCGTGACTAAGTAAACTCCGGGCAAATTACCTTGCTTTCCTGTGACCATTATAGAGCGCGGACAACGTATCTATACTTATAAAAATATAGGTATTGGTACGAAACATTAGACAGGAATTAAGATTATAACCTATATACTTAGAATGTGTTTGAAGATAACCTTATCATCGAAAACATTTTGTATGCCTAACTAGCCTTGACCCGCCCGATTCGCTAGGCGTACATTATATTTATATTCATATCTTCCGAACCCTGAAAATATATCAAAATGGAACATACACGAAAACTTAAGTTTAAATTTCAGTTTTAAAATTTGCTCAAAAAATTTTGGTATAGTTGTTATAATTTGGTTATCTTAGGCACCGAAGGGGAGCTCTAGGTCCTCGTACGATCACACTAGAGCTTATAGGCATCTCGGAAGGCATGACTGTAAAAAGGCCACCCCCCAGGCACGTCTCGGGGGGATTGTAAAATATGCCCCGAAGTCTCGCTGTGCGCTGTAATGCGCACACGGCGGCAAGTGATCACGTGCGCACCGCCGTTTCCGAAGGTCACTCGGTGTGAGCACGCAGACTCCCCAATCCGAATGCCCACGACCCCCCAGGCCCGCCGCCTTATTATAACAGCGGGGGACTTGGGCGTGTTGGACCTGGATGTCGGGGCGGTTGTTACCCCGGCGCCATCTTGTCCTCCGTGCGGGGTCGGCCCTCTCTTGATCACGCTCTGTGGGAGAGAGATCTTGCACGATCCGCTCAGTCAGGATCCGCCGCTCGGGAGTCCTCTCATGGCACTCCTCGAGCGTATGATTTGAGGTATCTAGGTTGCTTCCACAGTGGTGGCACTGTGCCGTGACCTCGCGTCCTATCCTGTGCCGTATCGGAGCATATTCAAGACACTTTCAGACGGAGAGTGAAAAATTCTAAAAAGGTCATTTACAATTAGGCATCACGGAACCTATCTATATAGACTATAAAACAATATAACGGTTGAATATAGAAACGAGGCTCGATGCTTACTACCAGCTCAGCTATTTGAGACACGCGCTATTATCCTAAAACGGTAATCTCAAATAGTTCAAGGGTTTTAAATATTGAGACGCGGTTCAGTATTCCACCGTAAGTATCAAACGTGCGATTTCAGTGGCGAATTCCTATAGATAGCTATGATTAATCAAGTATTATCTATAAATATAATGTCAACTTTATTCAGCCTCATAAATCTCAAATCTAATCTAATAAAATCCAGCCTGCCTACTTATTGCGTAAGACATTTATATGAGCTATGTTTCTACACCTATTTTTTTATTGGTCCCCAGTGGCTATTCTTCATGAACTTCCGGCTAAAACCACTGGAGCTCCATCTTCGGCACCGAAGAGGGGTTCCCCAGGTCCCTGTAAGATCATACTAGAGCCGCCCATTGATGCCACGCCTTTCGACACATTTCGGAGGGGATGGCTATCAGGTGGTCGCCCCTTCTAGCAGAGGGAAGGCGACTGAAAAGGGTCGCCTCCCCAAGAACTTTTCGGGGAGGATTGTAAAGGATTCCCCTTAGCCTCGCTGTGCGCTGTGCTGCACACAAGGCGGCACGTGACCACGTCCGCGCCGTCGTCATCCCGGGGGTGTTTTTACATCTAAGCTAATCTTTACATAATACTAGGAGCCTACGTAAGTCCACAGCAGCATATTCCTCTTCTTCTAAAAAGCTCTTATTGCGATAGAAAATACAATAAACCTTAATTCGATTTTTTCTTTACTCTGGTATGCTCTCATAATGAATTCATACGAATTTCTTTTTCAAATCATGACGTAAAGAATATGATACTTAGATAATATAGTAGATTGTTAAACGAGGAGCTAAAATGACCCATTATATACGAGGTAGTCTCGGGAGTGAATAGAAACCGTGTTTTAATGGGTTTTTAGCGCCGTGTATTACACTCTACTTTTCACTACGATTGCGAGAAAATAAAATAATCCAATGCAATATGAAATAGTTTATTTTATTTAAAAAAAAATATATATCCAGAATTGTACAAATTGTACATATTTTTTGAGATTCGAGATGTTTTTTCCCGGTAACTTAATTTCAGTCCTCTGTGGGGATGAGATACTTGTAGTTTCAGGTTTGAGGGTCCCTCATTCGGATGTTCTGGATAGAGAATCAGCTGAGTTGACTCATCTCTTGATGTCGATGGTCGTCGGCTAGTTGGGAGAATATTGAGGCGTTCTGTGACACGCTGGGTGATATCAAATTTGTTTTGAATGGAATTCTCAATATAGCCTTCCGCCACTTGATCGAATCTCCATCCACCTTGGCGTTTAACGTTGTTATATTGTACCAGAATCCGCCAAGAGAATGGCGGATGTTCTTCGGAAACAGTGGCCAGTGTACTATTCCGGATTAGGCAAATTTTGGTGGGATCGGATAGGTGGCGATCTGTTTTGGCATGTTAATTAATTAATTTTTGCCTATAACTTGCCTTGTGCATTTTCCGTTTTGATAGTTGAGAAAAAATCTCGACGTTCCCACTCCACTCGGCCGTAAATCTTGGTAGGCTTTAACAATTTTTTGAAATTCTCCATTTATAACAAATTTGCTTTCCTTATTTGTCTTTGTATTGGGCAGATTTATGGCTTGAAGACGGGTATCAGTTACGACATCCTCCACTGTTATGTTAGCCAGTACTATCCCTCTGCAGGCACCGCTGATCCCAAAAATTAAAGCAGCCTGTAAAACAAAAAAAAAGTGTGTTAGAACTGTATTTTGGGTGGTACCTCTACCGAGCATTTTAGTTTGATGAAAATAATAGAAAACAAATGTACTACAAACTACCTTTGTTGCTAAGTATTTTTTATTTGGTGCCTTATTTACGAAATTCTCGATATCTGTCCTCGTGAAAACTTTGGATTTCTTGGCCTTGTAGCCGGTGGATAATTTCTTGAGAAAAGCCGTCAAATTTACATATTTCTTTATATTTACATGATGTCTTATCTGTATAGTTGTGCGTAACATTGAATATGTGCTCAATAGATTATGACATTTTCACTATTTTAAAATTAAGTACGGTCACTACCAATTCAATTTGCAATTGCAAAATTCGAAAGATTTCGCGCGAATGTGTTTTTTTATTTCTTCTGTAGCCGCAACGCATTGCATGCATTTTCCACTGGGCTGGGCTGGGATGATATGTTTTTCTATTCGACGGCCCGGTTGGTGCAGTGGCTGATAGAGCCTGGTGCTGCGCTACGGGTCACTGGTTAGATCTCCGCACGGAACAAATATTCGCATGATCTGCAGGTAGTTGTTCCGGGTCTGGGTGTTATTGTGTGTGGAATTTTTGTCCGTTAACGCGCCCACGACACAGGAGAAAGCCTAGTGTGGGGCAAAGTAAAAAAAATAAAATATTATGAGTTACCGTAACAAACTGTAGTCCGATAATTCTTTATTCAGAAAAGTGTCTATATTTGATATCTAGTGTAGCCTAGATATGGTAAGGAGCAATCTGTCTACAAAGTAAAACAAATACTGTGTATCTCGTTAGCATATTGGGTTATACAATACAATAAAAAATAAACAATAGGTACTCTTTGTACACCAGAAATAAGGAAAATAAGATCCAATGCCAAAATGTCATGTAGGTACTGTAAGGGGTTCGACGTGCTCAGAGGTGAACTTGGGTACTAGGTAACTAATACTTTTATTCCGTTGATGTGGTAATGTCAATTTTATTAACTCTTCACGTATTTACTTCTCAATTAATAATACAATATTGACCCGACAAGCTCGCTGCTACAGCCGAATTAATTATATTGTCAATGTCATTCTCCATTACAAATTTTGAAGTTAATCCGTTCTTCTAAATGGCTAGGTCTCCCACCAAAAATTATCATCGATATTACAGTACAAATGGCGGTCTTATCGCACTCAGCGAATTCTGCCAGACAACGATTATGTGTGACCTCACATACCCAGTAAAAATCCTCGAAGAACCTATCTAACGAAACCTCATTTACCAAAATCATTTCACCATTTCGATTTTCGGATCCTACGTAGAAATATTCTTACCTAAATACATCCTTTTCAATGCCATTACGCTTTCTTTTGGCTTTTGTTTAAAAATAATATTATCTTAAAACAGTACTTTATAATATCGCGCTTTTTCCCCTATGTACTGATCTAGCGTAGGAATAGTTGATTAGAAAGTGTGACAAATATCGTCTACGAATTTGGGACCAAAAGATGTGATAAGTGTAAAATAAACAACGAATAGTGTCTTAAAGAACTACCTACTACATAAAACTTATAATTATGTGCATTTAAACAGAAAGGACAAAACTAAAACCGAAATGACGGAAAAAAACGTGTCACAAGCCAATGGTTTGTTAAACCCAGCGGAGCCAGTTACTCCAAGGATAATTTTGGAAGAAGATGGCTCTAGAAGTTCCTTGGCCGGTAGTGTGATGGACAGTTTAACTATAGAGTCTCCAAAAGTAGAGTATAAAGTACTAAAGAAACGATGGCTAATACTCTTGATGTTTGCAACATGTTCAGCTTCAAACTCGATGCAGTGGATTCAATACGCAATCATTCAGGATATTGTGATGAAGTACTATGGTGTATCGAGCGGACTTGTGTCGTGGACATCCATGATTTATATGGTCACCTACGTGCCTTTAATATTCCCAGCCAGCTGGTTACTGGATAAAACGGTGAGTGATTTGAATTAATTTGTCGTACTATATTTCTTATAGATGTGGCTAAGGGTGCATGGATTTGCAGATGACATTTTTTTTTTTTTTTTTTCTTTATTTATTTAGAGGCTTTTGGCCATAACGTAACCATGTCAGCCCCATCGTAATCCATACACAGAGTAACATCCTTAAGCTAAAACATAAAATACACTTTGTTAGGTAAGAGAGTTGCACACAAACTTATAAATTTTACAAGCCTCAACACTACATGGCTTGGATAGGATGCTTTGAAAAGCACCCAAATCTAACTTATTGACATTTAATTCGGCTAGTAAAGTTTCTCTTTCCCTATTATTGCGGACACATTCTACCAACAAGTGATGCACATCTTCTACAGTCCCGCAGTGTTCACAATTTGGATTACTAACTTTTTTCATTAAAAAGCCAAACTTATTGAGTGGCATATGTCCTGATCTTAATCTATGTGCTATTTTAATATATTTTCTACTTATTCTAATATTGGCAAACCAAGGAATACGAGGAGGTTCACACTGCATTGATTCGTGTAATTTTCGAATCAAATTGTAGTTTTTTGTTTGCTGTTAACTGTACATAAAGATGAAGCATGTTAATGGTCACTCGTTATAGAAGGATCTGCTGTCAGTAGAATGCTGACGGCCAGTAAAGGGAAAACAATTGCCATCAAAAATCCTTAGTAGTGACAAACGGATCGGAATGATAATGACATCTTCAAGGCAATCTGTTTTTTATCATGGGAAATTATAAAATCGAGTATTGATATTATTGTACATTTTAGATAGGTAGGAAATTCGAGAATTTAGCCGCGTATTGCTTAAAACGCCAAATACTGGAAATAAGTACTGGAAATTTTACGCAGTTGGTAATGTTACCGTATTTGGTGCCAAAACACTTGTGGCTTTGTAAACGAACGCTTGATTGAGTTACGAGTATAATGATTTTTTCAGTTATTGATGAACATTTAACATTTAAACAGTAGCGTAGCACTGTAAAAGTTCTCATCTAAAAGCAATTTTATAGGCAGAGTATTATCACATCGGCCGAATTAAGTCCACTGCTGGACACAGGCCTCCCCCAAAGATCACCACAGTGACCGATATGGGTGTGTTGTGGGCTCATTGGGGGGCTTTGCCATAATCGCCACGCTTGGCAGACGGGTTAGGTTGGTGAGCGCAGCATAGCTGTCAGTAGTAGAAAGCCATCAACCTATTTCGGCCGATCCGTATGCTATTACGATTAACTTAACCATTTTGCGAAGGTATTTATATTTTTACGACAACAGTTATCAGTACGATTATGAGTAATAATATGTCATTTATACACAATCATTAGTGGTGATAAGGTTTTTGTCATAAAGATCACTGACTGGAAATTTTGCGATCATGAAGTAATCGTTACTGTGTTTGATACAAAATTAAATTAATAAAATCGGTCAAGTGCAAGTTCATCCCGAAATTCTTCCGCAGCATGAGTACGACTTAAATATTTTTTTTCCCTAATAATATTTACATTACAGAGTTGGTTTAAAGTCTAGGAAAATTGTCATTTTTATAGCAAATCTAACCTTTATTAGGCTATTTTGGGAATACATCGTATGACGGCATGGTTGGTGCAGTGGCTGATACAGTCGGCTGCTGCGCTCCGGGTCGTGGGTTCGATTCCCACACGGAATAAATATTTGTATGATCAGCAGGTAGTTGTTCCGGGTCTAGGTGTATTGTGTGTGGAATTTATGTCTGTAAGGACACAGGAGAATTCCTAGTGTGGGGCAATGATTTCTTATAAAAAACCAAAAAAAACAAAATTAGCCCGTCTGGGGAAGTAGTTTTTTTTTTAAACAATTTTCCTCACCATATTTTTTCCTGTGTCTTGCGTACAGCTTACAGATATAACACCTCACATGCACAAACACCCAGACCCGAAACAAATTTCTGCAAATCATACGAATATTTGTTCCGTGCGGGGATCGAATCCGCAGTACGTTGAGCAAAAAGCCAATTGCTTAGCCACTGCCCTAACTCTGCCATCGTTATCTCACCATGGGACAAACGTAATCCGGGAAGGCAGATAAGATCAGGATATCTATTAAGAAGCGTAAAAACCGCAGGGCAGCTTGTGGCGAGCTGTATGTGAGTGGCGATACTGCGTAGCTGAATTGCCCAGTGAGTCTCTACTCATCTCTAGCTTGACTTAGTTGGCCGATTAGAAGTGGGATGCCAGAGCTATATGCTCGCTGGGAGTGTCTAACGGCGAAGGTAATAACAGGGAAATGCGCTCCGAGTCTTTGAGACACGCGAAGGTGCAACATTTTTTTTTAAAAATTTTTTTATTGATGTCCAGTGGATATTCTACATGGAACTTCCTTCACCCCGGGGAAGGGCGAAGGGGTATGCCGGACTCCTACCGGCTAAAACCACTGGAGCGGTCATCATCGGCACCGAAGGGGGGCTCCAGGTCCTCGTAAGATCACACTAGAGCCGCCCATTGGTGCCACGCCTTTAGGCACATCTCGGAAGGGATGACTGTAAAGCGGTCACCCCCTCTAGCGGAGGGAAGGCGACTGTAAAAAGGTCGCCCCCCCAGGCACTTCTCGGGGAGGATTGTAAAGGATCCCCCCAAGCCTCGCTTTGCGCTGTGCTGCGCACACGGCGGCACGTGACCACGTAGATTCCCCAATCTGCGCGCCCGCGACCCCCGAGGCCCCCCACCATGAAGTGACGGCAGGAGGCTCAGGCGTGTTGGACTTGGGAGCCGTGACGGTTGTTGCCCCGGCGCCGTCTAGTCGCGAAGATGCAACCTACTACCACACCTTTTGACATCCAGAACCACTCCCACCGGTGTTGGTCCATGTCGCCTGTAGTGATGGCTATTTAGAGGGCCTATCTTGTGAGTAGCGACCCACCATCTCCCACAGAATTTCGTTAAAAGGCTCACCTTCCAGACAGACGCCGGTTATTCCGATTTTTGTTTTCAACACCAATTTCAATAGATCTTTTCATTATAGCATCCAACTCGTACAATAGTTTTCCTACACGTCCGTGGACAATCCGAGACTGCTTATTATTATAGTGCGGAGAGACCCCTGTAAGTGTCCCATTACATTTTAGATTAAAATTCTCTAAATTTATTTATTGTGTAACTTGTCTACTATTGTACTTTCAAAATGACGTGGGTAACTCGATAAAGTGTTGTCGTGATGAAAATGATATTATCGGTCATAGATAATATAAATTATGCTCATCTCATACAAAGTCCATAAAGCACAATCATTCTAAAAAGGGTTACCTGCCTATTACTGTTTTATTTCTACATTATTCTTTTGTTTGTGGAGTAGTAACATTTTGCTTTTATTTAGTTCTAAATAAGTCTCGTCTGTATTGATTGTTTTATGATGGGTGTAGTGTGTTGTCTGGTGCGTAGAAATAAATGTTTCTTTCTTTCTTTCTTTCTTTCTAAAGGGCATCCGCCTTGTATTCTTATGTCCCCAATGATATGATACGATAAGCGTATGTAAAGACAGAAACATACTAACTTGTTTAATCCAGTCCATTTTTGCAGACGATATTCATAATTGTTTTACTATTGACGATAGTAAAACCGTAATATCTTTCCGATAAAATAGATATACACTAAGAGCGCTTGTGGAAAGTTTTACCGATATTTATATTTCTAATAGATTTTAAGTTAGAGAAGGTCAAATGGGCATTTTCCATGTTTATTTCAAAAATAACTATTAAACTATATAATACCAATTTGGGAATAGATTAAAAATAACAATACTATATTAGGTCTTATTTTAATAATCCACGATGTTATGCATGGTGCCTCAGTAAATGCTTAAGATGATGTACCGAACACAAAAAAAACTCATGGTAAAAATCCATTTATTTCTTTTGTGTGATGTCGCTACCGTGCGCCGTCTGTTTTGTTTAACGTTACAGACTATCTAAATCAGTCAACCAGCCTTTGTCTTACTAGATGCATGTGAATATTATCACAACTAAGAGAACTAGGAAGTAATGAAATAAATGATTTAATAAAATCAATTTTTAAACAGCATATTTACAAGTTTTTTTTATACCTACATTATCTTCATCATTCACCATAGCACCATGCAAAATATCGTGGACTATTAAATTAAGACCTTGTATAACACGCTCGACCCTTTCACATGAACACTACATGATAACTTTAATATTTTATTATTATTTTGAGTTATATATAGTAGGTATAATAGTGTTTTGTCCTCCTCCGTTCTTTCAATATGACGTGTAAAAGTGTATGTTAGAACCTATTGACTGAATACATAATTCTATTCTATTCTTTTACACTTTACAACGGATTACATCGCGTATGTTATAGATTTTAGTTTTTGCTAGCGTTTCAAACACTATGCAGCCTTCGTGGACGCAGGATGACAAAGGTGACAGGCGCAGTTACGGATATAAAAAAAGTTATAACCATTATAATCATCATTTCGGCCGACGACCGACATGATAATCATAATAACATAATCACCACGCTTGGCCGGCGTCTAATCCTTTAGTCGCCTTTAACGACACCCACAGGATGAGATGGGTTGGTGCTATTCGTAGCTGGCACCACACGGCAATTATAATCATCAATCAAAAATTGCTTCGATGACCGCATGATCGACCCGTGCGTGATTACTGCAAGTCTTGCAATATAGTAAAGTTAAGTAATGTTTGGGCTTAATTATTTTAATAAAATAATTCCAAACTGGTGGTACCTGCCTACTATATCTTCTCTATTGAAATTAGAATATTTTTTAATTTCAATAGCTTAACGAAACATTCTTGGTACATTCATCGGTTCTCTTTCGCGAGGACTTACTTGACTTGTCGGTGAATGTAGAAAATAGTTAGGTTTCTCTAAGGCATGTTTACACGCTGCAGACTTTGTGGCTGTGTACCTGATCACCTACTCTTTTTTCATGGTAAATCTCCCGCACCCCAGACAGGGGACAGTGTGACTCGCTCGCCACTCATTTTGGCGGATCCCATGCACAAAGGATATGTGCACTGGCTAGCTGTAAAATCCTTATTGAGGCGCGTGTGGTGGAACACTACTCACCAACGTCTCGGGCCTGTCTCTGATCCAGTGACGGACTGCCCTAAGTCCTACCTACAGGCTGAAAATCACGAATCACCCTCCGGCACCCGATGCGTCTTCTGCGAAAGGGGCGACGCACGTGCAGCCCTCCCATTTCGCCACCTCATTTGCGCGTATGTGCATAACCTCCTCGTAAAAGGAGGCAACGACGGCTTCCCACGCACTCTCACCCCAGACCATGGGATGAACTACGGCCGGGAACAAGACATCACCAATTCCGACCGCCATGATTACGTCAAGGTGCTGCGTCGCCCAAACTGGGCACTTCTCCAGCATGAGTTGAACCGTGTCCTCCGGGTATGGTTTACTGGTGACAACTAGGCGTTTGCTCTCGGCCTATGCGACACAAATACTTCGTGAAACATGCATGTTGCATTCACACACCTATGCAGCTTTTCGTTTTTGCATAATTTAGGTTTTATTTCACAAAAAACGAACACTGAAAATAAAAACCGGGAGTAGCTCGAGCTTACCTTGCAATTGAGTGACCCAGTTTCGAGTTTTCATATCTATCTGAAACGTGAAATTTCAATTTCGTATTTTCCTAAATTCCATACCTAAATATTTATGTAAAATATGGGCGTATAAAACGGTATTTCTATATAAGTACTTAACAAAGCTGGGTGGCATAGATAATGTTAGTTACCTAGTGAATTATTATACTGGATTTATTTTTGAAATATGTTATTTAATAACTAAATTAGTTTCATGTGGAAAAATACGGACTACGTTGTTGAGTTTTAAGCAACCACTGTTCCAGACTGATAACAGAATAATCAGATTTATGGTAACGGCGCAGCGCGCTGTGGAGTCCAAATGGCTCTCTCTTATTTTTTGGGTATTAATTCAACCTCCCCCGATTCGTTTAAGTTAATAAAGAAAGAAAGAAGTATCAATTAGCAAGTATAATTTTAGTAGAGTCGTGTCGTCGGTACAGTTTACAGACATGAATCTCACATACACAAACACCCAGACCCAAAACAACTATCCGTAGGTCATACAAATATTTGTTCCGTGCGGGTATCGAACCCGCGACACGTAGCGTTTGCTAAATGCTTAGCCACTACGCCAGCCCTTTTAGACGGTACCTTAAATAGTAAAGAGGTGTGGATAAAAAGTTCTTAAAACTCAGCCGATATGTTCGACACCGGACACGTTTTAGACTTCAATTAGAATAAGGATCATCATCATCATCATATCAGCCACAGGATGTCCACTGCTGAACAAAGGTCTCCCCCTTAGATTTCCACAACGAGCGGTCATATGCCGCTCTCATCCAACGACTCCCAGAGACCTTCACCAGGTCGTCTGTCCACCTCGGTGGAGGTCGTCCCACGCTGCGTTTACCGGTGCACGGTCTCCATTCGAGAACCTTTTTGCCCCAACGGCCATCAGTTCTGCAAGCAATGTGCCCCGTCCATTGCCACTTCAGTTTACTAATCCTTTCAGCTATGTCGACAACTTTAGTTCTTCTACGGATCTCCTCATTTCTGATTCGATCTCGTAGAGAAATACGAAACAAAACTCTCTCCATAGCTCGCTGAGTGACCTATGTATTTCTAAATTATAAATGTTTTTTAACAAATGAAAATTATAATCAAAAAAATTTAGAACAAACAATGAAATTCAAAACGAATAGTTGGTGACAGCGAGTATCAAACTAAGCTGTAGCTTGATTCTAACTTGGGATGGTTTCATTAAAGATAAGGATATAAATATTAATAATTCTCGTCAACCATTTATAAGTACTAATGAATGGTCAATACTTTACTAGTAGTTGCCTCGTTCCAAGATGGAGATTTCCTAAGCAGAACGGGCAAGAAACTCCATGCTTGCTGTACGGAACCGTACATGTTTTCTTTATTTAATTTGTAATAGGTAAGCAGTTTCGCGGTCGATTGTAGCATAAGCAATTATTCACTTTACTTTTAATCTATACAAATAAATAAAATTGAAGTGTCTGCTTGTAATATCAAAATAACAGCTTTTGAAAGTATATACGGTACCTGTAACAAAAAAACAATTTTTAATTTTTTTGTCTGTCTGTCTGTTTGTTCCGGGTAATCTCCGAAACGGCTGGTCTGATTTTGGTGGGACTTTCACTGGCACATAGCTAATGTTATAAGGAATAACTTAGGCTACTTTTATTTAAGAAAAATAATTAGGGTCCCGCGAAAAAATAATAAAACCCTTGAAATCCAATACATATATTCTATGTCAAGTGTCTATGTCGAAGTACTCTAAATTTCTTTGAAATTAAACGCGTGTGAAACCGCGGGTCCCAGCTAGTGATATATAAATTGAGTGTGTTAATAGCATCCAACGTGAGCGGTTTTCTTTAGCATCAACCCTTTCCCACTCTACCATCCTATCATAGAATATCACCAGCATTAAATGTAAGTATACAATCATACATTTAGCATATCAGCATACAAGTATAGGTAAGCCCTACACTTGTTCTTTTTAAATTATAACGGTGCAATATTTTTTGAATAAATTGTTCTCGAAGTGAAGGTAATGTGAGGACAATGCAGGAGAAAAGAGTCTAAACTTCTTAATACTTTCTACACTAAACAAGTGATCATCGAATATGCCTAATTTTGGCAGATTCCATACCTATTAGGGGGTGACCGCTTTACAGTCACCCTCTCCGAGATGTGCCTGCTCGAGTGTGATCATAAGAGGACCTGGAGCCCCCTTAGGTGCCGAAGATAACCACGTTAGTGGTTTTAGCCTGTAGGAGTCTGGCATGCCCCTTCGTCCTTCCCTGGGATGGAGGAAGTTGATGTAGAATTTCCACACGTAAGAAAAAAAAATTAAAACACAGAAGGTTCCATACCTAATTTCCTTGGAGTAGGGTAATAGCCAGTATTATTAAACCCAACAATGACGACAGTGGAGTAAACAAACATACATTCAAGTTAACCATCGTTCGCCGCCAGCCTCATCTCCTCATCATCATCATTACACAGCCGGGCTGCGTGACACAATTTATATGCAAATTGTACATAACCACGTCCGTTTTGCAACACGCATCATTTGTGGGGATGAGTGTACTGTTTACTGTGTTTGATGTCATCTTACAAACACGGAACACGGAGTTTTTTTTTCACGGGTTAAATATAGACCACAATGAATAGTTTGTTGATTCAAACTGGCCATGAGTAGTGGCCTGTGGGCGACAAAGCAGGGGACAGTCTGTCGCCCGAACAGAAACAGGCCCGAGACGGTGGCGCGTTGTATTCTGTGCGCGCCTCTAGGGATGTCTGGCCGGCTAGGTCGCACAGAGACGGGGCCCGTTCGACCAAGTGACAGGGCGATACCTGCCAGGGGTGCGATATCATGCTGACAAGGCGAATACCTCACTCCTAGCTATTAGTAAGTGGAAGGAAACCATGGGGTTTGAGCCGGTAAGAGTTCGGCATGCCCCTCTGCCCTTCCCAAGGCGAAGGAAGACCATGAGGGTTTCCCCACGATAATAACAAATGCCCTCCCTACCTGCAGGGCATCAAAGGGGCCTATCTAGAAAGAAAGAAAGAAAGAAGAAAGAAAGAAAATAATTTATTTGGCACAAACTCAGGACACTGACAAATTAAATAAGTAAAAAAACAAAATATATATACAAAAACGCTTCTTAAAATGATTACCTAATTAAGCTGCTATGTGCCCAACAGCTGAGCCAAATAGGTTCAATTCAGCATTATGTCAGACAGCTAGTGCCTGACGCTGATTTTCAACTGAACCTGTTATAGGTAGGCCGTGACGGATGTAAACCAGTTTACATAACAAAAATAAATCTATTAATATATATCTATCTATGTGATAGGCACAGTGGGCACGCGCGGTGGGCAGGGACGGTAGCGTAAAGTGGAGGGAAGTTATGTCCGGCGTTCCGCAGGACAGCTGATGTTGCTTTACGTGGCCTAGGGTCTAAAAGTGTTGCGCGAATAATCAACTTTGATAGTCCGTGCACGGGTACCTTTCCATTTGGTCTTAGTCTCCGATAGTGAATCTGCTATACAATATTCAAACTATGAAACACTTCAAAGCTTCCAACTCCATTACTCATCTTCATCATCATATCAGCCAAAGAACGTCCACTGCTGGAAGGCCTCCCCCATAGATTTGCCCAACGACTGGTTACATGCTGTTTGTAGTCGTTTTGAGCGCAGTAGTTACTGTTTTACAGAAGAGATGCTGCTGCCCACCCCTCTGTTTGAGAGTCTCTTTGTCGCCTTCTACGACATCCACGGGACGAGGAGGAGTGATGTTACGGCATGGTTTGTGCAGTGGCTGATACAGTCGGCTGCTGCGCTCCGGGTCGTGGGTTCGATTCCCGCACGGAACAAATATTTGTATGATTTGCAGGTAGTTGTTCCGGTTCTGGGTGTATTGTATGTGGAATTCATGTCTGTAAACGCACCCACGACACAGGAGAAATCCTAGTGTGGGGCAACGTAAGATATTCATACTTTTTGTTGAGTGTTATTATGATACTCATTCCACATTATAAAGTATCTTTCGTGTCACCTGTCCGTACACAGATCAGTCGCTTCATTACGCCCTTTGTGGGTTCGCTGCCTCCATCCATCTTTCTCCACCGCTGTAAGATTACCCCTATATAATGCCGTACAGTTTTCACATACACAAAAGCACAGTATAAAGACCTGTGATCCACAAGATAGGTCGAGTTATAGTGGACGCATCAGTGGTAAGGTTCAGTAATTGAGCGTAGTATGGTATGAGTAAACAAGTATTTGCTAAAGAACATATAATGTTAACTTTAATATTGAATATGTGAGCCTATATCATCTCAGAGGGGATGACTGTAAGGCGGTCATCCCTTCTAGCGGAAGGCGACTGTAAAGAGGCCATCCCCCAAGGCACCTTTCGGGAGGACTGTAAAAGATTCCATCAAAGCCCACGTTCTGCGCTGTGCTACGCAAACGGCGGCACGTGACCAAAAAAACACCACCGTCTTTCTGGGGTCGCTCGGTATGAGCGCGCAGTTTCCCCAATAGGCACGCTCACGACCCCCATGGCCCCCTGTGACATAAACACGACAGGGGGCTTAGGCATGTTGTGCGTGCGCCGCGGTGGTTATTACCCCGACTCCGTGTTCTCCTTCTCCGAGCGGGGTCAGCCCTCTCCCGATCCCGTTCTGCGAACTATTTTCATGCTCTGCCAGCGTAGCCGATACTACTGCTGGCCATTCCTCAGTGATATCCATTGTGAAATATAATAAGACCTACAACAAGTAAAAGTGTTTTTCGTAAACTGATATTACGCCTGTCGCAATTAACAATAAAACTAGTCACTAATTCATAACCACTAATAATTCCTGGATGCCGTAAAAGGCGACTAAGGGACTCTAACCAGAGGGATGGGTAGCATCGTCCCTTCTGTGGACCAGTAACCATTCTGCGCTCACCAACCCGCTGCCATGCGTGGTGAGTACTGGCAAATTCCCCCCAATATGATGACACAATTGTGAAAATCTATAAGGGAGGCCTTTATTCAGTAGGGGACATTGTATGGCCCGTATGATGATGATGAATCATTCCTTGGTCGACGGAAATTAAAAGAAATGGAACACTTCAAGTACTTATTATATCATTTATTAACATTTGTAATGTTTTTCAACGAAGCCAACCTAACTTTGTTGATTTCTATAGTTTACCTATCGCAACAAAAATGCTTCGATGGATTTCGCCTCCCTCTGAAGGATGCTAAACATTTTCTCTTTTTCTTGCTCCAGATGCATTAAACACGCTCGGGATGAATCAATAGTCTTCGCAATGGCTATTAACTTTCGGTGGTGATAAACGCTGAATCAGAGTTCGCTCATTAAAGCATGAAACTTCAACAGATGTTTAGAGTATGGAAGTGGCTTGTTTAATATTTCATATTTACAAGGCATACTTTCCGGATCAACACTATTTTGCCAAGGTTTCATTGCACGAAGTTACTGTAATAGCTCTTTTATTAGAGTATTTTATTTTATTTTATTTTTATTTTCTTTATTAGGTTCACCAACGATAATTACAATAATACATGCTTAAATACAACATACATTAAAGTACTTACAGCTAATTGCATTATCAATTACAGGTAAACACGACATGCTAAACAAAACAAAATTAAACAGTAAACTCCAAAAACAAAACAATGGTAATAATTTAGCACTTATACACAACTTAATAAAGCATAACAAAATATAAAAAGTAAGAAGTAAGTGTCGACAAGCAGCAAAAGTAAAAAAAAAAAAAAAACTGTCTAACTCTAACCATCTTTATCTGAGCCTAGTGTCTCCAACCAGTTTCTGCGACATTTCAATAGAGAGTCTGAGAAGACATCTATGGATCCGCTACTCTCATTATACAACCTACATAGTCTGGCAACAGGAGCATTAAAACCCAGCACGGTAGTACGAAACGGTGGAACCAACAATTTTATGGGGTAGCGAGGAATTCGGTATGGCACTCGAAATGAAATTTTGTCTAGCAATTTTATGCAGTCTATCTTATTATCTAGGATTTTAAACAAAAAGGTCATATCCAGCAAACTTCGACGCTTTTCCAAACTACACATCTTAAAGTGACGAAGTCTCTCATGGTATGATGATAGCCTTCTGGCTACCTTGTCCTTGGTGGATAAATGCCAAACAAATCTCTTTTGTAATCTTTCTAGCCTTAATGTATGGGTGGCATAATGAGGTCTCCAGACTGTACTACAATACTCAAGTATGCTACGTACCAAGGTGTTGTATAAAAGAATCCTTGTGCGTGGAAGTCTGAAGTCCTTGCCGTTACGGATGATGAAACCCAACATACGAGAAGCCTTTTTAGTAATATGATCTATATGAGGCAGAAACGTTAATTTACTATCTAATATTACCCCTAGATCCTTAATACAGTCCACCTCCTGAATTTCAGTTCCGTCAATGTGGTAGATCGAATCTGTGATTTTGGTTTTCCGGGTAAATTTAATGTGGAAGCATTTATTAATATTTAGGTCCATCCCATTTGCATTACACCACATGCGCAGCCTTTCCAGATCGCTTTGCAAGAGTGCTGTATCCCGGTGGGAGTGGACACGTCTTAACATCTTTAAATCGTCAGCGAAAAGATATGGAGATGAAAATAGGAAACACTCAGATATATCGTTAACAAAGATATTAAACAAGATAGGCCCTAAATGTGAGCCCTGTGGTACCCCAGAAGTGATACCACAAATATCAGACCGGTACCCATCCGCAACGACATAAAACGAACGATTCTCCAGATATGACTTAAGCCAATTTCCAAAACTGCCAGAGAAACCATACACATTGAGCTTCCTAATCAAGAGTTTATGAGATACTCGGTCAAAAGCTTTGCTAAAGTCAGTGTAGATGACATCGACTTGTAAGTGGCCATCAATCGCTTCAGCAATAGCCTCGACAAAAGTAACAAGATTGGTAGATGTCGATCTTGCTTTCACAAAACCATGTTGGTTAACAGAAATAAATTTCTTGAAGTAATTCTGAATAAACGGACAGATAATTGATTCGAAAATCTTTGCAAGTGTAGACAGAATAGATATTGGCCTATAGTTACTGACACAGCTAGCATCCCCAGACTTCAGAATAGGTACCACCTTAGCCAGTTTCAATTCGTCAGGAAATATACCAGTTGCAAGTGACTTATTAAATATGCAGTACAAGGGAAACGTCAGGTTTGAGGCACATTTTCGGAAGAAGAGTGGCGGGATACCATCAGGTCCAGGCCCCTTAGTTGTGTCTAATCCCTTTAGCTTTTGCAGAATCAAATCCTGGTCAATGTGTATGTGACTGAAACAGGGGCTGTGTACATCAATGGCCTTTATGAGGTCACAGCAGGCTTCATCGTCAATACAGGAGTCGTCATTGCAATAGACATGACAGAAACTTGACGAAAACAAATTACACATACTGGACCCATCGGATGCAATGTTCGCGCCATCACTCATAGTAGTAGGATAAGAACCAGCCACGTCTCGTTTACCTTTGATGTATGACCAAAATAATTTAGGGCTTTTTTCAATACTAGATTCTATTTCACATAAAAACTTGTTGTAACACGTTTTAGCCAAAGCATCGCATCTACGACTAAGCAACTGGTAGGAATATTCGTCTAAAGGATTTTTATATTTTTTGAATCTACGTCGAATTGTGTTTTTTTCACGCAATCGACGAATAAGAGCCCCATTAAACCATGGTGGGTATCTTTTTTTTCGCGACACTGGACAAAGGGGAACGTTCTTTTTAACTAATCCTCTGACCAACGCATAAAAAATTTCTAACATGCTGTTGACATTGTCACAACTGAAGAACAACTCTTTCCAATCAATGTTAGTCAACTGGGTATTAATAGAGTCATAGTTTGCTCTGAAGAAGTTAAATTTATAGGAATTCGGAATTCGGACAAGATACCTAGAATCTTCAACTTCTATTGATATCTCTAATGGAGGATGTAGCGGATCCAAAGTGCAGAAAGTAGTCACAGCGGCCGTAACTGTACTGTTTATGTCAACAAGCACAAGGTCGAGAACCTTTTGTTTAGTATTAATTATGTCATTGCGTTGTTTAAGATTATTGACATATGTAAAATCAATCAACAATTGGCCAGCTTTTGGAACGTGATAATTACCAGATACTAGGTTCCAGTTTATAATGCTCAAGTTAAAGTCGCCGATTAAACATTTGTGTCCATCAAATTTTTCAAAGACCGAGTTACAGTTATCAAGATAATGTTCCAACATCGAGAGCTGTACAGGTGGCGGAAGATAAACAACACATAAGGCCAGTTGCTTCATCGATCCAAAGAGCGGTAGACTTAAAATGACCCATAAGTCCTCGCATTTGCTTTCCCAGTCAAATACACGTCGATGCAGTATACTCTTCGACGTAGTACGGGAAAATACTATAGGTCATCTAGCTACTTTGTGATTTATTTATTTTTTAAACGATTATATGATTTCTCCGACATAAATCTCACAAGCACAAACAGCTAGACCCGAAACAACTATATTCAATTACAACTATATACAATTATATTCCATGCGGGGATCGAACCCGCAACAGTACAAAAAGCCAGTCGCTTAGCCACTGAGCCAACAAAGTAGACGTTTGCACGTCTGCCGCATGAAATGAAGGGCGCTAGGAAGCTACTGTTTCATACCAGCTGGTGACGACACGGGCTAGTCTTTCGCCTGGTGGTAGGCGTCATCCCTGCCCATAACAAGTGTAATGCTACCCAGGATTACTCTTGCGTGGCACCACATTATGCTCATCACCTCAAGACATTAGTAACCTTTGAGTCTCTTAAGCCCAGTGATTTCACTAGCTACAGTGCCCCGGAACTGCTGCTTGGCTGTGAATATCTGGCACTGCAGTGTTGCTTACCAAGCCGGACTCTTGCTATAATATATCTACCACTAGTGAGTACTTATTTCTACCACCACTACTGCACCAAACGTGCCGTCAATAATTCCCATTTCATGTACCTATATGAGGGAATTTACAGTCAGTTTGCAATAAATCTGTGCTCGGATACGGAAATTCTGACAGGACGCTGCAAAAAAGGGAATGTTCAGACGACACTGTCCCACGTTACTGATTTTACACAAGAAGGATGTACCTACTCAATTCGACCTATATATGTTTATATCACTTCTAGTAACTACACATCAAGTGCGAGGGGTGCGCGTGACCTAATTCCCAGTCAAAGTGCGCTCACGTTCCAAATAGCGGTTCCATCTTCCCATAACTTCAGACCAACCAAAGATATTGGAAGAAAGGAGATATGCCATGTAGATCAAAATGTATGCGAGCCTAGAAATCCATTTTCCCACTACCGTTCTTCATAAGCACACCAATGCACTCAGTTACAAGTTCTGATCCAATGAACTGAATAAACATAACATTATAATTGGCTTATCATACTAAAACACACCCACGACTTTGTAGGTAGCCAATTATACCGAGCGTACAGACCGCAAACGACAGCCGTACCACGCAACGTGTAAGCTTATTGGGCGTACCAATCGCTGTTATATTCACTTCTTATTTCCTATTTTTGTGAGACTAACCTTTCAGGTACCAAGCATATCCCTTTACTATAGATACTCGTATATCGCCGAGCGAACGCATACAATTACAGTTTTGTGTACACCAAATATAATAAAATCAAGATAAATGCCAAAATTTCAGTGAAAACTGCTATATACTATGTACCGATACTGATATAAGTGACCGGTTTTAGAATATTTGTCTGTCTGTCCGTCCGAAACTTTGTGTCGAATAGGCTTCGATGCGAAACCTTAGAGGACCTATACATAGGCAAGATAAGCTTAACGGATTGGAAAGAAAATTTCAGCGAGTAAAACAGGAATTTTAACTTAAAGTTTCGCGTATCGTCATCTAGTGGCATCCGGAAGATATGAATATAAATATAATTAACGCCTAGTGAAGCTGGCGGGTCAAGGCGAAGGTCAAGGGGAATTCGTACCACCATTTCCCCCCTGTTGGGAAGGCCTTTGTTCAGCAGTGGACGTGTTCGACTGATATAATGATTTACTAGTTATTAATTTCACCGTGATTTAAAGTCACCGGATTTTACATCTGATAACAAAAAATAAGAACAAAAAATCGATTATATCGGACAATACTTTCAAGGATTTAATTTTAACAAGATTGTTTGCGAAAGAATTTAATTCATTTACAAATATTACAAAAAATATGTTACAAATACCGTCGATAACTACCACATGTCTACGCTTTTTTCTGGTATTCGAAGTAAACAAGGCACAAAAAATCTTTATTGATCTGCTTTCGTGCGGAACCGAACATATAATACATAAATGCGTAACAATATAGGATTTAAAAATAGTTTAATATTAAGCAAACGTTTTTGATGTTAAAAGGTGGATATTTTGCAGTTACATTTTTCTATTAAAGTTGACAAACGGTTTACTTTACGAGGCGGTTTCTTCAATTCATATAAAAAATAAACCGGCACCCTGATTAGCTAAAATCAGCGACAGCGGGCTTGACAGCAGCTAATGCGCAGCAATGGATCCGCCGGTGGCAAATTGCCAAAACAATTGGTATTACGTACGGCATTTGCCTGCTTATCGCTACTTGTGGACAGATGCATAGTTACTAGCGTTAGTAGCGATAATTTAGCAGTGTATGTTTAATTTTCAGTTCATTGATCGTCCGATAGAGTGTGCTTCAGAGATCTTCGACTGTTTAATCGTTATGGACAAATACGGAATACCAAAATGATGTATAAGAGTGGCGTCTGTGCCTGTCATAAGCCGACTGCGCGTCTAATCAGCCCGCCGGTTTGCTAACTTAGAGCTTTTGGGCTTTTATCCGCGTCTGTAGTAACGATGCTTCAAACTATAATTTAGTTGTTATTATGACAAATTATTTGTACACCAGAACCAGTAGATTTTAAAGCTGCCAATAGACTGCCACGGACCGTCAATTGGCCCGCGGGCTAATTAGATAAAACAGGAACAGCAGACGCGATAGCAGCTATCGCGCAGCCAAGGAACCACCGGTGAAAAAGAGTAAAAAAACTTGGTATTACGTAAGGCATCGCCCGCCTGTCACTATTGTGGAAGATGCATAGTTACTAGCGCCAGTAGCCACCAGTGGAACTAAAAAGAATGAACGTTTTAAATTCATTGATTGTCCGACAGAGGCGCGTCAGAGATCTTTGCCTGTTTAATCACTATCGGCGAATAGGTAATACCAAATTGACGTTTGACAGCGGCGTTGAAGCAATTTACGCCTGTTGCAAAGCGTCTGCGACTTAGGTAATCAGCCCGCCGTTCTCTACTATGTATGTCATCCTCCAATCTTGACAAATGCGATAGTTTTCTTATGCAAACTGGCGACGAACCGAGCAACTCATTCGCATGGTGGTAAGAGAGATTCTTTCCTACAACATTGTAATACTACCCCGTGACCTGACCTTAGTTATTTAGCCTCGTATGCCCAGTAATTTCACTAGCTACCCTTCTAACCGGAGCACAGCAATGTTAAAAGTTTAAACACTACTGCTTGGCGAATATCTGGCACTTCGAAGGAAGGAAGGTGAGACCGCCTTTCCAGCCACTCCTCCATTATGTGTCTTACCACCGCTATATCGGCCTGCCCTTTCAATAAGAGACCTATCACGAATATCCGTAGATACTTTACACGAATGGATTCTGACCTTCGCAATCCAATTATTTGGTTAGGTATCAGATCGGATACTGTAAACTGTTATGCCATCGCTATCCTGTTAATCTTGAATGGTCTCAATTACAAAAGAATATACCGTGTTACCAGTACCGTCCGGTACCAGCTCAGAATTCCACCACCCCATCTCATCCCGTGGGTGTCGTAAAAGGCGACTATGGCATTAGCCGGGGGATGGGCAGCAGCATCCTTCGATTACAAATGTGATCGTAATTCAACTGCGATCGCAAACCGTCTTCTAGGCGTGGCGATTATGCCAAAATCCCCGCAATGAGTACACAACACTAACCCATACCGGTCGTTGTAGCGATCCTTGGGGGAGGCTTCTATCCAGCAGTGGACATTTTTTCGGCTGAAATAAAACCGTGTTAATACTACAAAAATGACGACATAATTGTAGAAATCTTTGGGGGAGGCCTTTGTTCAGCAGTGGACGTATAAATGGCTGATATGATGAGTACTACATCAATACCAATTTTGACTACTACCACTATTTTATCACTATATTATCCTTTACACTGATACCTTACCACGTGGAACAGAATACGTAGGTAACTAACACGCCAGTAACTACTCGATGCATTAACTGCGTTTACTTACCGATAGCAATCAAGCTATCGACACATGTTCACATGGGCCGATTACTACCTAGTGCCGATTGAAATGTCTGAAATGTTATCGGCCAAAGCTGTAGTGAAAACATTGCCGAATATGCAGCGAACAAGCGTGCTACGTCATCGTGCGTTTTAATACTGTTTGTTGCAGATTGTGTAAGGCTTGGAGCGGTTTGCTTGCATGTGTACCCTTTTTATATATATTTTTGGTTGAAATTCCTACCACCGCCTACGCTAAAACCTCCGGAGCTGGTCATTTTTGGCACCGTAAGGTGGCTTTAGGAACTCGCTCCAATCTACCTCTAGAGCCGCCTATTGATGCTACGCCTTTAGGCACATCTCGGAAGGGATGACTGTGAAGCGGTCTGACCCTCTAGCGGAGGGGACGCAACTAAAAAGAGGATGCCCCTAAGTCACATCTCAGGGGGGATAGAATCAGCACGCAGATTCCCCATAATGCACGCCCGCGACCACCGAGGCCCCGTGTGTGGCTACGTCTTGAATTGAAGGTGTGAAATCTGATCAGGTATGAAATAGAATGAAAAGTGGAATTCGACAAATTGAATTACGTCAGTTATTTTGTATTCACGCTTATAGAATTCTGACATGTTTGGATTACTTACCGTCTATGTCGCTATATACGGACTCCTTTTTTTATTTTTATTGGTGCCCAGTGGAAATTCTTCATGAACTTCCTTCGCCCCGGGGAAGGGCGAAGGGGTATGCCGGACTCCTACCGGCTAAAACCACTGGAGCAGTCATCTTCGGCACCGAAGGGGGGCTCCAGGTCCTCGTGAGATCACACGACAGCCGCCCATTGGTGCTACGCCTTTAGGCATATCACGGAGGGGATGATTGTAAAGCGGTCACCCCCTCTAAAAGTTATATGGCCTAGCCGCCATATGTAAACAAACAGTTTTTTTCGATAGCAATTTAATTCAGCAACTTGTCACGTTTTTCTTCTAAAGTGGCAACGCTTTGCGCGCTAACATCACTTTACAACACATTTGTTTTCCTTTGACAGTTTTTTTTCACAAATCAGCTGACATTGAATCAGGCTATGCGTGCAACATCAGCGTGAAATGAAACGCAAAGATTAATGACCAGAAAAATCTCCATAGATAATTTAATAAATTCTTTCATGAAAGGTGTATTGTTCATTGACTTTGAATCATGAAAAATGTTTAAGTATGTATTGTATTTTGATATTCTGAAATTCTTGGCAAAGAGGTTCCCGAACGCCACAACTTGTAAGTGAAGAGTAACGAAGGGATCATAGGTAAGGGGTGATGAGCCGCAACACTTGTACGTCTCATTTTTATCATCATTTCGGCCCACTGAAGTCCACTGCTGGACACAAGCCTCCCCAAAGATCACCATAACGACCGATATGGGGGTGTTGTGGGAGGTTTTGCCATAATCGCCACGCTTGGCAGACGGGTTGGCGATCGCAGTTGAGTTGTTAATGTACTCGAAGGACGCTGCTGCCCGTCCTCCGGCTAATCCCTCAGTCGACTGATATGGGGGTGTTGTGGGAGGTTTTGCCATAATCGCCACGCTTAGCAGACGGGTTGGCGATCGCAGTTGAGTTGTTAATGTACTCGACGGACGCTGCTGCCCGTCCTCCGGCTAATCCCTCAGTCGACTTTTACGATACCCACGGGAGGAGATGGGGTGGTAATATTCTGAGCTGGCACCACACGGCGTTGTGAGTAATAATCGCGAAAACCTTAGACGTTACTAAATAAACATTTTATTGGCATCGTGAAACACAGTTTATATTTTATCAATAAATCGCCCGTGAGTACCTGAAGACTACAAATTAGGACGTTTACGATAGCTAGATGGAGGTAGCAGTGACAACACTTCTGGGAATTTACTTGTACAGTTATAGAGGTATTTGTGGTTATCGTAAATGCGGTGGACGCCGAGTAGATCTAAATAGGCTACATTCAATTAAATCGTGGGCGCTGTGGTTAAGTTCACCCACTGCGGCAATCGACTCTAAGTCTCCAAATTTAACATTCATCATGACCCTTTTAGGATACGGTAAAGGCTAAAATGAAGGTTTTGCTAATGGGGGAATGAATTAGAAATGTATCTGTTAAGGAAAACTTTGCGGTTAATCGGGGCGTACCTACTAGTGAGATTGGAATGCGAATTAAATTTTGTCACAGTCGAGTGCGGAATATAGCACCGTTTATTTCCGGAATTTTTGGTCCTGCTATTTAGAGGTTGTGACTTTGCGTCCAAGGGGAATTATAGTCTAATCGTTGATATTGACATTCATTCTTGATATTGACACTACCATTTTGTTCGAAATTTGTATATATGCATTTATGTTGTATTGTATGATTACATTCGTTGTGATTTATATGCTCGAATTTGGGTTCGACATCTACAACTACATTTTTTTAAACGATGTCTCACACTTATGCCTTTTGTTTTTCGTGTGTCGTGACTTGTGGGTACAGTTTACAGACAGAAATCCCACATGCACAAATACCCAGACCAGAAACGACTATCTGCACATCATAAAAATATTAGTACCGTGAGGAAATCGAATCCGAGATACGTAGCGCACAAAGCCAATTGCTTAGCCGTACTGTTCTACAGAAGGGACGCTGCTGCCCATTTTTCTGGTTTAGAGTCCCTTAGTCGCCTTTTAGGACATCCACGGGAGGAAATAGAGTGGTGCAATATTCTTAAACTTTGTGTTTGTGTCCAACACAGGTAATTAAAATTAAAAGTTAACGTGTAATCTTTTTAATTAAAATTTTTCTTTGCTAAGTTTTGAAATTACTCGTAAATAAACCTGATTTTGCACTTCATGTTTACTGAAACAAGTTTCTAAAGTCTGTAACAAAGTTTACCAAAAGGTTTTCCTAAAGTATTGTCAGGTTTGGGACTTAAAGGGACGAACAAAACAGGGTAATTACAGCTAACAAATGATACAAAAACTGTCCTTATATTCAAAGGGTCGGTCTCGGCTATACACCACAAATTTATAACATTGTTTACAAAACAAATTTGTATGATCAAAAACGAAAACGTTCGCGAATTTTGATGGAAACAGAACAAAGGAACTTTAGTTATTATTAATGGCAAAGGCGACCTACAAAGGACACAGCGATATTTTAAAATTATGTTTCCATTTCATTTAAAGCATTTTGTGTGGCTCGTAGCTGGACAAAGGGTCTTCACATTTTAAAGCGTTCGCTCTTCTAGAGTGTGATAATCGTTTATTATCAACGTTTGACAGCAGCAGCTATCTATGGGAATATTGTTTGCTGCATGCGACTACGTAAATATTGATTTACCACATTATATCAAATAGAAAAGCTTCGTTCGGCAAACTTCGCAAGGTCTTTTCAGATAAACAGATAAACAATACCGTAATGTTCCAAGACGAGAGTCTTCAACCAGTGTGTGAGTGATCACATATGGGACAGACTTGTGGTCACTCACTATGGGCCTCATAATAAAGCTCAAAGTCCCTCAACGAGCTATGGAAAGAGCTATACTTGGTATTTCTCTACGAGATCGAATCAGATCCGTAGAAGTACTAAAGTTGCCGACAATGCGTGGTCGTTGAATGCAGGCGGCATGTGACCGCTCATTGTGGAACTCTATTGGGGAGGCCTTTGTTCAGTACGGGATGTCCTTTGGCTGATACGATGATGATGATCAACCAGAGCACTCCCTTCAGTCCAGTTGTTACAGGGGGCAGGTATATTGCAAGAGTCCGACTAAAAAGGTACCATCGCTTGGGCATGGAATTACCTTCAAGTTCGGCGCCCCCATCAAATCGAAAAAGGACAATCAGTGTTTCCTCCTGTAAACTTGACCCGAACGCCATGTTAAATTAACGCTTTAAAATTATTCTAATCGTTACGAGGATACATAAACACACACAGTCAGCCCGTTAACGTCCACTGCTAAACATGGCCCTTCCAATGATCAAAACAATGAGTGATCGCAGGGAATATTGGCAGATATATAAAATTTATTTTATTAATAATTTTGACGGCACGGTTGGTGCAGTGGCTGATACAGTCGACTGCTGCGCTCCGGGCCGTGGGTTCGATTCCCGCACTGAACAAATATTTGTATGATCTGCAGGTAGTTGTTTCGGGTCTGGGTGTAATGTGGAATTCATGTCTGTAAACGCACCCACGACACAGGAGAAATCCTACTGTGGGGCAACTGTGGAGGAGGCCTGTATCCAGAAGATCCAATCAATATAAGGCAGAATATCGTGTGGTGTATTAAGTGGTGTAATTTCGACGGCACGGTTGGCGTAGTGGCTGAGCAATAGGCTTTCGGTGCTACGTGTCGTGCTCTCACAAAACAAATATTTACATGATCTGCAAATAGTTATTTTGGACTGAGAGTTTCGCACGAGGTTACAGATTATATATTAAAAGGATTTTAAAAAATCTAAAGAGAGCACCGGCCAGGAGTCTTTCATTAGCTCCATTAGATTTGAAAACGAAATATTAAGTTGCAAATTCCGATTCAGACAGCCACTTAATCCCAAAAATAAACAATCTCAAACTGGAAGGTCGCCCTCCCAGAATAGCTTAGTATTCATAACCCAGTACCGGCAACAAAGGTCGTAGTTCAAGGCTGGCCGTGCGGTTGAGGCTTCTGCCCCTTTTGTTTAGAGTTCCAAACGCTAACACCAGCGTATGAAATTAACAAGCTATACAGAGTGTGAGACTGCACAGATTTCGTTTTTGTAGGTCACCTCGTGAAATAATTACTGAAAGCCGGGGCTTGCCAATTTTGTAATGTTGATCAAGATAAACGTAACTAAGGCCCGTATTATAGATTAAAAACTCAAGTAAAACTTCAGTCTAAATTGCATCAATTGAATATAAATGCTGAATCTATTACGTAGTGTTCATATTTGTTTATCGCTATCTCAAGTTCTACTTAAGATTTGATTCTCGATCTGTATATTGTGGGTGTTTTGTATCTGTAACACGGACCTAAAATAAACAAAACTACGTCGTTGTTTCAGACGCATTGTGTGGTCATAGGTAAAACATCCTCAATGTGTCCTAAAAGTGACGTAAAAGGCCATTGAACAATTTTGTCAAGAGGTTCGGTAGCAGTATCCTCCTATTATACTCAGAACGACTTACTGCGATTACCAATCTGTTTGCCTAGCATTTGACCGGACTAAAGTCAGGCGCTCCGAACGATCATCATTTCGGCCGAATAAGTCCACTGCTGGACAGGCCTCCTCCAAAGATCACCACAACAACCGATATGGGTGTGTAGTGTGCTACAACAACCGATATGGGTGTGTAGTGTGCTCAGTGGGGGGTCTTGCCATAATCGCCACGCTTGGCAGACGGGTTGGCGATCGCAGTTGAGTTGTTGTGTGCTCGAAGGACGCTGCTGCCCATCCTCCGGTTTTTCTCTTAGTCGACTTTTACGACACCCACGGGATGAAATGGGGTGGTGGCATTCTGAGCCGGCACCACACGGCATAGCCGGCACCACACGATAGCGCATATAAATACATGCGTGAATTTTTACTCGTTGTAACCGTATCATTTTAACACCTAGAAGGATAATGTCTTGCAGACCGCCTGCAGCCGCTATTGCAATAACGTGAAGCCTAAGTACTATTTACGTGTGCGTAAAAAGTGTGTTTATTTAAACTTTCACATACACAAGCGCATGGATGATGTTGTTGATAGCCATGTTCGCCATATCATAAATCGTAGTAATTTTTTCGGGAGCAGTGTTATCAAAAAAATAACAGCGAACTAACCTATCCTTGTAGCTGATATTATTCTAAAATTTCAGCAGAAAAACGTCCACTATTGGACATATCTCTCCCCAAAAATTCTCACAATGACCGCTCTGGGTTTGTGTTCTGTGCTCAGTTTTGCTATAATTGCCACGCCTTGCGGGCGGACTAGCGTTCGCAGTTAAAATGTAAATATACTCGAAAGATGCTCCTGTCTATCCTCCGGCTAATCTCATAGTCAGCTTTCACGTGATGATTTGAGGAGGGGTGGTGCTATCCTTAGCCGGTACCACAAACATAGATCGTCACTTACTACTGTCACAATTAAATAGATAGGTACAAAATATTAGAATTTTTTGCGTATCTGATTATTTATCACTACATATTAGAGATTAGATGTAGATGCCTAGCACGACCGTTGTCGCTAGGTAGCACTCGACAGTTAAACTAAACTCCATTAGCGCTCTATAGCTTGTTAAATACATACTCTATTCCCAGCCTTTACACTTTGTAAGGGCCGGAAGAATCCATAATTTATTACAGGACCAACGCCGTATTCCATAAACAAGTCCGCGTCAAGTTTGTGTAATGCATGTTAATGTAGATAATCCGGTCGTGAAGCTGAGCTTCGAAGGTCAATGTTTCTTGCGAAGGTTAGAAGGAATTTACACAGGCTTGAAGTCACTTATGTAGCTCTGATTTCGGAAGGCACTTTTCTTATTTTAGTTACCACGTTGAAAGTAACCGGAGTAAGTAAAGTAACGGAGCAAAAGTCACTGATATATATCATGAGCGCCTGTCAAAAGGTATTTCTTAGATTTGGAGAATTGTAACTCGTCTTTAACGTTATTTGTTCATATCCTCGCACGTATCAGACCAGACATTTATACGTGACGCAAATATACACGTAAAGACCACTGGCCTTGCACCGATACGTAATAAGCATGTAGCTCGCGCTTATAGCCATCGCACGTAGCCCGTACCGTGAAGCGGTGTCCCTCAAATATACATCGCATGTAGCCCGTATCGTCAATCGGTGTCCCTCAAATATACGTGCTAGCCCCACTCCTGTTGGCGCCGTACACCAACGACATTTCAAAACGACATATTAGTTCATCCCTAATGGCTCTTTTTGTGATGACACCTTAACAAAACCATACAACATGTACCATAAATCAAGAGACTCGCGTCCTCTCGTTAACTAAACAGATCGGTATACCGTCCTTGCCGCCAAGGTCCACTTCGCTGCTGAAGTTCGCTACACCGCCGACGATCCAGCCATGCTCAGTTTGATCCCCCAGCAACGCCCTAAGCCGAGGTGTTCGAGTCCCATAGGGGCGCCCTTCCTTCGCTGCAGTTGTTTAGTTTCTAAGTTTACGTCTGGCTGGCGGCCTTTTCGCTTCACCAAAATGCCCAGTAAAGCAGCGAATGCTCTCTGTGCAGCCTGTGAGAAGCCCAATAAAAAGAGGGCCTCCGCATTGCATCGAAACGTTTGCGTTGCGTCGTATGCCTAGTATTTTTAGAAAACGGCGTAAAAAAACCTGCAATCAAAATAGAATAAGGTTGCACTACGATGGGTACATAAGTAAACAGAATCCTCATCTTATTGAAGCTACTGATTTTTTTTACTACTGTTAGTAAAGAATAGTCTTTGATAGATCCAATTCTAAAGTTTTTAGTTTGTGGTACAATTTACATTTCATGGCTGAATATAAAAAATATGTAAACATGACCACAACATTCGACCGTGAAAACTACAAATATCAATAGAATCGCGGAACAGTTGACAGCGAAGTTCGCGAGTGCAACTATTGTAAATTTAATTAGAATCGGTCCAATAAGTTTGTATCTATCTTTACATTTTATTAGAAAAAACAATGCTTCGGTACTATGCAGCAATGTTGTATAAGCGTTCTTAATATTTTATGCTAAAATTTATAGTTCTTCTAGTGCTCTATATTTTTTAACGACTTTTCAACACGATTTAGTTTCAAACAGTAAAAAAATAAGTGTGAAAATTAGCAACACTAGTGTCATGTGTTGTGTGTGACAGACGACGAGCGTTTTTGACAGCTGAAAAAATGCAGACGTGACTTTTAGGGTGCTAAACAACGGTTATTCAGTGTACTTACTCCATAAATAAGTATAATATTTACTCAATAAAAAGGTTATAAAGTTTGCATAATCGTTTAATTCTTTCAGATATTTCTATAAGCACGAAAACTTATAACTATAAACTTACATGATCTGCAGGAAAGCTGGATGTAATGTGTTGCCACTCAATAATATTTTTCTTTTGTATTACCACTTGACCTGTTTCTTATAAATGGATTTACGTTTCTTTTATTCAGTAGATAATAATGAGAAAAAATGTTTGTAAATTGTAGAATTTGTTTTATTTCACTTAGTAATGAACATAATCAGCACAACGCGAGAACTGTATACATAGAACTGCTCTTTAGTAAAGGCCTCCACAAATACGTCTTCGTCGAGTCTGTATACTAAGCATGCAAGTTAGTAAATGCCTGTCCCATTGTCTCGGTGAAGATGCGTTCCTGGTCTGCATTTGCAGGCTGGCTAATTAGATGATATATTCCGTTGGTCTCGGCGGTTAGTGTTAGGGTGCATCGGGGAGCAGTTGAGATTTACTTTACGGCCCTTCCAACTAGTTCCAACAAAAGACACAACCCTCCCCTAAAGATCGCCGCAATGACCGGTCTGGGTTTATGTTGTGTGATCATTAAGGGTTTTTCTTATAATAGTCATGCTTGGCAGCCGAATTGGCTATCGCAGTGCAGTTGAAAATTGACTCGCAGGATGCTGCTGCTCATCCATCGGCTCATCCCATAGTCACTTTTTACAACACCCACGGGAAGAAATGGAGTGGTGCTATTCTTAGCCGGCTGCACATGGTAAGCGTTTCGCGCATTATTATTCATCTATAGGTCTGCCTACCGACTGATTTCCTCAACTGCTCAACAAGGCCAGGCACTGCTTTTCATCGGGGCAAAGACAGCAGTCTTTTACTGTACTGTTGTACTTTATAAGTCTCAAGTCCGGCCCCTTAAGGAGTACTGCCGTTATTTACGGCCGGGAGCACCTGGATACCATTCTGGGCTTTTTGATTCGGTTTAGAAGCGTGCAGGCTAGGATTACCGACGATCTCTAGCTTACGATCAGTCTTCATTTCGGCCGAATGAAGTCCACTGCTGGACCCAGGCCTTCCCCAAAGATCATCACAGCGACCGATACGGATGTGTTGTGGGCTCATTAGGGGGCTTTGCCATAATCGCCACGCTTGGTAGACGGGTTGGTGATCGCAGTTGAGTTGTTAATGTACTCGAAGGACGCTGCTGCCCATCCTCCGGCTGATCCCTTAGTGGACTTTTACGGCACCCATGGGAGGAAATGGGGTGGTGGTATTCTGAGCTGGCACACGGCAAGCAGACTAGGACCTTTAAATCTGAGGAGACACTTCGCCTCCCTGTGTGTGTTTCACCGCTTGTACAACGGAGAGTGTTCTGAGGAATTGTTCTATGTGTTGCCAACGCCTTTATACCATCGCACCGCTCGCCACTGGCGAGGAGTTAATCCGTATAGCCTAGAGCCATATAGTCTCGTACCGACCGGTTTCAGAGTTCCTCCCATGCACATCAGGTGGATTCAGCTCCCTACCGAGATTTTTCGAAGACACTACAGTATGGGGCTCTTTAAAACCGGCGTGAAATATTTTTACAGGATAGGCAACGCGCGAGTGAAGCAAGCGTTCATAGGTAACGGTAACCGCTTACCATCAGGCGGGCCTTACGCTTGTTTGCCTTAGTGGTATAAAAAAACTAGGTTTCCATAATTATTATGTAAGTATATGCTCATCGTCATATAACTTCACAATCGTCCCCAGAAACTTAGGTACGCCGCGCCAAAAAGTTTTGCTATAATTCTAAAATCAACATAGAAATGAGAACACTGTATCAGTTTGATTAGATTCCTATCTTAGAAATTCAGACTTAATTAGTTCCTGAAGTATTCAGCATTCATTACTATCAACATAATTAACTATAGCACCGAGACGTCCACCATTGTAGCCCTTAATTACGGTTCTAAGGTGTCATCCTCCAGCGGTAAAAGAGAAGAGAAAGCTTTTTATTTTGCCTTACATAGGGTGTTTAGTAAGCTAACTTTATGAGGACGATACGGAAATAACGCAATATAAAGTAAATTTCAATGATTCACGTAATATCGCCCAGGCTGTATAGTAGGGTTACCATTTGTAAATAAAGCTGGGATAAAAAGCGTACGTGTATCATTCAAACTTTTCTTATTTATTTGGCTGTAAAAAATGTATGTAGGGAGAAGTTAACTAAGTAAAGTATACTTATTATATATATAGTATACTGATTAACCGAATTGTTACGTAAATTTACACAATTAGACGGCATAGATTTCGTGCGGTTAACCGACACAGTAAATTATTTTAAGATTAATCAAGTATTTTATCGCTATAATATTAAGATGCAGAAACTGTAAATTCTTAGTTACTTGTCACAGTCGCAAAAGGCTGTGTCGCTAACGATCGTGGCAATTTGTAGAGATTGCCGACATCTTATTAACGATTCAGTTAAAATTACTTATCTATTATCCCTTTAACTTGAGCCACCATTAAGCTGAAGAAGTAGTTACTTTAGCTACGTAACATTTGCAACTGTTACAGTTTCGCGTTTAAGGTCGAAGTCGAAGGACTATACTTTTAATGTCGACATTAATCATCATCATCATATCAGCCAAAGCATTCCCACTTCTGAACAAAGACCTCCCCCATAGATTTCCACGACAATTCTGTCATCATTTTGGGAGCAATTTGCCAGTACTCACCACGCTTGGCAGGCGGGTTGGTGAGCGCAGTACGGCAACTGTTCCACACAAGGGATGCTGCTGCCCATCCCTCTGGTCGGAGTCCCTTAGTCGCTTTATACGACTATATTTCACCGGAGGAAATGGAGTGGTGCTATATTTTTTTATCCAGAAACCACATAGATTATCATCTTTACAAATAAATGAAATTGAAATGTCTGTTTGTAATGTCAAAATAACAGCTTTTTACTAAATGCATATGAAAGTATATACTTTTAAGTATATTATTAATTTTTTTGTCTGTATGTTTGTTCTGGGTAATCTCTGAAACAGCTGAACCGTTTTCGACGGGACTTTCACTGGCAGATAGCTGATGTTATGAGGAATAACTTTAGCTACTTTTATTTTAGAAAAATAATTAGAATACCGCGCAAAAAAAAAAAAAACTATCAAGTGTCTATATCGAAGTACTCTAAATTTCTTTTAAATTAAGCGCGGGTAAAACCGCGTGTCCCAGCTATTAATAATAAATCTCATCCAAAATCTTGTAGATTTAAGAGTATAAACTTAACAAATGCTCAAACCCAAATCCCTAGATTTTGGATTAGACTGAATTATTAATTTCGACCGTTAGCCAGAAGAGTCTTTCTGTTATAGCTTTACACCCTCTTTATTTTCTATCAAAAAGCACAATATAATTTTTCATCGAACAAACTTCAAAATTGACGGATTTTTCATACAATCTTTCACCCCCTGTTTTACCCCTGAAGGTTTCAATTTACAAAGGCGCTGAAACATGAATTTCTTTATTTTCAACCACAAAGCCACATACTAATCTTCATAGATCTGACTTCAATAATAACGGTTTGCCCATACAAACTTTCACCCCTTGTTTTACCCCCTTAAGTGTGAAATTTACAAAAACCCTGAAAGACGTTTCTTTATTTAGAACCAAAAAGCCAAATACAAAAATAAAACAAAGATATGAAAAATTTAAAATGCATTTTGATAAATCGTCAAAATTGGGTGTATTATAGCCTTAATATACACATTTTATTACTACAGCGAGTTTATTGTTATATCAAGATCTGAAGATGATCGTCTCCAGCGAAAGTGCGCATTCAAGGGATGCAAGGTGATAACTGGATAATAAAGGACAAAATCAACCAGTATCGAGCCTGATAAAGTTATATCAAAGTATTGGAGAATATTCATCAAGAGAACTTTAACAAGTGGAAATAACTTGATAGGACCAGATACACGAAGAAGAAGAACATGAAAAATTTCGCTTGGCATAGTTTATGAAAGAGCAAAATTGAACTTCTGGGGTGAAGGCCTGGTGACCTGAAACACAGGCTTCAGACTAGCTTAGGCACCAGTCCCCACAATCAATTTGAATAATACTATAACTAGGCAATATGGTATTTTGTTGCAATTTTCATACATTAAATCGGTCATACAATGTCCACTGCTGAACAATGGCTTCCATCATATATTTCCACAACTGTGTCATCATATTGGGGGGAATTTGCCAGTACTCACCACGCTTGGCAGGCGGGTTGGTGAGCGCAGAATGGCAACTGTTCCACAGAAGACGAAGAGACGCTGCTGCCCATCCCTCTGGTTTGGAATCCCTTAGTCGCCTTTTACGACATCCACGGGAGGAGATGGGGTGGTGCTATATTCTTAATCCGGACACCACACGGATACTTTTTCATTATTGTGGAGTGAAAATAAATTACTTACTTACTTACCTATTTCCATAGGTCTAACTGATAAAATGACGGAGTTTCATGCAACCTTTAAATTCAAATTAATTAATTATGGATCACAGGTTAATAAGATATCAAAATATACAAATTAATCTAATAGGATCAGCTATGTCCCGCCATTCAGGCATACAATCTTAACTTAAAAATTACATCAATGTTTATTTAATTTAGAGGCATGTCCAACTCCTTTACCGTCAATGAATAGATATTACCTTTCCTTACACTTTCTTACTTACCCTTTCCCAACCAACCATTTTACCACCTTATGGATGGAATATCTAAAATCTACGTTATTAAAGGCATCAACTAAACATAAAAATTACAACTTTGTAGCCCCCGCAGTTTATGCTTTGCGTTCATGAATCAGTGAGACTAAGCGCGAGCGTAAGCGCTAGCGTAAGCGCGAGCGTAAGCGTGAGTGTAAGCGTGAGCGTAAGCGTGAGCGTGAGCGTGAGCGTAAGCGTGAGCGTAAGCGTGAGCATAAGCGTGAGCGTAAGCGTGAGCGTAAGCGTGAGCGTAAGCGTGAGCGTAAGCGTGAGCGTAAGCGTGAGCGTAAGCGTGAGCGTAAGCGTGAGCGTAAGCGTGAGCGTGAGCGTAAGCGTGAGCGTTACCGGGCTACCGTGCATGTGATGAGATCAGTTACGTATTAGCGTGCTAATATTGTAATCGGTTATAATATTAGCACGCTAATATTGTAATTGTGTATAAAACAATAGTAATTAATCATGAATATTCTTTTTTTATGGATTCACTGCTACATAATTGGCCATTTAACACACGGAAAAGGTGTCAACCTAGTATTTTTATCGATGAATAACATTTGCGAGTGCCTTGACACATAAATACTCATTCAATTTGAATGTGATAACACTTTAATTTGATAATGAAAAATGTAAGAATGGGTGTTTAAATAATCTTCTCATATCGTAAAATTGGAACGTCAAAACGTGTTTATATTGACATACTTTGTAAACACAATACCAAAATTTAAAAATATAATCAAATTAAAACATTTTTCTCCAACAATTTAATGTTTTAATACTTTTTTCCTTTAAGATACTGGGCAAATCCAAGAAGTTAATCTCACCAAGGCGATTCCATCAATTACTTTTTTCTAGTTGAACGTAAATACGGAGTGCTCCATTTTTATATTATATTTATCGTATCGACGGTCAGGGGTAGGCGATACATTCATCTGACAGGCGGAAAGGACCTTATGTTGTCCCAGTTAAGAATATAGCACCACTCCATCTCTTCCCGTTGATGTCCTAAAAAGCGACTAACAGCCGATATTAATTATGTTCCGTAATCTCGTCCTCATTTTGTACCATGTAGTTTGCATATTTTGCACCTTGCACAACTCACTGACTGCATCACAATTTTAAAGATGAACACTTTCATCAAAAATTTTAATATAGTCTGTGGTTCGTACGCGCTCTTTCGCTCGAAACCTGTAATTACATGTAATTGTACTTTTTTGTGCCGCTCGCTGTATACGCAACTCAAGAAAATCTTCCTATTATCCTTCTTTTTCTTCAACAATGGGAAAACACTGGCTGAAGAGTAAGGATGAGGCAATAGAAAAGCTAAATAATCGATTGTGGGAGCCCAAAAAAGCGGGTGTCTACACGACCGTACCGGTAAGTTACTAACTATATGTTTTACACTATTTGCACGTAAATATAAACGATACCACCAATAGAGCTTTCACGTGAGGTTAGCCGGTGGAGTATTCGTTTACAAGCAAGAAGGAGAGGTCAACCGTGACAAGTGTATCGTGCCTTATTTTAAAAATAAACCACACCACCAATAAAGCTTTTACGAGAGGTTAGCTGGTGGAGTATTTGTTTACAAGCAAGAACAAGATGTCAACCGTGAGAAGTTTATCGTGCACTATTTTAACAATAAACGACTCCACCAATAGAGCTTTCACGAGAGGTTAGCCGGTGGAGTATTCGTTTACAAGCAAGAACGAGATGTCAACTGTGACAAGTTTATCGTGCCTTATTTAAAAATAAACAACACCACTAATAGAGCGTTCACGAGAGGTTAGCTGGTGGAGTATTCGTTTACAAGCAAGAACGAGATGTCAATCGTGAGAAGTTTATCCTGCATTGTTTTAAAAATAAACGACACTACCAATAGAGCTTTCACGAGAGGTTAGCCGGTGGTGTATTCGTTTACAAGCAAGAACGAGATGTCAACCGTGAGAAGTTTATCATGCACTATTTTAACAATAAACGACGCCACCAACAGAGCTTTCACGAGAGGTTAGCCGGTGAAGTACTCTTATATTAGCAAGATAAAACGCTGTTTGATGCATCCTTAGAGCTTTCACGAGGGGTTAGCCTTGGATTTGCAGTCAGGAGCCTAGATGGTTACGAAGACCTCTTCAGTCGAAGCCGAGGTAGTTTACCACAAGGACAACATTTTTCATTACATGAGCGGAGCTGATGCAGTCAAGCTCTAATGAACCTATCATTAGTGGCTTCAACCATAGTGTCTCACTAGTGATGAAATCAGATAGAAGAAAGGAAGGCTTCCAAAAATAGTGCTCATCTCTGAGATAATTCAGTAGGAATAACACACAATATACAAAAAAAACTAATCATGCAGATTGGCCTTAAGAAACTAGATCCACTCTAATCAAGAAACATGGCCCGATAAATAGAGCATAAAAGCATTTATGCAAAAGTGAAAGCAATGCTATGAGATACTTACTATGTCCACCCTTGAAAAGATTTTCAACAACATAATGGTACATAATGAGATGAAAACCACATTGAGCAATCAGTGATTCAATTGGATTGCTATGCAATTTGTTGGATGAAGTTATAGCCTATACATCACTGATAAATTGATATCGGAGAAGCCTCCAATCTCATAATACCTGTTTGGGGATGAACTATAGGATAAAGTAAATGCTATTAAAGCTGTTCAAAATCTGGGTGAGAATGAAAGAATAATCCCAGTCAAGGTAAAATAGGTACCTATCAAAATCCCCTAAAACTTGAAACTAACAGGGGGGAGCACAACAGCTCTTAATGTCTTTCCACGTGGGCAGAAGCCATGTTGAGTCCAACAACATACTATGTGAATACATTGTTGGTGTTTTCGTGACATTCTAGCGGAGACACCACTACCCAAGTTGCTGAGGTCCTGGCCTGGATCCTGATCATTGATGAATAAGGTACATACTAGTTGATTGTTATACTTTTCTTACTACTGCGATACTAGGTATCACTAAAAGTCCTGCCATACACAAATGGTTTAAAAGTTATACTATACCTTTCGCTAATGTTTTTGTACAAACTACTGCTCCATTAAATAACCAGGTTACTCAGAAACTGAGTAAATTTTTATCATAATGAGAATATTATTGTATCATCAAAATGTCTTCCCGTGTAAAAGGCCAGTTGGTGTATTTTTACAACATATGTCCGAAAGTTCATATTGAATCTGAAAAAGATTTTAAAAGTTTGTTGCAATAAATTTTAAGTAAGATTTTATAAATGCATATTGTACTGTCAATATGGGAATCGGATAGGAAACACTCATGTTCCCTTTTTCCAGATCATTTGTATGAATTTACATGCCATCCCTTCAGGCTTAGTACAGCACCATATGATTTTACCTAGATCATGAAACCGGTAATTTTTACCTCAGATCATTGCGTCTGTTATAAATAATAATTCTCGTCTTGCTGACTCCTATGAAAAGTGTAAACTAAATGTGTCCACTACCCAAAATTTCTTAAAAAATCGTTGTTATTTCATAACAAAGAAAATATGCCTAGATGCTAAACACAAGTATCAGAATTTGGGATCCATATTAGATTCCATGTAATTTAAGAAGATAATATTTTATTTCTAAATTCTAGAGAAGACATAAACAGGGGTGCAAAATAATAATTATCTCAACCATAAGGTGTCCCAGTCTCAACATAGCTTAACATTGTGCATGGCCCAGCTATAGAATACATTTGAGTTTATACCTACCAATGTCATGGAAAAATCGTACAACAATAGCCCTGAAAAAGTAATGGTACAATCTTATGTATATAGGATACATTTGCACATACTTAAGTGGTGGCCTCCTATATTGAAAGGAATTAAAACTAAATTAATTAACCTACATTTATAAGACAGAAACCAGTTGCTTCTGAAATAAAACAAGGTAATGTTTCACTTGGAATAGATAAGAACCATAGCCTATATTAATAAGATATGGGCACACACTTCAATGGCAAAGAAGCTGTGGCAGTGGTCTGAGAATGTTATATGTGTAGAATTGCTAATAAAGAATGAAGGTGTTTCATTCGGAAATTGAAATGGAACTATGTTGCCTTAGCCTTTGAACCACTTACAGCTAGTCTTGGTGAACCATAGATTGATGTTTGCAAATGGATGTATTGCTAATTGCATCAACTATGTATCATGGGTTCCTGACCTAGATACACCATAGATGCCTTTACTCTTGAATGGCATGGGACATTCTTCTGTGTTCCCTCCATTTGCACTCATAAGTAGATTTTTTTTTCAGAAAATAAAAACAGAGCAATGTATATATATATATTAATTATATTTTAATTAAAAGATGTGTATATACATATATTATTCTGCGACCTAGTATATAATAATAAAGAAATACCTATAGATATAATAAAAAATAAAAAGATGTCTATATACATACAATATACTGCGACCTAGTCGTGAATTACTGTCGTATCCTTCCAGGGAACCACAATCCTTTACACAGGATTCTAACACTGATTGCCACCACGTTTTCAGGAGAGCGCGTTTCTAATAAGTATACCATCCTCTTCAATGGACAAAATGTTAGCTTCGTTATAAAACAAAACAGGATGGCAATATTAATCTGCGATAATCAGTGAATCCCCAACTGTAAAAGTTATGATGTGCATCCCCTGGTTATATTATTCTTAGCATCTAAGTTTAATGAAACGTTTTTCCTATAGCTCACTCAACACTGAGGTCAGTAATTTTTTCTACTCTTAGGATCCCACTTGAGTAGAGATGAGAGAAGGACAAGGTTTTTTAAGCGTATATTTAAAGGAAGGGCAACAAAACCCAAATATAATGTTGTATGTGACTTTAACATTAAGAATAATTATTATTGAATATATTTCCCAATGAAAGCCTGTGTGGAACACAGGATCAAACCTTGTTGCTGATTTCTATAGATAAAATTACCGTTAAAGTGGATAATATCAACATAAAATTTACAAAATGATTATACCCCCTCAGACCATTGTGACGACGGACTGGAGGAAAGTTAGGCAACGCCTCAACGACCCCTCGTCCGCTCAGTTAGATAGAATTCCCGAATGCATAACGTCAGTCGCAGACACGCTAGGCGCGATCGACTCCCTCACCGGGCATGTACAGTCCGTCGTGGACGAGTGTTCACGGCGAGTTCCTGCGATGGAAGACCATCGCATGAAACTCCCTGACGATGTACGTGCACTGATGACGGAGAAGAACGCAGCCCTTAGAGCGTACTCATCTTTTCCCAGCGAACCCAATCGCCTCTTTATGCGCCACCTGCAGCGTGCTGTCAAGGAACGTATTAAGGAGTGCCGAGAGGCTAACTGGGATAAGATGTTGGGTGACTTAGAGCCAACCCACCTTGCGTTCTGGCATCTGCAACGGAAACTCAAATCCGAAACATCCAATGCTGTCCCCCCCCCTCAACCGTCCCAACCAAAGGCCGGCCTTTGATGACGACGAAAAATCCGAATGCCTAGCTGACAGTCTAGAAGCGCAATGTTCCCCAAGCACTCTACCTGTAGACCAAGCTCACCTCAAAAAGGTTGACGCTGAAGTCGAACGTAGAGCAGCTATACCGCCTGCCGAGGACCCTGACGACCCCCTCCCTCCGGTCACGGCAGACGAGGTCAGAAATCTCGTGAAAAAGATTCACCCTCGCAAAGCCCCCGGCTCTGACGGTATCACCAACAAGGTGATTAAACTCTTCCCCGAACGTCTTATCGCCTTAATGACCGTCATCTTCAATGCGGCATTAAACAATAACCTATTTCCGCATACGTGGAAACAGGCCACCGTTATCGGTATTCCCAAACCCGGTAAGCCCAAGTGCGAGCCTTCCAGCTATCGCCCCATAAGCCTTCTCAATTCTCTTGCGAAGATTTATGAGCGGATTATCTATTCCCGATTAAAGGATTTTGCCGATTCCAAGAAACTCATTCCCGACGAACAGTTTGGTTTTAGAACCAAACACTCGTGTGTACAACAAGTCCACCGACTAGTTGAACACATCACGTTCGGATTCTCACGCGGCATGATGACGGGAGTCGTCTTTTTCGATGTTGCGAAAGCATTTGACAAAGTCTGGCACAATGGCTTATTATATAAGTTGTATCAACTCGGAGTGCCTGACCGTCTCGTTCTCATCATCCGAGACTTCTTGTCAAATCGCAGTTTCCGATATCGAATCACGGGCGCTCTCTCTTCCCCCCACCCCATTAGAGCCGGAGTCCCACAAGGATCCGTGCTAGCCCCACTATTGTTCACACTGTACACCAGTGACCTCCCCAAAAGACCTGCTAATACAACCCAATTAGCACTCTTCGCCGATGACACGGCCATTTTCTACTCTGGTCGCAGTCCCGATAATATAACTAAGATCCTCCAAGCCACAGCCAACGCCTACGGTAAATGGTTTAGGAAATGGCGGATCGAAGTTAACCCTATCAAAAGTAAAGCCGTCCTATTTTGCAAATTAGGCGACGACCACCCACGCTTCAGGGAGATCTCGATGCTGGGCCAATCGGTTCCTTGGGAACCGCACGCCAAGTATCTTGGAGTCACCCTAGACAAAAAACTGACCTTCATTCCCCACACAAAGATGGTGCGTGCCCGCGCTGCCTTTGTGCTTGGTCGCCTTCACTATATTCTGAACGCTCGTAGTAAATTATCCCTTAGAAATAAGGTGAGAATTTACACCACATGCATTCGACCCATCATGACCTATGCCAGCCCAGTGTTCGCACACGCCGAATCATACCCACTCCGTAGATTCGAAACCCTCCAAACCCGGTTCATGCGCAAGGCCACCGGAGCGCCTCTGTACATGCGAAACGACCAACTCCATTTCGACCTTAACTTGCCGACCATCAGGCAATTTATGAAACAAGCGTCTAAACGCTATCTCGATTCTGCCCTGTCCCACCCAAATCCCCTTGTAGTATCAGCCGCCGACTACGAACCCTCCCGTATCAGTAGAGTACGCCGCCCGAGGCACGTTCTGGTCGATCCAGACGATGAAATCACGTTAGATCACATGAAGAGACTCGCGTTGTCTCGTTCACTAAACACCCGACCGTTGTACCGCCCTCGCCGCCGAGGATGCCCGCCTCACCGACGTCGCGGAGGCCTATCGCCGCGTCACCTTCCCGTTCAAGTTAGCACTTCTCCCTCCCGTCTCTTGCTCGCGCCGGCCCGTGCCGAGCCTGTAGCTTTAAATGTCCCTTAAAACAACTTAAATAATACCGATCCAGCTGTCCCCAAAACAATAGCTTGTTGTCCCCAGCAACGCCCTAAGCCGAGGTCCGTGTCCCGCAGGGGGCGCCCTTAGCGAAAGTTGCTTAGTTTTTAATAATTAATTTAAGCCTGGCTGGAGGCCTCTTTTGGCTTCGCCAGCAAATGACCGGTTAAGCAACCACATTTCCCAGAAATGTATGCGAGAAGCCCAACAAAAAAAAAAAAAAAAAACAAAATGATTAAAACTTCTAGCTTTTGTCGATCTTAACCTTTTTTAATACTAGCATTTCTTACCAATTATTTTAAAGATAATTGCCATTAATATTTGTCCTGCAACAACCTTACTTTGATATTTAGATGTAAATAAAATAAAGGACGAACTGTAATACATAATTATTACATTAAGGAAGCCTTATTACGGCGCCTCCACCGCATCTATTAAGCAGATGGTTGAAGTAAGTTTTAACTAATGGATTGGATACTAGTAAATCTACAGCATACTACACAAAAGCAAGAAACGCCTCAACTTGGCTTGGTTTTGCAAGAGGCCAAATGTTTATTTATGATTCCAATGGCTCAAGCTATGTGTTCTATATGGATATTTCTTATATAAATAACACAAACTAAAATAAGAACCAACGTTTGTGATGATTATGTATTATAAGTACACCATATAATTATATCAATTAGAGATGCAAGTGCGGCAGTGCTTCCGCCAAGTATTTTTAATGAATAATGCGAAACGTATTTATTTATTTCTTGTTCCTGTTCATCTACTATAAGCATTAGAGGACACAAGACTGAGGTTCATAAATAATTATGATAATGTTTATTAACGAATAAACAAGGTTGATTATTAACACAACTTTCTTCTTTGAACATCTATATGGTACAAAATGAGGACGAAATTACGGAACATAATTATAAAGATCGGACTAACTTACCTAGTGACGTCCGATCCTCAATTATTTGAAGTAATCTCGTCCTCATCGATTCTCAACCCATCCCAAATAAATCTAGAATTCTATAAAATTGCAATCTAGATCCCTGCTGAAAGTTGTGTTCTTATGTTTGAATTAATGACATGCAATTACAGGTTCCGAGTGAAAGAGCGCGTACGAACCACAGACAATATAAAAAAAAAAACATCTTTAAAATTGTGATGCAGTAAGTTGTGCAAGGTGCAAACTATGCAAACTACATGGTACAAAATGAGGACGAGATACTGGAATTTGAATTTCAAAGATTTTGGAATACGAATTTGTCTGTTTTTGGTGTTAAATGTAATCCTTACACAAAAAGTCATGTAATACAAAAATAAAATCTAAAGATTTTGGATTAGATTCATTATTAACTTCGGCCGTAAGGGACTCCAAACCGGACGGACTAGCAGCCTTCTCTGAAACAGCAGCCATTCTGCGCTCACCAACCTGAGTACTGGCATTTCCCCCTCAATATGATGATTTAATTGTTGTGGAAATCTATGGGAAGGCCTTCGTTGAGCAGTGGACATCCTTTGGCTGATATGATGAAAAGAAGGATCGACTGGACCTCCGATTAGCTCCGAAACAGCGACTGCAGTGGTGATAAAACACGTCACGTGATCAGCCGTGAAACAAAAAAACCGGATAAGTTCGAGTTGATCTCGCGTGGAGAGGGTTCCGAAATTGCTGAATATATCGTCTATTGAATTCTGTTTTGTACTAATAATTTATCCCTAGAACAAACTTAACATGTTTTCCGATACATTCCAACTGCAAACATAAGTTTGTACGCACAATCTTAAAAGATTTACCATGTGATTTTAAGACTATTGACTTCTTATACGTTTTCCTGTAAGTATAAGTAACGAGCTATTTGCCATACATTTTCATAATTTTAGGCTCAATAGTTTCAGAGTTAATTGGGGGGGGGGGGGGGGTATGGTCAATTTTCGCCTATTTTCTTAAATAACTTTAAAACTGTTTATTATAAATTAAATATATATAATGTGCTAATTTATAATTATCCTTGGATATTATGGTGAACAGTAAAACTATAACCAAAATTGAGTTGCTCTGAAAAGAGAACATTTTATTTTATTATATAAACTAACAACTTTACAAAACATTCATTAATCACAAATTTTACCTGAAAAGAGAAACAACATTTAAAGCTATTGTTTCACCAGTTCTTATTAATATTTAAGTATTCAAATTACAATATAATTCTCACTTATTTAACCTAACATAACCTCTATATTATAATGCTGTCTCAATCATCCAATATGACAGACGGCTCCATAGAATCAAACAGTTCACAGATAAATTATACATCATAGTTATTACGCGGCAAATTCAAACTGTATAAACTAAATGAAGTGTCAAGCACTTTGTTTACATCTCCCCCTCCCCCCCTTCCAAATTACAAAATTTTACTGTTTTACTCTACTACTGGAATAAGTTTTGTAATATGGAAGAGGTTTGACTCAGTTTTTTTGTGACCCGTGTTTACTTTGTAAATTGAATTGGATATTTTGTCTACAATTTGATAAGGTCCTATTTTCAATTCATCTAATTTTTTTCGGTTTAACCGGTTACCGTTTTCAACATATACAAAATCTCCGACTTTTAGTTCATAATGTTTTCTGTTTTTATCAAATCTTTGTTTATTATAATTATGGGATTTTATACTATTTTCTAAGGCAATTTTTCGGTCTCGCAATAGATGATTATGTGTTATATTTTGTTTCAATTCATCTGGTAGAATGTCAACATTCTTTCCCTCCAATAAATATTTTGGAGAGAACCCTGTTACACTATGTTCAGTTTCGTTATATTTTTCAGTGCATTCGTGAGCAATAGTTGTCCAAGCAATTTTGTCCCTCCTTTCATTAATTTTGCAACGAATTTTATTAACCAACGTTTGGTTTAACCTTTCGTTCAATCCATTTGAAAATGGCGCATTTACTGCAGTGAAAACTATGGGTATACCTTCTTTTTCTAAAAAAAATTTGAAATCCTTTGAGTTTATGCCTGGATATTGATCTGATAGAATCAAGTCAATTTTATAATCTGGTGTTACTTTCTGGACAAGTTTTATAAATTCATTCGCACTCTGGTTTTTGGATGTCAAAATATAGGCGTAACGAGTGAAATGATCTACTAGAAGATGCAAATATGTTTTGGTTGAACGAGCACCACCAAATCCCCCTATGGTGTCTATAGACACTATTTCGAAAGGATAGGTAGCAGGACCTAAGTGAGACATTAGTCCAAACTTGTATTTTCCTCTAGATTTATTTTTTATACAGACATCACAGGTATCGCAATTTTTTTTTATATTATCCAATAAATTTTTAGCTTGATAAAAGGGTTTAATCTTATTTTCCATTTGTTGTCTTCCTATGTGACAGTAGTAGTGATGTACATGTTTTATAATATTTTTACTAAACTCCTCAGTTAGTACAATCTTTTCATTTTTTCCTATCTTTTTATAATATATATTATGTTTGAAAATAAGTTTATTTATATTTTGTTTTATATCTTCATTTTTATCTTGATCATTTCGTATGTCTTCTAATTTAACAAAATTCACTACTTTTAAACTACTATCTAGATTTTCATACGATTCTAGCACAGGGTTTCTGCTTAAAGTATCTGCCTCTATATTATATTTTCCCGGAGAATATATTATTTGAAAATTGAACTGCGACAAATAATACGTTAAATCTCCCAGTTCTTCGTCCGTTCTGGCTTTAATATTCATTTTTTCTAAAGGTTTGTGATCTGAAAAAACCGTGAATGTTTTTCCTATAAGCCAGTGTTGCCAGTATTTTACCGCCTCTTTTATTGCCAAACACTCAAGGTATATGGCTTTTTTCTTTTTTTGGGAGTCATTTCATCATCATTTCGGCCGAATGAAGTCCACTGCTGGACACAGGCCTCCCCCAAAGATCACCACAACCACCGATATGGATGTGTTGTGGGCTCATTGGGGGGTTTTGCCATAATCGCCACGCTTGGCAGGCGGGTTGGCGATCGCAGTTGAGTTGTTAATGTACTCGAAGGACACTGCTGCCCATCCTCCGGCTAGGAGGGAGGGAGTCATTTAATTTTTTTGAAAAATATGCACAAGGTTTTTCATCACCGTTGGGTTGAATTTGTTTTAATATCGCACCTATACCTTGTATGCTAGCATCTGTATAAATATGTATTGGCAAGTCTGGATCAAAGATGGCTAGAATAGGTTTTGAGCAAAGTAGTTTTTTTATAGTATCAAAGGATTCCTGACATTTATCGGACCAAATGAATTTTTCTCCTTTTCTTAATAAGTTATGTAAAGGATCCAGTATAATTGAAATATTTGGCACATATTTACCATAGAAATTAATTTTTCCTAAAAATTGTCGTACGTTTTTTTGTGTTTTTGGAATTGGAAATTCTTTTATGGCAATCAAATTATCTTTTAATGGAGTGACAGTATTGTTTTTTATTATGTGCCCAAGATATTTTACAGAGTCCTGTGCAAAGCTACATTTTGTGAATTTTAATTTAAAACCTTCTTTTAAAATTGCTTCCAATAACAAAGATAAATGCTCAATGTGTTTTTCGAACGTTTCAGAAAATACTAAAATATCGTCGATGTAATTGACAGTAAAATTCGAGAGTTTATGCTTTCTTATAATGCTACTCAATATTCTCTGAAAAATAGCGGGAGAAGTTTTTAAACCAAAAGGTAAACAAGTCCATTGAAAGTGTGCCTCTTGAGTAACGAATGCAGTTTTGTGTCTATCTTCAATTTTAAGAGGTATGGACCAGAACGCTGAATTTACATCGAATGTTGAAAAAAATTTACATTTCCTTGTTTTAACCATTAGATCCTCGATTAGCGGAAATGGTTGCGATTGGGGGACTACAATTTTATTTAATTCGCGAAAATCTATACAAAGCCTTGATCTCCTTCCATCTTCTTTTTTAAATGCTAGTGTTACCGGAGCGGCAAAAGGGCTATATGACTCCTCAATTAAATTATTTTTTAGTAATTTTGATATTTGATGTTCAATTTCTTTCATATCCTCAATAGAGCACCTATATGGTCTTTTACTACAGTATTTATCTATCAACAAATCAATATGGGCTTCATAACCTTTTACAGTACCTATATCATATTTGTCTTTAGCAAAGATTGAATTATATTTGCATATCAATTTATCAATATCAGATTTTTCCTGATGATCTAAATTATTTACTGAAATATCAAAATTATCGACTATTATATTTTCATTAAAGTTTATTTTATACTCATTAAAGATAGTTTCTTTTTTATATTTCTTTGTAATATCCACACCTTTTTTTCCATAATATATACCTTGTTTATTCCCTATGTCACTACCTGAACTGCCAGGAATTTCTTTAGTGTTTATAGGTTGCTTTTCTTTATTTATTTTGTAGTCTTTATTATTATAGCTCAAGACATTTTGGGTGATATTTAAATTCTCATTTTGAGTTAAATGAAATTGTTGTATACAGTCTAACCCAACTAGGAAATCATAGTCGAAGTTCGTTTCATCTACAACAAAAATATTAACATATTTCTCCATTTCGAAAATTTTAATTTTTAAAGTTACTATTCCTATTGATTTTTTTACGCCATTAATTGTTTTTAAACCTGCATTTTTATCATAAGTAGGTATTTTTTTAAAAGATAATAACCTTGAATTTATTAAGGACACATTAGATCCTGAATCATAGATTCCTGATGTTTTCAAAGTGTCATTTATTAGTAATTTAATTTTTATTAATGGCGGTACTATTAGTTTTTTGGATCAATTTCATTTAATTCTGTCTCTAATTCAGAATTGTTAACACTCCTTATTTGATCTTTTTTTGACTTATCATTATTTTTAATTTTGAACCAACATTGGGATTCAGGGTGGTAACGTATACCTTTATTCTCTTGTTCACAAATTTTACACGGACTAACCAAGGGCTTCACATTTTTCTCTTTAATTTTACTTTCGGAAATTCCTATCTTTTTATCAAACGTTTTTTTGTTTACCATATGCTCTAAACTTCTTAAATTATTAAATATGTCTTCAGTTTCTTTTAAACTATTCCTATCAATCTTATCTGCAATAAAATTCGGTAATCCGGTGGCAATCAGATCAATTAGAGTGAGTTTATCTATGGACTTATTTATCTCCAATAGTAGTCTCTCTTTCTTTAACGCATAGTCCAGTAATGAGCCCTGTCTGTATTTAAATAACATTGCATACCTGATTGGTGACCAACCCTTATCTGCATATGTTTCACAAAAGTTCTTTTTCCACATTGCCCATTCTGAATTTATTGTATGCTTTATAAGCATGGAACTATACCAGTCTAAACAAGAATCTTCTATGAATAACCTAAAAATTTCAATTTTTTTGTCGTCTTCTATTCCTATACGGATACATTCCGCCTCAAAGGTAGTCATCCACTGGGACACGTTAGTAATCTTGCTATTGAATTTTTTTATGACAAATTTTTCTACCATTTTCCCCATATTAAAAGGTTTTGATGAATCTTTCTTTATTTCAGTGAAGCTTTCCATGATTCTTGCTAGAGATTCTTCTGAAATTCCTGTTGTAGAAGTTTGTGGTTTTGTTTGTTCCTCTAATAGGTATCCCCTAAATTGTTTATTTCCATCTTCATCACAATAAACTGCCTTCAACTCCGGGTTCATGGATATCCACACCTGTCGTTTCTCATGCCGTTTTTGTAATGTAGCCTTTACTTTCTGAAAGATTTGGGTCTGCACTATTCCATCATGTAATTTTACAGGTTGTAACTTATCTGGGATCGCAAAGGTTCGGCCATCTAAATCCGTGATTGTCGTTACACAAATAATATTTGTTTTCACATCTTCACTGGCTTTGACCATGAACTCGAATCTTAATTTTTCCATTATTCCTGATAACTAGCTGTAGGAATGTTGTTTTATAATGTGCTAATTTATAATTATCCTTGGATATTATGGTGAACAGTAAAACTATAACCAAAATTGAGTTGCTCTGAAAAGAGAACATTTTATTTTATTATATAAACTAACAACTTTACAAAACATTCATTAATCACAAATTTTACCTGAAAAGAGAAACAACATTTAAAGCTATTGTTTCACCAGTTCTTATTAATATTTAAGTATTCAAATTACAATATAATTCTCACTTATTTAACCTAACATAACCTCTATATTATAATGCTGTCTCAATCATCCAATATGACAGACGGCTCCATAGAATCAAACAGTTCACAGATAAATTATACATCATAGTTATTACGCGGCAAATTCAAACTGTATAAACTAAATGAAGTGTCAAGCACTTTGTTTACATATATCTAAGACCTTCACGATAAGCCCTTTCATTTAATTTGTTAGACGGTACAGGTTGCAAAACTTTATTCTTAAATTTTCTATATAAACGCCCAAAAGTGAATCCCATATAAAAAAATTATACATTTATGTTATGTATTTATATTTTATCATTTATGTGTACCAAATTTCAACCTAATCGGTTCAGTAGATTCGGAAAAAATTAGCTGTGACAGACGGACAGACAGACAGACACACGAGTGATCCTATAAGGGTTCCGTCGTTTTTTCCTTCGGACGTTCGGAACCTTAAAAACGATTAACATTCGCCAGCCTGTTGTCGTAATATACAGTTTATTATTATAGTCATTGTACCCAGCTCCGATAGCCGTAAAACAGTTGACATCTTCAAGAGGAACTAAAAATAGTAAAATGTTACTGCTATTATACAATGTGAGTAACGGCCGAATACTGAAATGCCACTTAATATCTGTCCTGCTTTAACTATTCGAGAAACCCATTTTCCGTAACCCGTATTTCAGATCGAGAATTAAAACTCTAGTAGAATTTGAGTCGAGATTGCGTTAATCAAATACGAAGCCTACGTTGGTCTAAACATTTCTATTCAATTCAAATACGAGCCTTTAGATGTTAGAACGTTTGAGGCTTGAAATTTGAAAACACTTTTAAACGGATTCTATCGCATATATTTTAGATTTTTGTTTTTCCTGACGTTTCGAATGCTTTGCAGCATTCGTGGTCGCAGGATGACTCATCATCAGTCTCAGTCATCCTGCGACCACGAATGAATATACGCGATAGAATCATATACATAAAAAAGAACATTAGTTGTTTAATAAAGAAAACTGATATAAATAGCGTTAATACAAGGAACAAAGAAAAGCTTATATCGCCATTGTCAAGACTGCAACAAATTTGTATTTGGTCTAGGTGCCAAAGCATACGATTTTACGACAAAATCTCAAGTAATATTAAAAAGTTAAGTAATAATAAATTTAAATCACTTATATAGCGTAAACTTTGTTATAAGGGTTTCTATAAAGTTCAAGATTATATTAATGACAAAAATGCTTGGGATTTAGCTGATCTAACATGCGTAACTCTATCGCTTCAAAAAATTTCTCCCGTCTCGTACGAAAAAAAATGCTTGTGTAGACCTTAATTTTTACCCAAAATCGACTACGGCGATGTATACTACTTTGACCTGAATGCAGATCTACTTGATAAACTTGATCGTCTTCTCGATAATTGCATTCAATTCTTCTTTAATCTCCGAAAATATAATCATGTCTCTGCGTATCGATTACTTTTAAATTGGTTGCCCATTCGCTAGCGCAACACATGAGGGCACTAACCACCTTGTTTTCATAAGTCTACTCTCCAGTTCTCCATCTTATTGGTCTTCTCACGTCCGTATCTGTATTCCAACCACTATAAAAATCTTTGTTCTACCAATAATCGTCTTCTTCAATGTCCCAGTCATCACAATGACTTTATCCATTCTACCTTCTTCATCCAATCTGTTTTACTGTGGAATGCATTCCCTCTTGAAATCAGGATGGCTGATAATCGGCATTGCTTTAAAATTACTTCTTGACAAGACGTCGGCAGATTTATCTCGGCTCTGATTCTCGTATACCTATACATATTTTTCTCTTCTCATTTGTATATATGTATGTATGTGTTTACTTAATATATAAGTGTGTAATGTTTATTTCTGTTTATATATTATTACACTTTTGTTTACATTTCTTTAAATCTATACCTGTCTTTCTTATTTTATTTTAAGAAGTAATGTTTATGTCTGTTTATATATTATTACATATATATATATATATATTATACTATATCTATATATATTTCGCATGGTTAGTGGCCACCCTTGTGTCTGAGTTGTTCAAGCCGCCCAAAGGCCTCCGACTTGGCTTAACGACTGCTGTCTAATGACAACAACCGGGACCGACGATTTAACGTGCCCTCCGAAGCACGGAGACGCTCAGTAGAAATACCACTATGCGGTCACCCATCCAGAGACTGACCGCGCCAAGCGTTGCTTAACCTCGCCAATTGTTTACCGATCAGTGAGTGCAACTGGCTATGAGCGCCTCGAATAAAATAACTATTGTCTCGGGATCGAGTCGTCGTGGATTTAGTCTGGTTACACAATGAGGAAAGTGATAGATTGTGATCATAAAAATTATCTCATGTACGTGCACTATGGAAGCATAACACAACAAACTTGCCTTACATACGAGCATGTCATACCAGGCATTGTTATAGACTACGCTTCCTAAATATTGACAATATTTGTGGGACGTCGTGTATCGACGGACACGACTGCTTTGGGTTGTAATCTGTCTTTAAACATTACCTTCTTGTTACTTATTGAAAGTACATGCATGCTTCGCTATGTTATGTTGATGAAATCCTCTGAAGCCGTACGGTTCCTGACAAAGATTATTATCTCCTCTCTTCCCTTAAGTTGGCTAAAAGTGACATAGGGATCAAAATAATGGTCAGTAGTTCTTTTTTGTACTAAGTGACGAGAAGAGCGGATCATTCGCCTGGTTGTAATCTTCACGCCCAAGATACCACACAGCACACGTTCGAGGAGTGCCTGGGTGGGCTGTAGAGCGGCGGATCCTGGTCGATCGACATTCTTCATGAACTTCCTCCGCCTCGGGGAAGGGGCATGCCGGACTCCTGGCCGGCCCTCTGGTGCCACGCCTATAGACACACCTTGGAGGGAGTGGTTCTAAAGCGGTAACCCCCTCCCCCATACGCACACATATGGGGGATTGTAAAGGATCCCTCTAAAGCCCCACTGCGCAACTGTTTTCAAATGTCGATAAAGAACATAAACTAACTTATTCAGTTGATTGCAGATATGGTTAATGTGATCTTTCTAATTACCAAACGTATCTACTAATGGCAAGAAATTTTGTTTCATTTACTTGTGTAGTGTGTGTGTGTGTGTTAGCGTTTGACTATCGCAGTTTACGCTAATAGATTCGCATTATTTGCCATAAATACTAATTAAATTAAATTAGTTTAACATTAACAGTACAATTAATTTACTTTCAAATGAATTATACAATAGAATTGATATCTAGCCTCTAGAGTATAAATATTAATATCATTATTTTAAAAAAAGAAATTATCATGGATATGTCTTCAGCAAAAACAAACGATTTTTTGTCAGGAGGGTTATTTTTGTATAGTCAAAAATAACAACGGGTCGAGAACAAGGTTCCTTGGGGTATTCCATATGAGTTTCTGCATAAAGTCAGATCTATTCATAACTATATACATACATACATACTCTTTGTGTAATAAGTACTCGTTTTCTATTTTAAATTAGTCCTCCTATCGAAACTTTATCTTAATGACGTATAACCATGATTTCATAGAGGTACTTCAAAATTAATTCCAATTTACGTTCATTTTCCATTACAATTACCAAACATTACAATCCCCAAACTTTAAAACACACAAATTATAGAAGTTGTCCTAATTAAAAGTTATCAGTTTATCACAGAATAAGTTTTATTAATATACATCCTTACTCTTATTTAGGCTTTTTATTTCCACGCTTTGCATAATATTACTTAAGAAGGTCTGCAGATATGTTAATTTTTTTTGGCCTTTTTTTGTCATGAGGAAATCCTCATCCTCCCCTGCGCCTTGGGAAGGACAGAGGAGCATGCCGCGGACTCTTACTGGCTAAAACCCCACGGTGGCCTTCCACTCATCTCTGGCTAGGGGTGATGGCCTAGATGCCGTAACTTTCTAATTTATTTCACAGTAATATGTGGGAAAATCATAAAGCAATTTTTATATTGTTCATTTTTAAAATACAGTTTTTATGTAAAAGCTTCATGCATTGCCATTTTATAAACTAGTAACCGTGTTATTAGCTTTATTATTTTTGATATATTGGTTTCACTAATAGTTTAAGCAGGTTATTAAACCTATGTTTATAATCAATGTGGGCTCACAACAGTGGATATTAACGGTTTATCGTTAGACTGATTTACGGGCTGATACGATTTATGATTCTCTTTACCAGAATAGGAATTAGTTTGTCTAGTTCTTAAATAAAACATAATATAGAGGTATAGTGGTATCAGAAACTAAACTTGTTACTTTGTATAATCATTAGTTAATTATGTCATTTACAATATTCATATATGCTGAGCCAATAAACCTGTTTAGATAGCGGTAATCATATTCATCATCACAGTGGAGGTCAAACTTTAATATTTTTTTGCAGTTTATTGCTACTCTTATGTATGGAAAGATTTATTTCCCCTAGAACGGTACCCTGGGGTATCCCGTTTTCGTTTGTTTCTTTTTCCGTAATTGAAACAAAAACATCTTTCTTATTTACTCCGCGCAGTATCATTTTGTTCTTTGTGTATTCAAGGAGAGGCGCATGGCATGGTGTCTTTCGATCCATCGCCCATGGGTCTAGCTTGCAGATGTGCTAAGTACATGGGGTATCGCTGTACCCCGGGAACGTAAGCTGTTTGTTTAATAGTTTCTGAAACTAGTTCTGAATATAGTGAATACCATATTTGGTGCCTGTTTTATATATATTTTAATGAATTTTACTAACACGGTTTATTTGTGATACCATAAACGCTTTTTATGATTCTTCGAAAGGTTTGCAGGTTTTATTCATATTTGTTCTGTTTTGGTACTGGTATTTAAGTTTCTTTTCGTAAGGTCTTTTTCTCATAATTCCTAAATGGGAAGGTATTTTGTAGGTCCCGTGAGGTCCCTCCTAGGGACCGGAAATCGCGAAAGAGATGTGTCATGTGCAAAGCTTTTAATTCGTAACGAGTACTAGACTAAAGTGTGTCTGGACTGTGCTAAGCAGTTTTGTAATTAGACTTTTGATTTTTAAGGCCAATATTATTTTAATTCAAGGTCTCTATGTTAGTCAAAGTTGAATTTAGAAAAACTGATTTTGTAACGACGTAGTTTTATTACACGTGGTACACGGAGGGTGCTGCTTGTGTCCGTGCCACAGTGCCACGTGTACAGATAATTTAATGTTATAAGAATATATCCTGGAGGATAGTCGGCCCTCGCAATACGTAAGTAACTATTTGAACGTTGAAAAATCATTAATTATGTGATGTGACAAAACTGACTGACTCTAACAAGATAATGTGCTTGTGTGTGCTTGACAGCGAAACTCAGTAACGTTGGTGTGCCAATCATCCAATATATTTGTCTTAGGTATAAAGAAATTTGATGATGTCATCAAGTTTTAATGTTTGTTTTTATTTGATCTAAGATTTTGACATTTTAATATTTTCATTATTTCACAACTAAATTGGTATGAACGCGATATTCAATGTGTATGAAAGTAGCCAATATCTTTATGATATAGGGCATAAGATTGCAAACATAAAATAATTTCATTAGAACTGAATATGGCACTTGGACAAGATATTGGCCGAGTGGCCTGACGCAAACGTAAAAGAAGTTTGATCAAATCTTGGAACAAGAAATTTAACAGGTATTGGATAAGTGGCGTGGCACCCTAAGTACTGCTTACGCGTTTGAGATGAGCCTGGGTGGTCCGTAACCGCAAGAGATTATCCTTCCTTAAGTGTTATTATTCTAAGCATAGTATGAAAGGTTTATCATCGCTGGTAATGGATGTAAATCTGTATCATATCGCTAGGGGTTTCTTTAATATGGATGAGCAGAACGGTGCTTATGCGTTCGTCATTTTCACGATTGTTCGTATTATTCAAGATAATGCTGTCATGACAACTTATATGAACAGAAATGTAAATAGAAATTGCAAAATAATGTGTGTTTGATTACTAAAGAATCTATTTCACGTTTTTTTCGAACGCAGCCAGGCCGTCATACCATCTTCAGGGTTCATAAAGCAAATTCCTCTGAGTTTATCTTTTATTTTGGGAAATGAATAAAGTCGCAAGGTGCCAAGACGGGACTGTAAGGAGGATGACTCACTAATTCCACACCTTCCATAGACAAACATTCGATTGACCGTCTGGCGGAGTGAGCTGGAGCGTTGTCATGATGGAGGAGGATTCTGCTTCTTATGCGCTGCTGTCGAACAAGACAATCTGTAAACAATGACTAACTTATAACAACTGACCTTAAGATGTATCATCGTATTCATGAGACTTGTTTTCTTTCCATTCACGATTAGTAAGCAGTGGTTTCGGGTAGAATTCTTATAATTGAAATAATCATTGCGTGTTCGTGCAGGTATTCAGTGTATACCTGTTGTTTAAATTAGCAATCGCTTGATATTATTGAGAGACAGGCGGTTAAGTCAACATCATTGTTATCGTCACGCTGCGCGCTACCGCGGACGGAGGGTGCACGGGAAGCGCTTCATTCAGCCTCTGATTGTAGGAAAATGGAAATCAGTTGACGGCCGACCGCCGCGCAAAACAAACGCCTGTGCCTCACATAAAAAAAAAAAACGCGCGCGCGCGGGAAATCTGACAATAAAATAATTATTGCAAATATATATAAGTAGTTAAGTGCCATTTTAGATGCCAAAAATCGGACAATAATTCGACAATAATAAATGTAGATAATATTACCTATACAAACAAACTCGAAAATAATAAATAGATTCAGAAATCTATAAACGATGACTGATCTAAAGAATATCGAAGTATGCGGAAGTGTTATGGATGGGGTTGCTGAGAAGGGTGGCGTGTTAGAGTCGCCTAGTAAAAAGGGGGAGACGGAATACGTTGTGTATCCCATTAGATGGGTGGTTCTGATCGTATTTATCTTCGTCTCTGCGTCAAACTCAATGCAATGGATACAGTACAGTATAATTCAGGACACTGTCGTGAAATACTATGGGGTTACGAGTATCCAGGTTTACTGGACGTCGATGGTCTTTATGTTGGTATACATTCCGCTCATATTTCCTGCGAGCTGGCTCCTGAATAAGACGGTAAGAATATTAAAAAGTTTTAAGTATTTTTATTTTTGAATGGCCTTTTGCATAGATGCATTATTGCACATCAATGAAAATGTGTGTTATGCGCTTCGACTGGCGTTCTCTCGTTTATTTTTTAATTTATACATGCATGTGAGTGGTAACTTTACAGTAGAAAAAAGAACTACGCCTTATAACAGTGTATCATCATTTCGGCCGGATGAAGTCCACTGCTGGACACAGGCCTCCTCCAAAGATCACCAGAATGACTGATATGGATGTGTTGTGGGCTCATTGGAGGGTTTTGCCATAATCGCCACGATTGGCAGACGGGTTGGCGATCGCAGTTGAGTTGTTAACGTACTCGAAGGACCCTGCTGCCTATCCTCCGGCCAATCTCTTAGTCGACTTTTATGACACCCACGGAAGGAGATGGGGTGGTGGTATTCTGAGCCGGCACCACACGGTTTGTTACAGTGTATTTACCACAGCTTATCCAATGATGTATCGTTTACATTTACGTTGCTTTCAACATGATATCCTAAGTGAAACAAGCAACGCATACTCTGCGCGTTGCTTTTAGCGTAGGATTTTTTTTCAAAACTGTAATAAAACAAAAATGCCCTAAGTTGCCTTCCCATGGTTTTCATTGTAAGGCGTGATATATGGACACTGTTTACATGTACGTCACTTGACTGTAATGGCCCACCTTGGACTTCAAGAGAACCTCAACTTAAGTTTTTTTTTTTTTTGATACGGTGGAAATGCGTCATGTACGTCCGCCACCCCGGGAAAGGGTGAAAGAGTATGCCGCGCCGACTCCTACCGGCTAAAACCACTGGAGCGGTTATCTTCGGCACCTAAGGGAGGCTCCAGGTCCTCGTATGATCACACTAGAGCAATTTATGTAACTGACAGAAGACATATTTGACAGCACGGTTGACACAGTAGCTAGGCTATTAGTTTTCTTCGCAATGTGTCGCAGGTCCGATTAGGTTCGATCCCCACACGGAACAAATATTTGTATGATCTGCAGGTAGTTGTTCCGGGTCTGGGTGTATGTGCGTGTGGAATTCATGTCTGTAAACGCACCCACGATACAGGAGAAATCCTAGTGGTCAAGGAAATGTTTTTTTTATCAAAAAAAAGAAGTGGCTCTTTTTATCAGACTTTATCCCTCCTTATTTACGTTGGAGCATAGGTAACAACCTTAGCAGGCTATATAAAACTACCCTGTATGGGAATAGCGTGTTTGTTATGGCGCCAAAGATTTATAATAAGATCCCTAATATCATTAATTTTTAAATACATAAATATTACTACCGTATTTATATGTTATCAGTGTTGATGTCCGATTGAATGTATTTATTAACATTAGGTTATTATAAACGAATGAATGACTGTAATCTTTATGTACGACATTTTAACTTATTTATGTTTTATACAATTTGTATGTCCATGAGGCTGATCACAGAATGAACTCCATTTAATGATTTGACTAAGACCTATTTCTTACCTGTGAATCACAAATAATTGATTTTGAATATGGAATTTAGCATTATTTCCACGATACAGGGGTAATCTAAAAAAAGTGTAAGGTAAAATTTGTATTTTTTTAAATAAAGTTAGTCTTGGTATATCTGTACTACACTCAATTTCATATGATATCCGATGTAATCCGGTATTTCACGTTCTCAGGAAAATAAAAATAAAAATCTGAAAATCACTTATATCATTGTCCGTGTGGTGTCCGGATTAAGAATATAGCACCACTCCATCTCCTCCCGTGGATGTCGTAAAAAGCTACTAAGGGACTCAAAACCAGAGGGATGGGCAGCAGCATATCTTCTGTGGAACAGTAGCCATACTGCGCTCACCAACCCGCCTGCTAAGCGTGGTGATTATTGACAAATTGCCCCTCATCATTTCGGCCGAATGAAGTCTTCTTCTGGACACAGGCCTCCCCCAAAGATCACCACAACCACCGATATGGATGTGTTGCGGGCTCATTGGGGGGTTTTGCCATAATCGCCACGCTTGGCAGGTGGGTTGGCGATCGCAGTTGAGTTGTTAATGCACTCGAAGTACGCTGCTGCTCATCCTCCGGCTAGATGGGGTGGTGGCATTCTGAGCCGGCACCACACGGAAATTCCCCCTAAAATGATGATACAATTGTATTAATCTATGGGGGAGGGTTTTGTTCAGTAGTGGACGTCCTTTGGCTGAAATGATACTTATGTCATCCACATTAAAAGGTCATCAATTTCAGTTTTTACAATTCTATTGCACTCTAAAATCAAATAAAAAGCTAATAACTTATAAAAAAAACACTATTGATGCACAGTTATGACAGCTCTAACGGTGGACGAAATGTGGGGCAGCCTGGGATGGCAGGCAGCCAAGAAAAAGGATAGCCTTAACTTGTTAGATTGTGTAATAGATAATTTAAGGAAATTACATTATGCACATCTCGGAGAGGGTGACCGTAAAGCGGTCACCCCCCCCCCCCCCCAGGTAGGGGGATTGTAAAGGATCCCCCAAAGCGTCCCACGGCACGCGTGGCCACATGCATGCTACCGTCTTCTCTTGGGTCGCTCGGTGTGTGCACGTAGATTCCCCATTCTAGGCACCCAGTTCCCCCGCCTTATAGCAAAGGCAGGGGGAGATCAACTTAACCTAATAACAATATTCTAAAGCAAACTTAAAACTTATATTCAACTTTTAATGTTTTGTATAATATTTTGATCTAGTATTTACTGCTTTTTATATTTTGTAAATCTGTTGCCAATCGGAAAAGGCCTCCTTTAACCATTCGGTGTGGTGTCCGTATTAAGAATATAGCACCACTCCATCTCCTCCCGTAGATGTCGTAAAAGGCAACTAAGGGACTCTAAACCAGAGGGATGGGCAGCAACGTCCATTCTGTGAAATGGTAGCCATACTGCGCTCATCAACCCGCCTACCAAGCGGGTATTTGCCAATACTCACCGTATTGGCAAATACCCCCCAAAATGATGACACAGTTGTAAAAATATATGGGGGAGGCCTTTGTTCAGCAGTGGACGTATAAATGGCCGATATGAACCTCTTTCGTTCTGGTCTATCTTGAGCCAGTCTGTTCCACATCACTCGTGCCACTTCTCTTATAACGTCATCCCACCTTTTCTGCGGTTATTCTAATTACTTAGGAATCAATATAGGATTAGTTATGGCATTATTGTTTTATTTAATTTACTGCTAACTAACCTGCCCTCGTAGTACGTATTAGCACGAGGGGGTGACCGCTTTACAGTCATCCCCTCCGAGATATGCCTAAGGGCGTGGCACCAATGGGCGGCTCTAGTGCGATCTTACGAGGACCTGGAGCCCCCCTTCGGTGCCGAAAATGACCGCTCCAGTGGTTTTAGCCGGTAGGACCCCTTCGCCGTTCCCCGGGGTGAAGGAAGTTCCATGTAGAATTTCCACAGGACATCAATAAAAAAAAGTATTAGTTAGGGCATAATTGTTTTATGCAGATAAAAGTTGGTTTTGTCCTGCCGAGGAATCATAAAAAATCCATGAATATCCTTTTCCGCCTAAAACAAAATGCAATGTTTAAAAGATACCTAAACGCAAGAAATGTTTTTTCCGTAATGTTATTTCAAAATGTTGATGTAATTCTACGAGTACACTTTATTTTATTCTGTACCTCTTTAATTAATTAATGTTTCTGGTGTGATATCCGGACTGCATGGTGTGCCACTACCTCGCTACAAAGCTGCTTTATTTTATCGTAACCTAGATACAGATGTAGAAATGTCACATTAATTGTCATTGTTATTATTGTAAGATGAATTCTTCGTTGTAACCGCTTTCCCAAGAAAACGCAAGAGCTGAAAGAACCGCTCCAGTTAGACCTTTGATTTGCTGCCAGCTCAGACATAAAGAGGGAGACTACCAGCCTGCACGTTGCACTATCCAGACTACGCGAGGCTGTGTATCGTGGAGACTGGCTGTATGGTGCCTTTCTTTCTCTATCCATACGACATAGTTGTTCCATAAAAGACGATGAAGAGATTATGTCCAGATAATGGGCAAAAGCGTCCTCTCTGCTCGTCTTACAACTTATCCGTTTGTCAAGTGGGTGTTACAGACCTTGAATATCATCGTCGTCATCTAAAGAATGTCCACTGCTGAACATAGGCCCTCCCAATAGATTTCTACAATTGTCGTTTGGGGGGGAATTCGCCAGTAATCACCACGATTGGCAGGCGGATTAGTGAGTGCAGTATGGCTTCTGCTCTACAGAAGGGACGCTGCTGCCTCTGGTTAAGACTCATTTAGTCATCTTTTAGGACATCTACGGGAAGAGATGGAATAGTGCTATATTCTTAAGCTGCACACCACATAGTATACCTTGAATATATCAAATTATGATTAAAAACCCTAAATCCGATTAACATAGTCATCTTTTTCCTTCTCGTTTTCCTTTTTTAGGGAAAGCAAAGGGTTCTAGCCCATACAGCATTAAATTAAAACTTGTAAAAAATGTATCCCGTTACGTTAAAAAAATTATAATATGATTATATAAAGAACAGATTTCCAATACTTAAAATAATTTTAAATTAATTTGAAACATGTTTGGGATTTGAATAGTAAATAAAAGTTACTTTCTCATATTGTGCAAAGGAAAAGTCATGTTTATAGATGTATTACGTAAGTTTAACAAATTTTTTAATAGACAAAATACGCAATAATTATCACGGCGTTCATCATTTCGGCCGAATGTAGTCCATTGCTGGACACAGGCCGCCACCAAAGACCACCAGAATGACCGATATGGGTGTGTTCTAGGCTCATTGGAGGGTTTTGCTATATTCGCCACGCTTGGCAGACGGGTTGGCGATCGCAGTTGAGTTGTTAATGTACTCGAAGGACGCTGCTGCCCATCTTCCGGCTATTACCCTTAGTCGACTTTTACGACACCCATGGGAGGAAATGGGGTCTTGGTGTTCTTAACATTTGAAATTAATTATTTTATATGTAATTAATTTCAAATGTATATAAGCAACAAATATCTTACAGCTATAGTTTGACTAGCTATATCAATGAGTCTATTAGTCCAACGGATTGGATTAGACTAAAAATATTACCTATTATATATATGTTATCTCGGTCTTAGGTTTTCGCGATTATTACTCATTATAATAAAATACTTTTAAACTAAGCAGCATTAGTCATCCTGCGACCGCGAATACTGAAAATTTGCTGGAAAAACTAAAATCTATACATACTCGATGTAATCTGTTTAAGAATCGTAAATTGGTTTATTTCGTGTGGTGTCCGGATTAAGAATATAGCACCACTCCATCTCCTCCCGTGGATGTCGTAAAAGGCGACTAAGGGAATCTAAACCAGAGGGATGGGCAGCAGCGTCCCTTCTGTGAAACGGTAGCCATACTGCGCTCACCAACCCGCCTGCCAAGTCATAAGTTTTTATTGGTAAGGTTCGCTTACATGTTTTTCATTTTACAATATATTATATCTAACAAACCACATAATCACCATTCAAATCAATACTTCATACTAAATACAAACAAAAAATTGCATTATTAAAATAGAAGATGAATTTCAATGTCAACAAAATAATAATAAAGAAACATAATTAAAAAATATAAATTATACACTTAAAATGTAAATTATTCCAATTAAACTCAATAAATTCGTCATATGTATAAAACGCTTGTTCAATGAGCCAGCGTTCTAAGCTTGTTTTAAAGGAGTTAAGGCTTGGGGTACTCAATATACTCCGTGGCAGTTTGTAATATACCGCCGGGCCCATAACATGAGTTGTCTTGGATGACTTTGTGAGTGTCCTCGGTACAGCTGAAAGCTTTTCCTTGTTCCGGGTGCAATAGGAGTGTACGCTGCTATGCGTCGTATATAGTCCCAGGTTCATCCTTACATACACTGCAACCTGATATATGACTATAGCAGGTAATGTAAGGATACCTAGTTCCTTGAAATATGTCCTAGCGGACACATGCTGAGGTATTTGGACGATGGCTCGGACGGCGCGTTTTTGCATTCGGAAAGCGCGTTCCCAATCGGCAGCACGGCCCCATAGCTCTGCACCATATTGAAGCAACGAGTGCACAGTCGCATAGTAGCATGCTCGGGCTTCTATCACGGGAACCACTCTAGTGATCCGGCCAAGAGAAAAACACGCACTGCCTAATTTTCCACATATTTTATTTATATGGCTTTCCCACTTCAGGCACCTGTCTATCTCGAAGCCAATAAATGTAGTTTGTTCAACCTGCACAATACTCACTCCATTCGTTGACACTGCCAGTGGTCTTTGTAACCGGCCTGACAGTATGAAGTGAATGAAGTGAGTTTTTGTAAGATTGAGCACGAGACCTTCACCTGGAACCATTCAGCCAGTTGGTTTGCGACATTATTCAGTTTCTGTTCTATCTGGTCCACCGAAGCCGCTGTAACCAGTGCGGCTATGTCATCAGCATACATAAGTGTTTCAGCGTCGGTTACAGCGTTCGGCAAATCGTTCAGAAGCAGTGAGAACAAAATGTTAGAAACAGATGATCCCTGCGCCACCCCCATCTCAGACTTTAAGGGGTCCAACCACCGAGCGTGATGAGTATTGGCAAATACCCCTCAAAATGATGACACTGTTGTGAAAATCTATGGGGGAGGCCTATGTTCAGCAGTGGACGTATAAATGGCCGATATGATATGATGAATCTGTTTAAAAGTGTTTTATTAAAACAACCATCTACCGCTACTAACTTTAAACCTTAAAACATTTTACTGAGAGACTAATGCTCACAATGTCATCAGTCTCTCAGTGAAATATTATTCTAGTTTATGACTAGATCCATTCATCACTTCAATGTTCTGATCACTAAACAGTGTTAATCAGCGTATCTTGTTGCATTGTATCATTGGTTATACTGTATGAATATATTCCAACGTCCGCTAAAAACCAGATTACGTTTAATCTAAAACATATCAAAATAAATTGCACTATAACCTCCGCATCTCACCTTGTTCGGCAAGTTAAGCTTACCGTTGCGTTGGTTCTCATAGACCTCTATTCCGTGCAGGCCTGCAATTCTTCCTCTAGGATTTCTACTTGGCAATGTTTGGCGACAGTTATTAGTCACCGGTATTCTGAAGTATTCCAAGCGTGAGCTTTGATATGAATTAAGCAGCGGCAAATCAAAACCAAATGCGTTTTCTTTTTCTATGAAAACGGTTGCAGCCGATGTGAGTTGATATGTTTAAACGGTTGTGTTAATTATTTTCTTCAGTTCTTCAACATGTCAAGACCATAAATCAAAATACAAAGTTCTTTTTGTGGGTGTGATTTAGGCAGTGGTATCATCCCGCATTCCTTATGTCTTTGCATATACTCGAGGAACTTGGGGAAAGCTAAAACGGAACATTGGAAATTCGAACTGTAGAACACAAGTCTCATTATCTGCCAATGTAAGTATTTTGTCTACTAAATGACTATGATTTGCGACGCCTCTCTGGATAGAATTGTGCGGTAGTTAATTATCTGCTACCTATATTCTGATAACATCAAATTGCAATCAAAATCCTTAATAAAAGTTGGCTGAGAGATGGTGGGATCTTGATTCAAATCAGTTGTTCGAAGCACCACAGACCATTGATGGGCAATACACAAAAAGTAGAAGACTAGCTTAACGAGACCTAACGGGCATACACCTCTAATGAAAGTGGTATTAGTAAAACCCTCAGTCATCGTCGTCATCATTCCGGACTTTTTATTTTTTGGGCTTCTCGCATACATTTCTGGGAAATGTGGTTGCTTGACCGGTCATTTCTGGCGAAGCCAAAAGAGGCCTCCAGCCAGAATCATTCCGGACGTTAACAATTACTTCTAAAAAGGGGGCAGAGTAATGCCCAAGTATGAGCTAATTCGCGTAATTAAGCTTCGCGTAAGAGTTATTCCGTGTGGTGTCTGGATTAAGAATGTGGCACCACTCCATCTCCTGTGGTTGTCGTAAAAGGCGACTAAGGGAATCTAAACTAGAGGGATGGGCAGCAGCGTCCCTTCTGAGAAACGGTAGCCATACTGCACTCACCAACCCGCCTGCCAAGCGTAGTGGGTATTGGCAAATATCAAAAATGATGACACAGTTGTGAAAATCTATGGGGAGGCTTTTGTTGAGCAGGCGACGTATAAATGGCTGATGTGATGATGATATATGATGAGGAGCTAACGAGTCTGTCTGATATCATCATGAACATAAACAAAATAATACGCCAGAAGTGCAGTGCAAGAGAACGGTGGTCCTGTTGTTAAAAAAAGTGACAATACCCTTTAGATGATCGGCATTTCCTTGCTACACGTAAGCTAGGTTCATAAGCTGTTCGTTAGAGCCGTACGCATAGTGGTCAAAATACTGTAGAATGTTTGCCACCAGAACAAGCCTGGTTTCGAGAAAGACAAAGAACATTATAATCTAGAATAAGCTGCATTGTATGGCCTCGACACAGCATTCGTGAATTTCACTCGATGTTACTGGTGCCAAGCCTATAAACACACCTCGTAGTTACAACGATACCTAGTAAATTAAACTTTGAAGTTTATTACACACTTTTATAATAATGTTATTCAGAAACATGAGTGATCGGAAAAAAGTTGAACCGAGCGGAAGTGGTCGAGAAGGGGCTGCTGAGAATGGTAGTGTATCGGACTCGCCTGATCAGAAGGCGGGAGGCGCGTCCAATTCACCAAATAAAAAGGAAGAAGAAGCCGAGGTGCCAAGTGACAAAGCAGGCGGATCGAACTTGCCAAATGAGAACAACGACGCATCGGAGTTACCAAGTGCAAAGAAAGTCGAAATGGATTTGCCAATGGCAACTGAGACGGACAGCATGCCAGAGTTGTATATTGGTAGAGGCGTGTCGTTAATATTTAAAAAGAAGTTAGAAAAGGAATACGTGGTGTATCCTGCTAGATGGATTATGTTGCTTTTATTCGGACTTAGCAGTGGGGCTAACGGCATTCACTGGGTACAGTACACTATAATTCAGGACTCTGTCGTGGAGTACTATAAGGTGACACACTCCACTGTATATTGGACATCGTTAATTACCATGGTTGTCTACCTTGTATTAGTGCTTCCTGCAAGCTGGCTGTTGGCGTTGACGGTAAGATTTTAACTTTTTAGTTTTTAAAGTCAACTATAATAAGTTTGAAAGTGATCTGTGAGTGTCATGTGTCGTGCCGTGTGTGTGTGTGATTGTCGTTTTAGTGTACATTTGTCTTTAGAATAGAATAGAATATTCTTTATTGTACACCATTTTAAAAACAACTACTAGGAATAATTTAATGAACAGTAATTGTACAATGGGCGGTCTTATCGCTATTAGCGATTTCTTACAGACAACCTTTGGATGGATAAGAAAAAGATGGACAAAGACAAAGGGGTATTCCGAGGTGTACTTATTATATTAATATAATCAAATAGTGAATCTATTAAATATAATACAAATAGGTATTTATTCCATAAATTACTTAAATAATATGCACACATATACAACAATATATAATACTTTATACAATACATTATAAATAATCCATATATACATATATACAACCATATACTATACTTTATCCAATACAATATAAATAATCCATAAGAATATTGGATTCATACATAAACATAATAAATATATGGTAAATACACAATCAGAAGAAAGTACTATGTTGGTAAATACAACAAACAATTAAACAGACAAGTAATAGTTTAATAGTTTATATACAAAGCCTTAATTGACGTTACGTTAATTCATGCACCTTATAATTTACCAACTTATTCATCTTTAGCGCCAAACTTGTCTCATAAATTCTTCCAAGCGCATTTCCTTAAAAATCTGCTGAAACTCAACTATTTTTGTCAATAAAATCTAATCAATTGATCAATATATGCCTTGTGGTGCCGGCTCAGAATGCCACCACCCCATCTCCTCCCGTGGGTGTCGTAAAAGTCCACTAAGGGATTAGCCGGAGGATGGGCAGCAGCACCCTTCGAGTACATTAACAACTCAACTGCGATCGCCAACCCGTCTGCCAAGCGAGGCGATTATGGCAAAACCTCCCAATGAGCCCACAACACACCCATATCGGTCATTGTAGTGATCTCTAGAGGAGACCTGTGTCCAGCAGAGGACTTCATTTGGCAGTAATGAAAAAAAAAACAATGCAATTTGTTTAAACATAGATTATTTGTACTCATTGCACGCAACACTTTTATAATTATTGTTAAAATGTTAGTAAAATTCACATAAAACCGATGCTTTGGAGATCGTTTTGGCTTGTGTTTGGGTTTTACTAAAGCCAGCTTGCATTTCTATGCTCATGCGTGTGAGCTTTATAAATTGCTTGTCTCTTTTTTTTTTACTTTTCCCCACACTAGGATTTCTCTTGTGTCGTTGGTGCGTTCGTTTACAGACACAAATTCCACTCACAATACACCCAGACCCGAAACAACTACCTGCAGATCAACAAACATTTACTCCATGCGGGAATCGAACCCACGACACGGGTGCAGTAGCCGACCACTGCACCAACCGTGTCGTCGATTCTTCTTCATAATACCAATACATATACATTATACTAACGTACCGTTAAAGAAGTTTGGTTAGTAAAGGAGAATGGGTTTTATAAGAACCTTTCTCCAACAGCAGCGCCAAATACGTTTTGTTTGTCGTGGGGAAATCCTTGTGGAAGTAATCTGCCCTGCGAAAGGCGGAGGGGCGTGCCGGATTTTTACCGGCTACAACCCGACGCTGTTCTTTCTACTTACCTATGGCATGGAGTAGGTACTCCAAAAATGATTTTGGCAGTAGAAATAAATAAACCATTACCGCGGAAAGTTTCACATTTGATTAATGCAATCTAGACGTTGGTTTGACTTAAGTTTTGATTCTCGATCTGTAATACGGGCCTTAGAACAATCGCGCCGCCTTGCGTGAGTGACGGAGCCCTGCTTAAAGGCAGAAACAATCATCGTATATTCTTCTTTATGTATCAAAATGAACATTTCCTTGATTGTTTGTCCTCTATGCACTCCTATACCATTTTCATCCGATTAAGTTGAAACTTGGATAGTTGTTTTTACACCGCTATATGTCCCTGATATAGAAAAAAAAACAAATAATTTAAATAGGAATTGGAACGCATGCTGGCCATTGTCTAGTTACTAAAATTAAGAATATAGCCCAACTCCATCTCCTCCCGTGGATGTCGTGAATGGTGACTCTTAATCAGAGAGATGGGCAGCAGCGTTCCGTAGCACAGTAGCCATTTCGCGATTACCACCTGCCTGTCAAGTAGGTAGGTACTGGCATATACCCCCAAACCAATATTGGAGGCCTTTGTTCAGCGTTGCGCATCCTATGGCTGATATGATGTGGATGATGAAACACTTTATTGAATAAAAAAGGGATCTACTTAGTCCTACAACAATTTCTATATTACGCATTTTTATCTCAAGGAAAGTTAATTTGTGAGGAACTCTAAGAATGTCCTTTTAATATGAACAATTTCTTTTTCTAATTCTGATCTGGCCAAGCAGTACTGGTATGTTTTATAAAATTACTAGATTTTGCCCGCGGCTTCGCACGCGTGATATTTGGGAATCTACATCATGGATATAGTTCATACAAAATACTAAAATCGCGATAAAAGAACCCCAGTAGGCGTATCATGAACACCGAAGACAACGGTCTTGTCGACGGAAGAGTAGACAAAAATGACATTTGGATGTAGACAGTGGGAATAATTCTAGCATTCCGAGCATGGCGATCTCGAGAATGAACGGAAAGTGTTATTTCTACTCTTCCCTAGACAACAGTCTTCACTGTCGAGCATGACCAACGTATTTTGTCTATCTTTGACGTTTAGGGATAGAGATGTTTCTTCTCAAATAATCTACATCCCAAGAGACGTAGACAAGAGTTTCTTCGTATCTATATCGTAAGATTTTGCGTTGCTTTAAAGGATTACGGAAACTTAGCTATCACAATATAGTAAATACGCAATGGCGGGGTTATAACGCAACTTTTTAATAAGTTTTTGTGCCGAAAAGAACTCGAGGAAGGCGGAGAGGAACTCTGTGAGAGAGCTCACTGGGCCCTCGCCCTACCGGAGAATGAGTTCCTCGAAAATTTAAAGTTAGCAAGGTCTTCAAAAGTCACAACTGCACTCTGCCTTAGACCGATAGCGGAGGAACTTTTTTTCTGATAAGATGAGAAATTACGTAGTAAGTAAGGTTGTTAGTATTATGAGATACTTTTTTTTTGTTGCCCATTATTCACTTAAGAATCACAATAGAAATTGCAAAATTATCCCGGTTCTAATGAAATTTTAAACTTTAAAATAATACCACAGATAAAATTCACGTTAAGCGTTTTGTTTTTTGTATTTACTTCTATTTAAAAAGTGTAGCAACCATTTTCCATCCTAAGGTTGCCTGGAAAAGATCGCGGATAGCGATAAGGCCGCCTATTGTACTTTAACTTAATTCAAAACTTTTGTGACTATTTTTCGTGTACAACAAACAGTATATATATTAAATAAATAAATAAATTGTTCTACGTATTTTATTGGTAACGAAACGCAAAGAATGATTAGAATTGAATGGAATTTCTACGTAACTAGCGGCATTCCGTTGCTATGGAAAGGATTTACCATGTCTATATCTACGAAGACAGCCGAGTCTTCATGTCGGCTCATGCTCGGGAAGAAGAGATATCGAGACGCGTAGAGAGCGCGTTGTCTATCTTCCGAAGAGAAGACTTTGAAATGGTCATGCTACGCCTACAGGTGGGGGTAGAAGAGAGAAAAATACTTTACGACCTATTTTCATACCTACCACAAATACAAAAAAATAAAAACATTAAAATCAGTCGAGCCGTTTCGGAGGAGTGTGACCACAAACACCGTGACACGAGATATTTATATATTAGATATTGTCTAACGACGATGATATCTGCAATCTAAACAAATGCCTCTGTATGATGTAGTTGTTTGTCACAAACATCAAGGCAGACCAATGAATAATCTCATCTTCTTTATGTATAAAAATAATAAAGTTTCGTTTGCATGTACTCTATGCACTCCTATAAGAATATCATTCATCGGATTGGGTTGAAACTTTGCTCAGTTGTTGTTGTCCTGACATGGAAAAACAACGGAATAATTGAAATAGGTATTAGCTTATAACGGGTATAAATGACATCGTAACGAAATCTAATACCATGGATTAAGTACATAATTTTGGAACCCTTAGCGTTAGAATATTGCGTCGCTCCTTTTATTCATGTACTTAGTTGCTTTCGTCTCTCCATCAATGTGTTGCTTGGTCTAAACTCTAAAGCCTTCTGCACTGATTATGGGAACAAAACACTGTTATTGGAACTGTTATATTATCAATGATCGTGGGGCAATTCTTTATGATCATATCATCATCATCATAACAGCCACAGGTCGGCCATTTCTACGAGCAATATGGTCATATGGTCAACATCAATTATTATGTCTCAATAAGCGCTTATCACCCTCACGTTGATATATTACTGTGATACATTCCATCTAACCTTGATGTGCTTATTTCCAAAAATTGTTACGATGTCTCTGAACAACTCACACGTCATAATGAGGTACTATATAATAATCGAGTATATAATTTTAAGCTAGAATAATTACGTAGCCAGAATTGTTAAAATATTACCGAGCAACTGAATTCTGCCAAGTTTTTTTTTTTTTTTTTTTTTTTTTTTTTTTATTGTTGGGCTTCTCGCATACATTTCTGGGAAATGTGGTTGCTTAACCGGTCATTTGCTGGCGAAGCCAAAAGAGGCCTCCAGCCAGGCTTAAATTAAATATTAAAAACCAAGCAACTTTCGCTAAGGGCGCCCCCTGCGGGACACGGACCTCGGCTTAGGGCGTTGCTGGGGATATCAAGCTATTGTTTTGGGGACAGCTGGATCGGTATTATTTAAATTGTATTAGGGGACATTTAAAGCTACAGGCTCGGCACGGGCCGGCGCGAGCAAGAGACGGGAGGGAGAAGTGCTAACTTGAACGGGAAGGTGACGCGGCGATAGGCCTCCGCGACGTCGGTGAGGCGGGCATGCTCGGCGGCGAGGGCGGTACAACGGTCGGGTGTTTAGTGAACGAGACAACGCGAGTCTCTTCATGTGATCTAACGTGATTTTATCGTCTGGATCGACCAGAACGTGCCTCGGGCGGCGTACTCTACTGATACGGGAGGGTTCGTAATCGGCGGCTGATACCACAAGGGGATTTGGGTGGGACAGGGCAGAATCGAGATAGCGTTTAGACGCTTGTTTCATAAATTGCCTGATGGTCGGCAAGTTAAGGTCGAAATGGAGTTGGTCGTTTCGCATGTACAAAGGCGCTCCGGTGGCCTTGCGCATGAAACGGGTTTGGAGGGTTTCGAATCTACGGAGTGGGTATGATTCAGCGTGTGCGAACACTGGGCTGGCATAGGTCATGATGGGTCGAATCTGACCAAGTGCATGTAAATAACTATATGAATAAAATCTTGTGAATTTGATGTATATTTCAATAAGATAGATTGTGCTACCAGCTCAACATTTTTACGAGTTTATAATATCTATATTGTGTAGTAATCAAACAATGTTAAGAGTCCTTACTACAAATATTTAGTGACCAAATTGTTGAGAACGCTAAATGCTTTAAAACGGTGTTTTAATTAGGAAAAATAATGTGACGTTACATTACCGACTATTATCATATAGACTGACGTCATAGTCTATGCGTAATTTTTGGGGACCGTTTCAGTGGTCGATCTAAACAAAATTTTATTCCTTGTGACATTGTGACAACTTTACCAAAAATGTGAAAATGATTTCCATTACTTTCTTAACATATTTTGAGAAACGTGTTTTGTTTTCCTATGAGACTATTTGCCCGGTTGCGGAAGGAAGACTCTAATCATTAAACGGAATTTAAATATTAAGTGGCGTTTTAGAATTGTGCCGTATTTTACCCACACGTGCCTTCATAAGGTTATTTGGGAAATTTCATAGGTAAATGCAATGATGCACCAGTAATATCTAAAGTTTAAACACTACTACTAGCGTCGAACATCTTGCATTGGGGTGGTAGGTACCTATCTAACCGGCCTATTGTAATAAGAGAGGTTTTTTTTATAAGCGTCCAATGGAAATTCTACATGAACTTCCTTCGCCGCGGGGAAGGGCGAGAGGGTATGCCGCACTCCTACCGGCTAAAACCACTGGAGCGGTCATCTTCGGCACTGAAGGAGGGGCTCCAGGTCCTCGTAAGATCACACTAGAGCCGCCCATTGGTGCGTACCACCAGTGAAATTTAAGTAACAAAGAAAATATGGTACCTTGAAATAAAAATGCTAAAGTTTTAATAAAACATTAATCGTGGGTAAGACTTGACTGCAATCATTATATTGTTTAACAACTCACAAATCCAGTTCCTTATCTAGACATGACATGAACTCGCCATAAAGTAGCTATAATTACATACACGTACCTCGTTTCTGGATAAACATATTCTTCTTTCAATTGGTTCACGATTAAAATAAAGAAAAGGTGTCCTCTCGTTTTTGAAAAATGATTGAATTAAATCCTGCCAAGTACGTGAACTATGTAACGAAAATGAAATTCGTAGTTACAAAACGCATATTGATAACTGTGCCTCTCTGAAGTTGACATAATTGCCTTGACATAATCAATGCCTTCAACACCATCCAGTGTGTTTAACCCAACCCATTTACTTTATTTTACCGTGAACCAATTGAAAGAAGAATGTGTTTATTCCGAAACGAGGCACGTGTATGCTATTATAACTACTTTATGGCGAGTTAATGTCATGTCTAGATAAGGAACTGGATTTTTGATTTGTTAAACAATATAATGATTGCAGTCAAGTCTCACTCACGATTTAGAGTCCACCATCAGTGCCGTTCTCCCTACCTGCATGGCTTGTGGGGGTATACCTGCGTGATATGCACATACGATACGTAGAGAGGGACGGAAGCGTCAAGAGAGGGAGATCATGTGCGGGCTTCCGTAGGGGTCAGTTCTCGGGCCTCTGCTATGGAACCTCGCTTACGATGCAGTCCTGCGTGTCATTCTCTTCGCTGGCGTCAGCGTAGTTTGTTACGCAGATGACATGTGAAGGTAGTCCTTTGAGGAAAATCATCCGGCTGGTGAGCAATCGGTGGCAATAATCCTGACGAATATTTACGCTCTTAATCTGCAGACAGCGCCTTACAAAACTAAGGTGCTATGGTTACACAAACTGCCGCAGATCAGGGAGCCACCCAGTTCATTGGTGATGCTCAAATCTGGGTGGGCCAGGTACATGAAGTGCCCCCGGGTCAAGAGGGTAGAGTATGCCTTGCACCGGCAACTACGTCCTCGAGATTAGGGGACTGACAGAAGAAGTTTGCCGCCTCTACGGGGAGTCGTGCGGTCCTTAGCCCTCCACAGGGTACCTGTTTGGTCATCTCGAATTTTAAGCATCCAGTGCTGCAGATATAGGATTCACGGTCTGCAGAGTAGAGCGGCTATATACGTATTGCACGACGAGGCTGAACAATGTCCTCTCCTATCAAGCCACCTCCTTTGCGTACATCACCTTCTCGCAAAAGGAGGCCACGATACCCAAGCGCTCTCAGTCTGAACTATAGAACCATGACCCATAGCGAGGACTACGAGATGAGATCACATCGCTGCGTGGCAAGCTGGGCACTCCTCCAATGAACACTGCTGGATCTGGAAATCTAATTTCAACCTGGAAATAGGATTATACACTTGGTAACAACAGTAGATATTAGATTAGAGTAGGTATTAAATAAATAATCTTTATTTCAGACCAAAATCCATAGATTAGATATTATTTATATATACAACAACAATACAATAAAAATAAAAAATTAAACACACCTTACTAAAAACTTAATTGCGCTCATATGCAATTAAACTTTTTAACATGTTAGCCCAGTGATGTTGCACGGGGCACATAAAATTTTCCGATATCATTTTATATTAGTGGTATCAGTACTTTATATCTATAGTCTTAACCCCAGAACGTTATAATGTGTTCACGGTATAGAAATCAAAACGTGTTCGAATCGCTTTATGTCCACACATAATTTCGTGAATTATTTCTTAACTTTCATACGTACCTGTTTAGTGCCTGCGAGTAAAACCACAAAATAGCTATATTTCCAACAAAAAATATATCAAACACAAAAAACTCGTTGTTCCTGCCACTAGGCTCCAGAAAATAACCAAATCAAATCAATTAAATGTCAATGTGTACGTTTTTACAATAAAATCCCAAGCCATATTAAAAAACTAAGCGTTAATAAATTCAAGCCCACTATAAAACAGAAGCTATGTAGAAAAGTTTTCTATAACGTAACAGACTATATGGACGACAAAAATGCTTGGAATTGAGCTGCTCTGATGTTCATAGGCTTATATTGACATTCCTGGTATCCCTGTATCTAAAACCAGTACTTTTAAATTAATTTGACATTTAAATTGCATCATTTCTTATAATGGATTATAATAATTCATATAATGACATTTCATTATTCTATATGACATTATGTTATTTATTGTTAATGTTATTTTAATGTTCATTAATGCACTTAATGTGGGCTATTCAATTATTTTGTTTTATCGACGTGATATTTGTCTGGCAGTTTAGGTATGTCATGCTCACTCAAGTGTCCTGCTTATGGTGGCGTTGTGTGTCGGGTCGCTAAGTTTCCCCACAATATGGTTGAGCTGAGCGACGCTGATGCATGCGTCATGCTCGTGAACGAGTGCCGTCTGTTGGGATTGGTCATCTTAATGCTGTCATGACAATTGTATCAAAAACTCTGGTAAACATTAAAATCAGGCTTGTATAGTGTAGACTTTTTAAGAAGTTTAGTCTCATTTCTCCTGCATTGTCCTCACATTACCATCATTACGAGAACATTGTACCAATATGATTTAAAAAGAGTAACCATGGAGTTTCTTGCCCGTTCTTCTCCATAGGAAATCTACACCTTGGAACGAGGCAACTAAAGTCTTGACTAATTATAAGTGCCTATAATTGGTTTTACATCAATAAAAATATTTTTATCTTATCTTTATCTTTATCAACGCTATGTTAAAAAATGCAAATAAAAACAATATATTGATAGTTTATTTCCTTATTGATTCATAGGTTATATACATTATATACTAAGCAGGTAGTTAAATGTATATGAAAAATACTTTCCATTTTATATGTCTGGGAATGTTACGATGAATAAAAAAGCTAACTTTACCGTTAACGCATATTTAAAGCAGTTATAGGCTAGTGGTTGAACCCGTGCCGTCCATACAGGAGGGTCTGAGTTCGATCCCGGTCCGCATCTTTGACTTTTCGGATTCATATGCGGATCAGAATTTGATTATCAGTTGCGATAACGGTGAAGGAAAATATCGTGAGAAAACCTGCGCACCTGAGAGGGCTCCAAAATGTTCTCAATGGTGTGTAGTCCGCCAACGCGCACTATGCCAGCGTGTTGAATGAAAGTCTATTCTTTCTCATCGTAAGAAAAAGGCCCATGCCCAGCAGTGGGACAGTAACGGGCTGATTATGTTTACCTATAACAATATTAATACTAACTGTAAAGACTACAGGGAATAACACATTGATAACTAGTTCAGAAACATAAAATAAGTTTCATCATCATCATCATATCAGCCACAGGACGTCCACTGCTGAACAAAGGCCTCCCGCTTAGATTTCCACAACGAGCGGTTACATGCCGGCCTCATCCAACGACTCCCAGCGACCTTCACCAGGTCGTCTGTCCACCTCGTTGGAGATCGTCCCACGCTGCGTTTTCCAACAAATTTCGGAGTAATAAGTATTCACACAAAAAAATAATAATAACGCAATCCTTTTTGAAGTCGGTTAAAAATGGTACTTCCTGATAAAATCATCATCATCATCATATCCGTTAAAAGACGTCCACTGCTGAATCAAGGCTTCCCATAGATTTCCACAATTGTGTCATCATTATGAGAGGAATTTGCCACTGTACTCGCCAAGGTGGGCAGGCCAGTTGGTAGGCGCAGTATGGCTGCTATTCCCCAGAAGGAGCGTGTTGAGTGGTTAAATTCCCTGCATTATGGTTGAGCTGAACTATGCTGATGCATGCGTTATGCCCGTGAACGAGTGTCCTCTGTCGGGACTGGTCGGCTCTTGACTGCTATTATCATCATCATTTCGGCCGAATGATTTCCACTGCTGGACACAGCCCTCCCCCAAAGATCACCACAACGACTGATATGGATGTGTTGTGGGCTCATTGGGGGCTTTACCATAATCGCCGCGCTTAGCAGACGGGTTGGCGATCGCAGTTGAGTTGTTAATGTACTCGAAGGACGCTGCTGCCCATCCTCCGGCTAATCCCTAAGTCGACTTTTACGACACCCATGGGAGGAGATGAGGTGGTGGCATTCTGAGCCGGCACCACACGACATGTCATATTGACTGCTATAGCAATCTTATTGTAAGGTAATTAATATCATTGTACATAAATATGTGGTATTTATCCCACACATTGGTATGCATTATCCTCACATAGCTTCTTTTTTTACGATTATATTGTGTTTAATATTAAGACTAGGATACATCATACATATATTTCAAAAGAGTATATCCATGGAGTTTCTTGCCGGTTCTTCTCCATAGGACCAACGACTTGGAACCGTGCAACTATTTAAATTCTGACTATTCGTAAGTGCCAGCAAATGGTTTACATGAATAAAAAACTTTTGACTTTGACATGCCCATTCCTCTGGATTAGATTCGCTAAGATGCCTGTCACGATAACTACGGGAAGATATAGAGTGGTAATATATTCTTAATCCGGATACCAAAAGGAGAAGTATTAAAATTTATTGATCCCTTTATCGAAAATAACCTCTTCATCTTCATCCTCAGCCGACGCCCGGCGGGGATCAGAGGTAATCTCCGCCGCTTTAGTAACCATATTTGAGAAGGTCTTAAATATTGAGTGGTATTTCAATATTCAACAGTTACTTACAACATAAATTGGCGGGATCCCAATTTCCGACAATGGTACGGAACCCTCTCAGGTCTTGCATTTGACTTGACTTGCATGCATCGTATTTTTTACTGGCGTAAGAATGAGGCAAACTGGTTTAGTTTGTTTATTATTGTTGGATATTATTTCTACTGATAGGTATCAGTATAAATAATTACCATGACCTTCAGCGATATGTTCAGTATATTTGTGTAGAATTTTTTACACAATGATTTTCAAACAATGCATTATTTATGTTGCTCTTACATACGGTTGAGGAAAAAACGTGAGGAAACACTGTTTCATATACTTCGAAGTATGATTGAATAAAACAAGGTCTTTTGATATATTACCACCAATAACAGCGGAGTTTGACAACGACATCGAGGCCTGATTGGTTCATCTAAGCCTATGAAATAGTCTTCACCAATAATAGCGGAGTTTGACAACCGCTTCAAGGCCTGATTGGTTCATCTAAGCCTATGAAATAGTCTTGTGCCATCCACGTCACATGACTATCACAGTGATAGCATACCAGGAGGCTTACTATGAGCTCTTAATACGAGTCAATTGAAGACCGCAACTAATTTGTTATGATTATAATGTACACACAGATACATGTCAAGCTAGACGTTCCAGTATAAGCTGGCCTCGCATTGTATAGGTTTTTCGTACAATCCGAGATCAGCCTGTACTGGAATTTTATTGCATCAACTGATGTTATGAAACGGCCATTTTTTCCGAATGGCCCGGATTGTGCATGTCGCGGTTACCCCCGTACCACTTCTCCTTATTTCCTATTTCTGTGGCATAGACGATTTTGTATCTATGTTACAAATAATTTTGCATTAATCATCCAATCCGAAGTGGATATTAACAGATAAATATCTATTCCGGTTTTCCTTTTTATTAACTACTGCGTATAATAAAATGAAGGTTTGGTTTTACTAAGATACAGTATCTTAACTTATATACGAAATCAAGAATAAAAACGTAAATACAGGATGGCCCATAAGTCCTTTGAAAAGTAAAATTTGAATAAAACGAACAGAGCGCGCGTGAGCGGTGCAGGGGAAGCGGGGGGAGTAACTTCGGTTTCTGGGAATTTAGTCGCGATGGAGCGTTTTACCGGAGCGGACCGTGCGTTTTGTGTGCGCGAGTTTTATAAAAACGACAATTCGGCAACCGTTGCGCGGCGTAAATTTCGAGAACACAAAGGTTTACACAACTTTGACGACACTCCAACTCTTCAAACGATTAAGAACTGGGTTGCTAAGTTCGAGGAGACCGGTTCGACGTTAGATAAACCGCGGTTGGGTCGCCCAAGGACGTCACGTACGGAACAAAACATAGACACAGTGACAAAGTCTATTCGCGAAAATCCGACACAGTCAACTCGTAAGCGCGCCAGAGCATTAAACGTATCCAGGACATCGTTTTTTTCATACCAGAATTGCAAAACTTTTCAGGCTTTAATGCCAGGACGTGGTTTCAACAGGATGGGGCCACTTCTCACACCTCTAACACTGCTATGCCCGTTATCCGTCAACTTTTTCCTGGCAAAGTGATCTCTAAGAGAGGAGACATTTCCTGGCCTCCACGTAGTCCGGATCTGACCCCGATGGATTTTTTTTTGTGGGCTACCTTAAGGCTAAAGTATACGACACAAACCCGCGGTCAATTGAGGCTCTAAAAGAAAACATCCGCAGAGAAATGACAAGCATTTCAGCAGTGACGTGCCGCGCAGTCATCGACAATTTTAGACGTCGTTTGCAAGAGTGCCGTGATCGCAACGGATTACATTTAGAAGATGTTATTTTCAAAAAATAATTCCCGTTTTTTAAGCTTTTTTTGTAAATAAAAATATAATTCATAATGTAATTAGTTTTATTTAATAAATTTTTTTCATATCAAAGGACTTATGGGCCACCCTGTAAATCCTTTTCAACATCAAAGTCAAGTCTTCCAAAGCCGTCAACATATCGGTCATCCTTTGACAATTTTTTAATTTCACGTTTTTTCACATTTATCTGGAATGTTTTCAGAATTCTGGAAAATTTCACCCAGCTTTGTCTGATCTATCTATTTTACCCGTGGCCATGGTGAACCCGGATTGATTTATTTATTTATGCACAATGGTAGTACGGTTAGTGACATAAGTTGCTTAACAATTAATATATTTCAAATCGCTTGCACCCTCTCGTTTGGTACGGTTTGGTTTGGTTGGTTATGAAAATGGTCACCAACGTTTCTAAAACAAAGAGAATTAACGACTTGATTTTTTAATGTTCAGCGACTTATGTCGCTGTCTGTACACAAGACGGACTTAATACCGTATAGAAAGAAAGAAATATATAATAAATATATAAAATAAAATATAGGATCGCTAAAATACATAAGTTAAAGTTTACTACAAACACCACATAAATATAGAACTCATTACTTCCATGTAGACAAATGAAAACGATGTTAATAATTGTCGGTTAGGATTGCAGTGATTTACAAGTAGTGTTCCCGAACTTTGCATTTGAATGAAAATTTACTCGGATTTTTTATATCGAGGAGAAGCATATTCTAGATTTGTAATTTCTCAGACAGCACAGGAATTAGAAACAAATCCTGTACGGTTAGAGGGAATCTGACGAATCAAATTATTGGCAGCGGATTCGATTCTCGTAACACATACTTACCCTTACCTTCCTGTCTTTTTCTTCAAGATCCTTTCAGTCCTCATCAGAGCCTTTTTTTGTTAAAATCGAATAGTAATCTGTAGCCAATTAAGTAACTTTAATGTTACTAACGTATATCTTTCTGTTTACTATTTACTTATCAATTTATTGGCAGCTTACAAAAAGCGTCAGGTTTTATCAAAAAAAAAAAAAATCTTTTCCTTCACCTTATGCAATACCTGTGCTACAGATCCTCGGATGACTAATTCGCCTCAAGCCTTCTTTCAGTTAATCGATAGATGTGATGATTTAAAGAATCGTAAAAGAACATAAGCATAGGTCAGTAAGCAAGCAGCTATTTGCTTTACATATTTCTGGGATAGTAATGTCTTAGGTTTTCGCGATTATTACTCATTATAATAAAACACTTTTAAACGAATTACATCGCGTAAATTATAGATTTTTGTTTTTCCTGACTTTTCAAACACTTTGCAGGGTTCGTGGTCACAGGATGACAAAATTGACATGCGTCATTACAGATTTAAAAAGTTATTTTATTTGATCTACCGTATAATTTTAATCAAACATTAGTTTCGATGCACGCAGCAATCACTCAGGGCCTTGATGTTTTTGCATAGTGCGGTATGTTGTTTCGAACTTTATTATTTTAATAACTGGATTCCAAACAGGTGGTCCAAAAAAAATCTATAATATACGCGATGTAATCCGTTTAAAAGTGTTTTATTATAATGTTTCTTGGATTTAATGAAAATAAACGTTAAGAAGGAAATTTGAATAATATGATAATCTGTCCAGTCTCTTAAAACCTACTTTTACTTATTTGATTACAAAGCAAACTGTTTCATTATGTTTCATAAACGTATCACCAGTGACAATTGGTGTTATTTCAGTTGGGTTTATCTGAGTGAAAATTCTAGCCTATCCAATTATCAGTCATTAGATAAAGTCAAAGCTTGTAAATATTAGTTTATGTATTAGTTTATCTCTGAACAAAAGACAGCTATCTTTAGATTTACCAACTAGTATCTTTATAACTTTATTTGGAAACAATAATCTTTAGAAACACTTTGTTTTAATAATCTAGGTTTTAAAATATATCAGTAGCTTGTGTGCCTGATTGTGTTCGAAGAGACAACCAGACCAAATGTGAATTATTAGTAGGAAATAGGTAAAATGACAGTACCACAATGTTTTGTGAGAAAGGCGGCAGAAGGACCAGAGGAAGCAGCGGTACAAGACAATTTCCATTTCATATTCTAAAGGATCATTTTTTTTTTGTTGGGCTTCTCGCATACATTTCTGGGAAATGTGGTTGCTTAACCGGTCATTTGCTGGCGAAGCCAAAAGAGGCCTCCAGCCAGGCTTAAATTAATTATTAAAAACTAAGCAACTTTCGCTAAGGGCGCCCCCTGCGGGACACGGACCTCGGCTTAGGGCGTTGCTGGGCATATCAAGCTATTGTTTTGGGGACAGCTGGATCGGTATTATTTAAATTGTATTAAGGGACATTTAAAGCTACAGGCTCGGCACGGGCCGGCGCGAGCAAGAGACGGGAGGGAGAAGTGCTAACTTGAACGGGAAGGTGACGCGGCGATAGGCCTCCGCGACGTCGGTGAGGCGGGCATCCTCGGCGGCGAGGGCGGTACAACGGTCGGGTGTTCAGTGAACGAGACAACGCGAGTCTCTTCATGTGATCTAACGTGATTTTATCGTCTGGATCGACCAGAACGTGCCTCGGGCGGCGTACTCTACTGATACGGGAGGGTTCGTAGTCGGCGGCTGATACCACAAGGGGATTTGGGTGGGACAGGGCAGAATCGAGATAGCGTTTGGACGCTTGTTTCATAAATTGCCTGATGGTCGGCAAGTTAAGGTCGAAATGGAGTTGGTCGTTTCGCATGTACAGAGGCGCTCCGGTGGCCTTGCGCATGAAACGGGTTTGGAGGGTTTCTAATCTACGGAGTGGGTATGATTCGGCGTGTGCGAACACTGGGCTGGCATAGGTCATGATGGGTCGAATGCATGTGGTGTAAATTCTCACCTTATTTCTAAGGGATAATTTACTACGAGCGTTCAGAATATAGTGAAGGCGACCGAGCACAAAGGCAGCGCGGGCACGCACCATCTTTGTGTGGGGAATGAAGGTCAGTTTTTTGTCTAGGGTGACTCCAAGATACTTGGCGTGCGGTTCCCAAGGAACCGATTGGCCCAGCATCGAGATCTCCCTGAAGCGTGGGTGGTCGTCGCCTAATTTGCAAAATAGGACGGCTTTACTTTTGATAGGGTTAACTTCGATCCGCCATTTCCTAAACCATTTACCGTAGACGTTGGCTGTGGTTTGGAGGATCTTAGTTATACTATCGGGACTGCTACCAGAGTAGAATATGGCCGTGTCATCTGCGAACAGTGCTAATTGGGTCGTATTAGCAGGTCTTTTGGGGAGGTCACTGGTGTACAGTGTGAACAATAATGGGGCTAGCACGGATCCTTGTGGGACTCCGGCTCTAATGGGGTGGGGGGAAGAGAGAGCGCCCGTGATTCGATATCGGAAACTGCGATTTGACAAGAAGTCTCGTATGATGAGAACGAGACGGTCAGGCACTCCGAGTTGGTACAACTTATATAATAAGCCATTGTGCCAGACTTTGTCAAATGCTTTCGCAACATCGAAAAAGAGGACTCCCGTCATCAGGCCGCGTGAGAATCCGAACGTGATGTGTTCAACTAGTCGGTGGACTTGTTGTACACACGAGTGTTTGGTTCTAAAACCAAACTGTTCGTCGGGAATGAGTTTCTTGGAATCGGCATAATCCTTTAATCGGGAATAGATAATCCGCTCATAAATCTTCGCAAGAGAATTGAGAAGGCTTATGGGGCGATAGCTGGAAGGCTCGCACTTGGGCTTACCGGGTTTGGGAATACCGATAACGGTGGCCTGTTTCCACGTATGCGGAAATAGGTTATTGTTTAATGCCGCATTGAAGATGACGGTCATTAAGGCGATAAGACGTTCGGGGAAGAGTTTAATCACCTTGTTGGTGATACCGTCAGAGCCGGGGGCTTTGCGAGGGTGAATCTTTTTCACGAGATTTCTGACCTCGTCTGCCGTGACCGGAGGGAGGGGGTCGTCAGGGTCCTCGGCAGGCGGAATAGCTGCTCTACGTTCGACTTCAGCGTCAACCTTTTTGAGGTGAGCTTGGTCTACAGGTAGAGTGCTTGGGGAACATTGCGCTTCTAGACTGTCAGCTAGGCATTCGGATTTTTCGTCGTCATCAAAGGCCGGCCTTTGGTTGGGACGGTTGAGGGGGGGGACAGCATTGGATGTTTCGGATTTGAGTTTCCGTTGCAGATGCCAGAACGCAAGGTGGGTTGGCTCTAAGTCGCCCAACATCTTATCCCAGTTAGCCTCTCGGCACTCCTTGATACGTTCCTTGACAGCACGCTGCAGGTGGCGCATAAAGAGGCGATTGGGTTCGCTGGGAAAAGATGAGTACGCTCTAAGGGCTGCGTTCTTCTCCGTCATCAGAGCACGTACATCGTCAGGGAGTTTCGTGCGATGGTCTTCCATCGCAGGAACTCGCCGTGAACACTCGTCCACGACGGACTGTACATGCCCGGTGAGGGAGTCGATCGCGCCTAGCGTGTCTGCGACTGACGTTATGCATTCGGGAATTCTATCTAACTGAGCGGACGAGGGGTCGTTGAGGCGTTGCCTAACTTTCCTCCAGTCCGTCGTCACAATGGTCTGAGGGGGTAGCCCTGTGTCCGTGGGGCCAAAGCGGGAGGTGAGGTGAAGGATCACAGGACGGTGATCGGAGTCTAGCTCTTGTAGTACTTCAATGGAATGCAACTTGAGGTTGACATTCATTAGAAGTGCTATGTCGAGTATATCCGGGCGATGATTAACATTGCTGGGGTAGTGAGTGGGATACATCGGGGCGATGATGTCAAAATTGAGGAGGTTACTGAGGGAGTATAATTTACTTCCTCTGTGGTTGTGGGTGAGACAGTTCCAAGACTCATGTTTGGCATTGAGATCTCCCGCCACTATGACGGAGTCGCCTAGATCGAAGAGTGCTTCGAGATCCGATTGGATTGGATCGTCTTGGGCATTGGGGGATTGGTAAGCCGACACTATAGTGATCGGTTGATGACCTGTCATGCCTATTCTGCACACAGATGCCTCTAGATTGGAAAGGGACGGGGTATCTAGGGGCATGCAATAAAGGGATCTCTTATAGTAGATAAGAGTGCCTCCTCCACGGGAGTGGGTCCTATCGTTGCGCACTATATCATAGTTTGCAATTCTAGGGTTCCTGTGAGAGGGTTTCAAAAAGGACTCTTGTATCAACATAATGTCAATAAGGTGGTCGCGGAGGAATAAGGCGATTTCGTCTTTTTGGCCATTAATGCTGTTGGCATTGAAGATGCCTATTTTAAGGGATCGGGGTTTTATTCTGCACCTGCTTTGTGAATCCATTACGGATGAACGCGGTAGGAGAGGAGGGCGGATGAAACATCAGCGAAGTCGCTGAGAACTAGCATGAGGCCGTATTGGCCCTGGTTTGCCCTAATGGCTGCGGCCATTTGGGCGACTCTGTTCCTAAAGGATCATTTCCATTGTGATCTTATATAAAGGCGGGTTCAAATACCGAACATTATAAAATACGGTTGTTATGGATCTGAAGGCCAATTCTCGTAATTAAAAGTGTTCAAAATATAGTTCCGATCTAGTCTCAATGTCAAAAATGTCACAAATGGTATTCTCCTAAACTAACAATCAACGTCAAACGTGAATTTACACTGTGATGAGATCGAAAATGGATCGTAAGTTAATCGAAGTCAAAACGGTATTCTGCTAACATTTCGAACTGTCACATGTACTAAATTTTTATTGAGATCGAAATGACACTAGATCGAGATTATACTATAATCCGACTGAACTTTAAGAGTAGCGGAATACAATTTTTTCGATCAATTCATAATTTAATCTCAGTTCGGTCAAGTTTCAGTCATAGTGTAAATTAATTACGAGAATTGGCCCTCAGATGGGCGGCGGACAGGCTGTAATAATAATGACCGTTGATCATTTATTGTCTGCGTCCGGCGGATAGTGAGGGTGCCATGTCTCAGGTCTCTCGCCTCTCCTCTATGGCGGATCATATTAAGAGTCAGTTACCTAAACTTCTGTTCAGAGGTCTACTTATCTACTCACTTGGAAAAATTTGAGGACATAATTCTGTCTACCTAAGTTTATGTGGTCTTTTTGAAACCGAGGCCAAAAGCATTGTTCACACCTCACAAAAAATGATTAATTATGGTTCACCATAATTTGAGTTAAAATTTATAAATGCGTTTTCACCAATAACTACAATTTTTACAATCGGTTTGGAACTTTTCACCATAACGTAAATCTAACTAACAATCATAAATTCAGAATTGATGACATTAATTTCAGAATCGGTCACAGTGTATAATGACTAGTACTGAAGTTAGAAAGCTACTTATCTTTTTAAATTAAATAGTACTAGCTTTTACCTGCGGCTTCGCTCGCATTGAAACCATTAAACAGGTAAAAAAAAAAAAAATTCGCAAAAAAAAATTTTTTACAATAAACATTATCCTATGTTACTTCTAATACCTCTAAGAATATGAGTACAAAGTTTCATGATGATCGGTTTAGTAGTTTTCGTGTGAAAGCGTAACAAACTAATTTACATTCACATTTATAACATTAGTATGATGTTATTTATAGTAGTAGTGTTTACTTGGCGACATATAGTCCTCTAGATCTACCTAAATTAAACATTACCAATTAACTAACCCAGAAATAAGGATGTAGATTCATTTAGATTCGTTATATTAGATTCATTCATTGACATGTGTTTTATATTAGAATTTTTACGTTTTATTTATATTTAATTTACATACATTTTTGACATACAAGTACATTTTAGTACTGTTGTAATTTTTTTTTTTTTGTGTACATGTATGTATAAATATTGTATATGACAGACTAACGTGTTGCTGGGGAGTTTGTTGCGCCGTTTCTTCTCCCCAGCTTAAACACTAGGAAGCGGTGAAGGGTGGGCTTAATGGGTGCTGTCTAATGTTGACGTTCAAAAGAACTAATAATGTAGTCTATTTGAATAAATGATTATTTCATTTTATTTCATTTCATTTAAATTTATTGTTGCTTGCGTCGAATTACGTCTCTATTAAATACTCACAAAAATTATAGAGCCCTTAATAATCCTGTAATTGTAATTACTATCAACGATATGATAGCTAACGACATACTTAACATAATAAACAACTGATAATGGACTGCAATTTAAAATTATTGCGTTAAATTAATTAAATGAATCATGCTGCTCAAGAATGTCATTGCATTTTTGATCCATGCATACGTTTATGGATTTATAAATCCGAAAGTGGTCTTTTTCTATATGTGTAAAGTCATATCGGCTATTTAAAGTATTTTGGACCGCAGTTATTACGTATATAATCCAGGATTATAATTACAATTCGCAATTAGTGTCAACACTAACGACACTAATAAAGTAATGAATATATATATATAACACACGGAAAACAATTGCGTAATGGTTTACCTTTTTAAATTTCCTACTCATACATCTGCGGCCTCTTATTCTCCGGGTTCCTATGTGCATCATATCTTCCGATGGTACTATCTGATCACTATTCTTTCAATTCTGAGTATGGTTTCTGAAATAGTCTTATGTGTATGTTTGTTTTTTTTTTTTTTTTTTAAACGTTGCCCCACACTGGGATTTCTCCTGTGTCGTGGGTGCGTTTACAAACACAAATTCCACACACAATACACACCCAGACCCGGAACAACTACCTGCAGATCGTACAAATATTTGTTCCGTGTGGGAATCGAACCCACGACCCGGTGTGCAGCAGTCGACTGTATCTGCCACTGCACCAACCGTGCCGTCGAAATTGAAATTATGGTCTCAGCAACCATAACCACCACTATATCAGCAGTAAGACGTCCACTGCTGAACAAAGGCCCCCATAGATTTAACACAAATTGTGGCATCATTTTGAGGCGAATTTGCCAGTATTCATCACGCTTGGCAGGTGGGTTGGTGAGTGCAGCAGTATGGCTGTTGTTGCAAATGACGCTGACGGAAGACTGACTGACTTGGAAACGATTCATAAACGTACCAATTTTATCTATGTCTCTTAGGCGCCGCCGAACTCTGCAAAGTCCTTATGGATAATGTTTCTGAGCAATTTTTTACTCTACATCTAGAACCCAGAAAGCGTTCTCAGTTTCGAGTTTAGTCTAGAAATATGATTAAATGACTTATTTTCGATCACTTACGAGCATTGGATACAGACAGACGTCTCTTTTATGTGAATTTTTTTTTTTTTTGTTGGGCTTCTCGCATACATTTCTTGAAAATGTGGTTGCTTAACCGGTCATTCCTGGCGAAGCCAAGAGAGGCCTCCAGCTAGGCTGTAAATTAATATTAAAAGCTAAGCAACTTGCGCTAAGGGCGCCCCTTGCGGGACACGGACCCCGGCTTAGAGCGTTGCTGGGGATAACTAGCTAATGTTTTAGGGACAGTTGGATCGGTATTATTTAAAATGTATTAAGGGACATTTAAAACTACAGGCTTGGCACGGGCCGGCGCGAGCAAGGGATGGGAAGGAGAAGTACTAGCTTCAACGGGAAAGTGACGCGGCGATAGGCCTCCGCGACATCGGTGAGGCGGACATCCTCGGCGGCCAGGGCGGTAAATCGTTCGGGTTGTGACATTTGAGAATATACAAAAACGTTTATAATCAACATCCGCGAAGACCAAATTTCGCCTTCAACTTTATCTCATGCGAGAATCGCAACTCTGAAGCGTTAAATTACTTGTGTTTTAGGATCAAGAACTGAAAAAAGTGAACTGCCACAGAGCCACTCATTTCCTAACTGTTGATTTATATCTACTTATTAAATTATAATGTCATTTGCAAGTAAGCTTCTGTCTCACTTAGTTAACAAGAAAAGAAAAGAAAGAGGATTTAATGCGAACATATGCGTTTCCTCGAGGACACACCTGCCAGGCACACGCGGCGTGTGATTTACGCACGAAGTGAACACCATTCTGCGTGACCCGATTTTAAACTTACAACCTTTATTAATTGCGTATGTGGATCCATGCTATGTGATGCACTGGTGGTAGGTCTCTTACTGCAAGAAGCCGGCTAGGTAGGTACCGCGGCGCCCGTGTCCAACACGCCTGAGCCCCCTGGCGTTTTTATATGGCAGGGGGCCTTGCGGGTCGCGAACGCGCATATTGGGAAATCTGCGCGCTCATACCGAGTGACGCCCGGAAAGACAGCGGTATGCATGTGGTCACGTACCGCTGTGTGCGCAGCACAGCGCATAGTGAGGCCTCAGGGGAATTTTTTACAATCCCCTCGAGAGATGCCTGGGGGGTGGCCTCTTTACAGTCATCCCCTCTGAGATGTGCCTAAAGGCGTGGCACCAACGGGTGGCTCTAGATGGAGATTATTCGAGTTCCTGGAGCCTCCCTTCGGTGCCGACGATGATCACTCCGGTGGTTTAAGCCGGTAGATGCCCCTTCGCCCTTTCCCGGGGCGAAGGAAGTACATGATGTATTTCCACCGGATCAATAAAAAAAAAGGTTGGTACCACCCCAGTGCCAGATATTCGCGGCTAAGCAGTACTGTTTAAACCTTAGACATTACTGGGTCCTGATGAGAAGGGCACAGTAGCTAATAAAATTATTGGGCATAAGAAACTGTGGAACTTAATGTCTCGAGGTGACGAGCACAGTGTGCTGCCATAGGTAGCATTTAGCACCAAATCAATCAGTTCAAAAACTGACTTGACAAATATCTTCTCAACTGCAAAGAATAGAATCTAGCGGCGATTAGCAGGATACAGGCTGTTGTTTCAACTGCCTGCCGGATAATTGATAATAATCACTAGGCGAATGATTCGCTCGTCTCGTCACCAAGTTGTATAAAAATTTCATTAACTTCTTCATCATCACCATCATATCAGCCAAACGACGTCCATTGTTGAACAAAGGCCTCCCTTATGAACGACCGGGTACATGCCGTATGTCGCCATATTGGGGGGAATTTTAAGTTACTATTATATTTCACATTAGCTGTGTCGCGCGGTTTCACCCAACGTTTAATTTAAGATAAATCGGAAGCGTCGTCTTATTCCGCATGTTTTAAGCTATATGACGTCACATAAAATCCAACATGGTGGTTCATAGCAGACATAAAATGCTACCAAAAACATAGATTAAAATATCGAATTTAGTATCCAATTAACGACTACATTCCAGAAATACATAGATTACCTATAACGTTTCATACATAGCACTATTTTTATTTTAAATATACGGTTACAGCGCCTTTGCTACAGCGATCTCTTAAACCAAAATAAAAACAATATTTCTCGGAGTCGAAAGCCCAACCCCGATGTACAAAGCAAAGCAGTAACGATTCGACTACAAGAAATCTTGTTTTGCGCTTTTCCGTAGCCGGGTTTTACTTTTTTAAATTATTTATTTTCTAACACAGAGTCAGTCCAAAACATACCACTGGCAATCAGTGGATTCAGGCGCCTATCGTATCATCATATCAGCCACAGGACGTCCACTGCTGAACAAAGGCCTCCCCCTTAGATTTCCACAGCGAGCGGTCACATGCCGCTCTCATCCATGAGAGCCTATCGTATGATCCGATCAAATTACCAAATATCGCCGCCGCCATAGGAAACGGGTGCATAAGTAAGCTGCACGTGTATTGGGTAGTTACTAATTACATTCTTGTTTTTTTTTTAAATTTTGCCCCGTACTAGGATTTCTCCTGTGTCGTGGGTGCGTTTACAGACATAAATTCCACACACAATACACCCAGACCCGGCACAACTACCTACAGATCATACAAATATTTGTTCCGTGCGTGAATCAAACCCGTGACCCGGAGCGCAGCAGTTGTCTGTATCAGCCACTGCACCAACCGTATCGTAACCGTTATACCGTTCTTGGTACGAGTTTTGAAACCATTGTTAACACGCTTTTGTTAGCTTCACTCATAAATTATTTGTAAGTTTTGAATAATTGTAACAAAGTTAACAAATCTTGGATGTCGATTTTAACCTCATTCTAATTGTCGTATCGTTTTAAACTTTGGAAGTTTATGTAAATCGGATATCAATAGAATAATTTACTACCATTGAACTGATCTGATGATAGAGTCGGGAGGTAGATAGTGGAAGTCTTCAATGGCTACTAGTAAAGTGCTCCAGTTTAGGCTCATTTACTTCGTTATAAAGATTCTCACACATTACACTTAGTGCTGAGGGTCTGCCATTGATTTATAGGTTTTTAGGGTTAATTCAGCGTAGAAAAAAAACTGTTTATCAAAACTAATAAGAACACGTTTTAGTGTAATATGAACTAAAAAAACACAATATTTTTAATGTAAAATGAAAGCGTAAAGGTAGATTAATTATAAGAATATAAGTATAGAGCAGAAGAGAGTGACGAAACTCTGTAGCCAGTGTGTGTTACTAGCGATGAAATATGGCACTTGGTCACTCACTAAGGTCCTCTTAAAAAGCCCAAGGTCACTCAGTGAGATATGGAGAGAGAGCTACGTTTGGTATTTCTCTACGGGATCGAATCAGATATTAGGAAATCCGTAGAAGAACTAAAGTTGTTAAGCGTAAATTAATAAGTTGAAGTGGCAATGGGCACAATGTTCTTAGAACTGATGGATGTTGGGGCAAAATTGTTCTCGAGTAGAGACCGTGCTCCGAAAAATGCAGCACGAGACGGCGTTTGACCAAATGGATTGACGCCCTGGTGAAGGTCGCTGGGACTCGTTAGATGCCTACAGCATGTTACCGGCAGCTGTGGAAATCTATGGAGAAGGCCATTGTTCAGCTGTGGATGGCCTTAGGCTGATATGATATAAACTCTCCTGTAATGTAGTTTTATGAATAGAATATACTTTATTGTACACCATTTGGATCTTAAAAATAAATCTTAAACATTAATATAATGTACAATGGGAGGTCTTATAGCTAAAAGCGATCTGCTCTAGACAACCTTAGGATGAACAAGAAAGTAATTGTATGCCCCGTTTAGTAGAGACCTTATTACAAGTACTGTATTTACGAGTATATTATAGTGGTATATATACTCTTCACATGAGCATTTTGTACAATATCGGTATCACACAAGTGTATGGTAACTGTCTACTTCCACAAAGTTCAGAATCGCGTGATAGCTTTCGAACTACAATCAACTACTGTGACATTAGTGTTAATGGTCAAATGTTACATACGTGGCAATACGCAGAGTATGAAACTACTATTTTCGGAACAGTTTCGGATTTCTTTGTGCGTTAATAAATTAATTATAATTATTGTAAATGTAAGCTAGAATAATTATTTGTGCGAGTACCGTGTCTTCGATACATGTAAGTATAGAAGTGGAAATTAAACGATTACTATTGGAAACTATACATTCTGCGAGAACGTCTCTACATACATTAATATATGATTTATGAAAAAGTTTACCAACTATTTTAAACGAATTCTCATAAACACGTAGATGTGGAAACAGCGTTGTCTGCTCACTATGCATATGTGTACTCATGGCTACGATATGGTATCGTGCTATGGGGTAATAGTATTAATACAGGTGAACTATTTATAAAACAAAAAAAATGCATTAGAATCATATCCCAAATAGACAACTCAAAAAGCTGCAAACCATACTCGTATTTCACAAAATTTAATATATTAACACTGCCTTCAAAATATATACTTGTTATATGCACATTTGTATTTAAAAATATTAATATTTTTACTACAAAGAAAGATATCCAACAACATATACACCCGCAATAAAAATTGTTTACACCTACCATTGTCGAGAATAAAAATTATAAACGAAAGCCGCTATTATATGGCGATTAAAAATTTTAATAAGCTACCAAAAATAATTAATTGAAGAAAGCCAATTAGAATTTAATAAGAAATTCAGAATTTATTTAATTAAAAAATGTTACTATTCTATTGCAGAATACCTGGTTAGTAATTAAATATCAAGTATAATCATTATAATATAGATAATAAGAATAAAGGAAATAATTAATCCGACGATCATCCACCACTTATAAAGACTGACATGTAATTATCATAAACTAATATACTTACTGTAATTTTATATTGTTTTTAATTCTAATTCATTAATGATTACAATTTAACATTATTTAATACTGTATTAATAATTATAACTTGATTGGAACTGTAATCTATCACTCTATATTGCAATGTCTTAAGTACCGTTAATAATATATGTAAAACCAATAATTATGTACACTTCGTTTGCAATAAATATTTAGATTATGATTGATGTACCAGTGTATGGTCTGCAATTTTTTTTTTCAATTCTCCCTATTTTATGTACTATGAATCTTCCGCTTTAAACTTTAAACTTTAGAACTGCAAACAACGTACGTAACATTGAGGTTGGTCTTCACAAAAACAATAAATTCTTTCGTCTAACGCAATAGTGTTTTTCCAACGAGGATCACGAAATCTGATTCATTTTCCTCAAGGAATCTCGTGAAAACAATTTAGCGACTGTTGCGACCCATCGTTTGTATAAATATTGATACCAAGGCATAATTAACAGTCGAGTTTATCTGACAATGTAATAAGTAATTTACTTACTAACTGGTTATTGGAATTTGCAAATTGCATCTGATGTTATTTGAGAAACGAACTTGCCACGTTCAATTTCTCAGCCTCGTTTTTAATTTATTCGTGGGAGTTTTTGTCGCTTAGGTGTTAGTCTCCATATCCTATAACAAATTCTGTATGCATTATAATCTAACGTTTCAGTGAAACCATTTAACAAAATAACATCTGACCGAATTTGCTCATACCGCATATTTGACATTCCACTTTTTCTGTTCTACAACAATTTAACCCGGATTGAAAGGACAAACGAATGCATTCAAATATTTCTAACAATCTCGCGCTCGCACGCGCCATTTTATGGTCCGAAAGTGAACAGCGCATATATAGCGCAGCTCGTAAACGCCTCACTACACTCGTTGACGAACGCTTTGAACGGATATCCTCCGCTTTGTATATTTTGAGGAAATGTATCATATGCCGGCAGCCCATCTTTTTCATTCGGGGCGTTTCCTTGTCCTGCATGCATCAAGGATGAGTAGTTTTGTTAAAAGGGATGATTGTAAAGAGTGACAGTTAGTTGCACTACCATTAATCTTGTCGTTTCTTATTATTTTATTTTTCGGACGAGTTCTATCATAACCAATGGGTACTTTTTAAATTCAAGGCCCGTTTGTTTTACTTTCAGAATAGCCTACCGTCTAGTTAGTATGTCACAGTTGATGGCCCGCAATATAGGTACTACAAATGAAGATTATCATATTACATTCTGTGTAACTTAAAATTATGTAATTAATGTTTGCAACAAGCCTGAGGTCTCGTAAATTAGGTTAAGTCAGCTTACTCCGAAATACCACCACCCCATTTCATCCCGTGGGTGTCGTAAAAGGCGACTATGGGATTAGCCGGAGGATGGGCAGCAGCGTCCTTCGAATACAATTATAACACATCTGCGATCGCCAACCCGTCTGCAAAGCGTGGCGATTATGGCAAAACTACCCAATGAACACACAACACAAACCCATACCGGTCGTTGTGGAAAACTTTGTGGCAGGCTTCTGTCTGGCAGTAGACGTTTCATCTGAAATAATGATGATGACGTTCGTTCCACAAGTGCCGTAAAATCACTGCATTATCTTTGTCTTATTCATTCGTTTTTCACACTTCGTTTTCAAACAGCTAAACTTGGCTGTAATTTTTTCCGCGGGCAAAAGTTAGTGAAATACATTACCTATTATGGATCATCAAGAGTATTTGGTTATGTCTAGCTCTTTTATACAACTTTGTGGCTATGAAAATATTGGTTGTGTAAGAGATTTCAATGAGAGAAGTACGAATGTGGGTAAATGTTTTGAATGCCATTTTCTTGTTAGATGGATTGGATGTCGGCAGGCGAGGGTAAAAACGTACTTGTTGAATGGTAAAGTGGTATTACTATCAATGTACAACAAAAGATTAGAGACAGACTGAACTCGTAAAAAACCTAGCTAAATACAATTTTTCTGCAAAAGTCAACTTATGTGACAAAAGTTTTTTAGACTCGAATGTCACGATACAACTAGAATAAAATCACGGCATTATCCATACAATAAGCACTTATGTTAAATAGCTCAAATAGGGAGTCCTTTTGCTTCATCCTCATCAGTTGTAACATTATTAGGTGATAAATTATAACGCGAAACCGGGCGAAAATAACGCGATATTTTTTTATGACCATGTGATAAGAATTGTATGGTTTGAAGTTTTTTTAAAATTAAAACTCATAACATGTTGTAATAAAATAATATAGCTGTAATTAAACTGGATAAAATGCTGTTCACAGTCGAACACAATATTATTATTATTCATCTTGGACACGAGTGAGCAAGTCATTCGCCTGCTGGTTAGCGTCATGCCTGCCCGTAATAATGACGGCACGGTTGGTCCAGTGCTGTGTGGTGCCAGCAACGAATAGCACCAACCCATCTCATCCCATGATGTCGAAAAAGGCGACTATGGGATTAGCCGGAGGATGGGCAGCAGCGTCCTTCGAGTACATTAACAACTCAACTACGCCAGCCCGCCTGCCAAGCGTGGCGATAATGGCAACACCCCCCAATGAGCACACAACACACCCATATCGTTGTAGTGATCTTTGGGGGAGGCCTGTGTCCAGCAGTGGACTTTATTTTGCCGAAATGATGGTCCAGTGGCTGATACAGTCGGCTGCTGCGCCCCGGGTTGTGGGTTCGATCCCCGCACGGAACAAATATTTGTATAATCTGCAGGTAGTTGTCCCGGTCTGGGTCTGGGTATACGCACCTACGACCACGGAGAAGTCTTTTATTAATAAAATTGAATGCTTCCCAGCACTAATCCTTTTTTTTTTTTTGTTTTTTTTTTTTATTGGTGCCCAGTGGAAATTCATCATGAACTTCCTTCGCCCCGGGGAAGGACGAAGGGGTATGCCGGACTCCTACCGGCTAAAACCACTGGAGCGGTCATCTTCATCTTCATCTTCAGGGCACCTAAGGGAGGCTCCAGGTCCTCGTATGATCACACTAGAGCCACCCACTGGTGCCACGCCCATTGGCACATCTCGGAGAGGGTGACTGTAAAGCGGTCACCCCCCCAGGGGGATTGTAAAGGATTCCCCAGTGCGTCCCACGGCAGCGCGTGACCACATGCGTGCTACCGTCTTCTCTTGGGTCGCTTGGTGTGGGCACGCAGATTCCCCAATCTACGCACCCGCGAACCCAGAGGTCCCCCACCTTATAGCAACGGCAGGGGTTTTCAGGCGTATCGGAATTAGGCGCCAGGGCGGTTGTTACCCCGGCGCCGTCTCCTTCTTCTTCGAGCGGGATCGGCCCTCTCCCGATCCCGCTCTGCGGTCTCCTTCTGGAGCATAACGCTCGCACAGAAGGAGACCACTGCATTCCAATTTTCGTGCTCTGCCAACATAGCCGACACTACTGCTGGCAGAGAGAGATCTTGCCCGATCCGATCGACCAGGATCCGCCGCTCGGCGGCCCACGCAGGGCACGCCTCGAGCGTGTGCTGTGCGGTGTCCTGGTCGCTATCACAATGGTGGCATTGTGCCGTGGCCTCGCGTCCTATCCTGTGCAGGTACGCGCCGAAACAACCGTGCCCGGTGAGCACCTGCGTCAGGCGGTAGGTGACGCGCTCGCTCCTTTTGAGCCAGGCTCCAAAGAGCGGCAGGACGGCCTCGACGACGCGCTTGGTTGCAAACTGCATCCGCAGGCGATGACGCCACTTTACAAGTGCGCGCCGCCGAGCTAGCCGCTCCCAGCACTAATCCTGCTGCGCAGCATCACGTTGCGCTCCTCACCTCGAGACGTGAAGTTATTTACGGCCGAATACTAAAACGCCATTTAACGTTAAGTCCCCGCTTAAACAATTTGAGCCGCCCGGTTTTGTACCAAAAACAGGTTTCACGAATAGTTAAAGCGCGGACTTAACGTTAAATGGCGTTTGAGTATTCGGCCGCTTGTTTCTTATGGCCAGTAATTTTACTAGCTATAGTGCCCTTCAAACCCAAGTACAGTAATGTCTAAAGTTTAAACACTACTGCTTAGCGGCGAATATCTGGCACTGAGATGATACCTACTAAGCCGGCCTCTTGCAATAAAAGACCTTTTTTATTGGTTACCAGTGGAAATTCTTCAGGAACCGGGGAAGGGCGAAGGGGTATGCCGAACCTACCGGCTAAAACTCTAGAGCGGTCATCTTCGGCACCGAATGGGGGGCTCCAGGTCCTCGTAAGATCACACTAGAGCTGCCCATTAGTGCCACGCCTTAAGGCACATCTCGGAGGGGGTGACTGTAAATCAGTCACCCCCTCTAGCGGAGTGCAGGCGGCTGTAAAAAGGCCGCCCCCAAGGCACTTCTCGGGGAGGATTGTAAAGGATCCCCCCCAAGTCTCGCAGTGCGCTGTGCTGCGCACTCGCCGGCACGTGCGTGACCACGTGCGCGCCACAGTCTTCCCGGAGGGGCAATAAAAGACTTACCATCCATAAAATATATATATTTAAGTATATTACGTGTTTTCAAACAGTTGCCATATGATTAATGGTTATGGTATTTTTATAGTCGCTTACTATGTTTCCAGCTGAGAACAAAGATAAACTATTGTTTATTTTTGTCTTTTCTTTATTTTTGTCGTGTTAAGATGTGTGTTATTGTGTTGATACTACTTACATTACATTTCTTATCGGTACTAATAATCCAAAGATAAATAACAATTTGAATTATAATTACACATTAATAGCGTTAGATGCCGTTACCGTAGTACCGTTTAATGAGTTTTTCTGTACACACGGATTATTCATCATCATTTCAGCCGAAAAATGTCCACCGCTGGACAGAAGCCTCCCACAAAGTTTGCCACAACGACCGGTATAGGTTTGTTTGTGTGCTCATTAGGGGGGTTTGCCACAATCACCATGCTGGGCAATCGGGTTGAGTTATAAATATACTCGAAAGACGCTGCTGTTAATCATCCGGCTAATCCCATAGTCACCTTTTACGACGCCCATGAGATTAGATAGGGTGGTGGTATTCTTAGCCGGTACACACAGCTGTTATTGGAGACATAAGAGAAAATCACAAGATAATGAAATCAATATTTTTTTATTTATTTTATTATTTATTATATTCTTTATTGTACACCAGTTATTAAAAAGTACAATGAAAAGTTTTACTGTATCACCTCGATTTACCGTGCGTACGTTTTTACCGTGGGTACATAAAAATATGAAGAATACAACTAAGTACCATAGACCACATCCATACGCTGCGACAGGTTATACAGAAGACCGAGGAGTATAATCTACCACTATGCTTGGCGTTTGTGGACTATGAGATCGAAACCTGGGCAGTGCTGCAATCTCTGCAGCGGTGCCAGATCGACTATCGGTACATTGAAGTGTTGAAGTGCTTATACAGAAACGCCACCATGTCGGTCCGAGTACATGAACAGAGCACGGGGGCAATTCCATTGCAGAGAGGTGTGAGACAGGGGGACATCATTTCCCCGAAACTGTTCACCGCTGCAATGGAGGATGCCTTCAAGCTACTGGAGTGGAAAGGATTCGGCATTAACATCAATGGCGAGTATATCACTCACCTTAGATTTGCCGATGACATCGTAGTCATGGCAGAATCGCTGCAAGAGCTCAGCACAATGCTCGATGATCTCAACAGAGTTTCCCAACAGGTGGGCCTTAAGATGAACATGGGCAAGACAAAAGTCATGTCAAATGCCCATGTCGTGCCCATCCCAATATCCGTTGGGAGCTCTGTTCTCGAAGTTGTTGACGAGTATGCCTACCTGGGACAAACTGTCCAGTTAGGTAGGTCCAACTTCGAGAAAGAGGTCAATCGTCGAATCCGACTCGGCTGGGCAGCGTTTGGGAAACTTCGCAACATCTTTTCGTCAACAATACCACAATGCCGCAAGACGCAAGTCTTTAACCAGTGTGTGTTACCAGTGATGACACATGGACCAGAGACGTGGTCACTCACAATGGGCATCATAAGAAAACTCAAGGTCACTCAGCGAGCTATGGAGAGAGCTATGCTTGGTATTTTATTGGTACCTTATTGTAGGAGACTTTAATTTAAGTGGAATATCGTGGCAGCTCAGTGACCATCACATACTAATACCGGAAAATGTGAGTACCATCGATGAGTACTTGTTAATCGACACGTTACATACCCACAATTTAACTCAATATAATCAAGTACGAAATAGGTACGGCAGAACTTTGGATCTTGTGTTATCCAATGATTGTTTAACCGTTTCCGAGTGTGGCGATCCCTTGGTGCCCATTGATCCACATCATAAAGCACTTTCTATTATAGTTACATCTTTTCAATTACCATACCTAATTCCTGCAATGCGTAGCAATTATAAATTCTTGAAAGGGGACTATGTTAGTATTAATAAAGAAATTCAGTCTATCGACTGGTGTAATGTAATTAGTAATAGAACTGTCGTTGAGTCGGTCGATTATTTTTATACACTCATGAAGCAACTAATTGATAAATATATACCGATGACAAAATTAAACCGAAGTAATAACTATCCTATATGGTACTCGTTGGCGTTAAAAAAATGCATTAAAGAAAAATATAATTATTTTAAAAAATTCAAAAAGTATGGAAATCAGTCTGACATGGAGACGTATAAATTACTTAGAGAGAGGTTAAAAAAACTTGAGGCGGAATGCTACCAAAAGTACATACAATCCGTCGAAGAATCAATTAAGAGTAATCCTAAGTACTTTTGGACATACGTTAAAAACCGTAAAGCAACATCTGGAATCCCCAGCTCTGTCAAATATGGTGATACAGTGGCTGATACTGGTGAAGCGATATGTAACGTATTTTCAAATTATTTTTATTCAACTTTTCTGCAACCTTCTGAGGTATCAGCGACTGATAACCCGTTTGTATCTTACAGCTGTTCTTCTGATATATCTAATATCCATATTAACATAACAGATTTAATTCATATTCTTAGAAATCTCGATGTCAACAAGTCAGCAGGACCTGATGAAATACCCCCCATCTTCTTAGTTAAATGTTCTGATACCATATGTGTACCTCTTGCGTTATTATTCAGAAAATCTCTGTCAGAATGCAATGTTCCATTAATATGGAAGTCTGCTTTTATCACCCCAATCCATAAAAAAGGTTCAAAAACAGACATTATTAATTATAGGCCTGTTTCTAAGCTGTGTGTGCTTGCGAAAGTGTTTGAGAAAATTGTGTACAATCAATTATATGCTGCTTTAAAAAGCAGTTTCAATGAGTTTCAGCACGGTTTCCTTAAAGGGCGCTCAACGACATCTAATCTCATTCTGCTCAATGAACACATAACGGAAGCTATGTGTAAAAGCAAGCAAGTCGATGTCGTTTATACAGATTATAGCAAATGTTTTGATCGAATTGACCACAATATGCTAATTCACAAGTTGGGAAGCATTGGCATAAGAGGAGATTTGCTAAGATGGTTCTCATCGTACATAGCCAATCGGTCTCAAGCAGTAGTAATTAATAATTACATATCTGGCTGGGTTATCATACCGAGTGGTGTGCCCCAGGGCTCACTGCTTGGTCCTCTATTGTTTTTAATATTTGTAAACGACATCCACAAATGCTTCCATTACTCACAATTACTTTGCTTCGCAGATGATATGAAGATCTTTAGGGCGGTCTCAACGGATTCTGATATTATAGCGCTCCAAAGCGATTTGAGTCGGTTGGACGCCTACTGCTCTGAGAATAAACTCGATCTAAATCCGTCCAAGTGCTCTGTAGTCACTTTCAGCAGGAAGACAAATATCATTCCATCTGATTATTTCCTTAAGGGTCTTAAACTTCAGAGATGCTACAACGTGCGTGACCTCGGAGTCATTCACGATTCTAAGTTGCTCTTTCAGGGCCACATAGATAATATTGTTGCCAAAGCCTCACAATCATTGGGATTTGTAATGCGTACGTCTAAAAGCTTTATAAATGCTAAAACTTTTAAAATCTTATATTGCACATTCGTACGCAGTATACTAGAATATGCAAGCCAGGTTTGGAACCCCTGTTACGACATATATATTTCGCGATTGGAGAATGTTCAAAAAAAATTCATTAAATATTTATGTTATCGACTACAACTTCAATACTCTTCCGATAATTACCTCAAACTTTGCGCTAAATTTCACATCCTTCCCCTAGCTAAACGTCGTGAGATAGCTGATGTATCTTTTATTTTAAATATACTAAATGAATCGATGAATTGCCCTGATCTCCTGTCTAAAATAAAGTTTAACGTACCTAGAACAGCGGCAAGACATCATAATCCTATACATCTCCCCTTGGTGTCCACCAATTACCGTCAGAATGCGTTTCTGTGGCGAGCGAGTAGAAGTTTAAATAAAGCATGTAGAAGGTTTGACTTAGATATATTTAACATTAAACTGGAACCAGTAAGACGGGTACTTAGTTTAGATTTTTTTGATAAATATAAGTTGTTGGCTTAATAGGTTTTAATAAAATGTATATTTTAATTTGACTGCACTGTTTGCACTTAATTAAGATTTGTACTCTAGTTCTTAATCGTGAAGACCTATTATTGGCTTCGTGTCACATTATAAATGTAGTATTAAACTTATTGTTAAACGCTGTTGGTCTTCCAAATAAAAATAAATAAATAAATAAATAAATAAATTTCTCTACGAGATCGAATCAGAAATGAGGAGATCCGTAGAAGAACTAAAGTTGTCGACATAGCTGAAAGGATTAGTAAACTGAAGTGGCAATGGGCAGGGCACATTGCTCGTAGAACTGATGGCCGTTGGGGTGCAAAGGTTCTCGAATGGAGACCGCGCACCGGAAAACGCAGGTGCAACCTCCAACGAGGTGGACAGACGACCTGGTGAAGGTCTGGTGAAGGTTGGGTGAGAGCGGCATGTGACCACTCGTTGTGGAAATCTAAGGGGGAGGCCTTTGTTCAGCAGTGGACGTCCTGTGGCTGATCTGATGAACTAAGATGTTTATATAAGTGTAGATGCGTTGCCCGCGCTGTACGATGGTCACATGAAAGCAAGGTAATTGCCCGGAGTTCACTTAGTCTGTCTTAGTCACGCACCGACCAGTGTTGTGGTTCGACGTAGATCATAAGCGTAATTCAATAACATACTTTAGTTTTGACGGCACGGTTGGTGCAGTGGCTGATACAGTCGACTGCTGCGCTCCGGGTCGTGGGTTCGATTCCCGCACGTAACAAATATTTGTATGATCTACAGGTAGTTGTACCGGGTCTGGGTGTATTGTGTGTGGAATTCATGTCTGTAAACGCACCCACGACACAGGAGAAATCCTAGAGAGGAGAAACGTTTTTTTTTAAAACAAAAAAATGTTTAATTTCATAAATAAATAAATACGTAGCGTAAATCGATATTGTATATATGTAAAATGTCATTGGCGTACCATGACAATAAAAAAGACCCATAATTAAATATGCATTATTATCAGGGCCTATAGGCTAAACATGGTCGAAGCTTGCTATGATAACATGACAAACATAACACACAGTAAACGTCTACTTTTATTTACAGCTAAAGATGAGCCTTCACCCTAACTCCATATACAAATAACGTTCCCACGTAAATTCCGACAAATTGAATTGAAAATCCGATGCCGTACATCTGTAGATATTCGATTCAAGTCGATATTTGATGTAGAAAAAGTCAAATACTTTCATCACGTAATTCATATCGGCCATTTATACGTCCACTGCTGAACAAAGGCCTCCCCCATAGATTTCTGTATCATCATTTTTAAGGGAATTTTCCAATACTCACCACTACTACTGCTTCTGCTACATACATGCTTCCACAGAAAGGCCGCTGCCCATCCCTCTGGTTTAGAGTCCCTTAATCGCCTTTTAAGATCTCTCTCTTTCCATCCGGGAGGAGATGAAGTGGTGCTATATTCTTAATCCGGACACCACACGGATATATCAGTTACATATAGTATGTATTGGGCTTCTCGCATACATTTCTGGGAAATGTGGTTGCTTAACCGGTCATTTCTGGGCGAAGCCAAAAGAGGCTTCCAACCAGGTATATCATGTTAATTACGTAAGTTGTAGTTAAACAAAATTATTGAGTCCGAAATATGTTTCTCAAACCGATGATCCGAGTTCTCGTAGATCCCTTCGACAGGTTCGCCCATCAGTTATGGTCCCTGTGGTATACTACAGATAATCGCCTTACCATTACTAGCAGCTGGATTAGTAAGCATTGCCTTAACACAACAATTTTATTATTATCTACGTCTATAAACACAACTCACACAGCTTTCTTAAGTCTCACACGAACATACAAAACCAGACTCGGACCAATAATAATAAGAGATATTCTGTACCTTTTAGGCCCCTCCAAATTTAGGCGATTGAAGTGATTTTACTTTTAGAACAAAACTCGTTTTATTGGATAATTTATTTATAGAATATTAATTTTATCTCTTTAAACATTCTGAGTGATAAGTGTTACAAAAGGAGAAACCGATATGACGTCAGGGGCCGTATTATGAATTCCATGCAGTACAGTTTACGGGCTTAAACTGACTAATTCTATTCCGTATTATAACATGCATAATTCTGAATGACTTCACGCTGGATAATTTGTCTATGGCTGGCTTGTAATTTTATGCTGTACCGTTAAGTAATATGACTTAATACTTATTGGTCAGTTACGGTTTTATTTTTATTACATACATATGGCGAAAAGTAATAGATAGTTATTAACCATGCACAAAAGTAACGGGAAAATATTAAAAAATTTGCTACGTAATTAATTAATATTTTAACTGTTAACCGAAGCTCTTAGCAATGAGGCCGTTGGCTGTCACAACTAGCGGGTCGATGATTGCAGAGTCCTCATCCCATATTATGTCGACAATCTCGTGTGCCATGTTTAGATACTTAATTTGTTTATTCTTTTTCGGCTTTTACGAGATTCTTCATCGTCGAGCGGTGCTCTAATCGATCTATCACCACTATGTCAGGCTTATTGGCGGTATAGTCCTAGTGATGATATATTGGTGCAGTGGCTGATACAGTCGGCTGCTGCGCTCCGGGTCGTGGGTTCGATTCCCACACGGAACAAATATTTGTATGATCTGCAGGTAGTTGTTCCGGGTCTGGGTGTATTGTATGTGGAATTTATGTCTGTAAACGCACCCACGACACAGGAGCAATACTAGTGTGGGGCAACGTTTAAAAAAAATAAAAAAACAGTACAATGTGACATGACCATTTTCAACAACGATGGTCGGAACATACCTATAGTACGGTATCTCAGAATCTACAAGATTGTACTTAAGCAAGTTGCTGGGGGGTGATCCTAGCCACTTGGTTATGTTTGTGCAAGTATTCGCCGTTAGCAAGGCGAGAACAACCAGAAATAATATGTCTAAGGGATTCACCCGATCGGTGACATGCACGACAGATGTCAACCGTGCCGTCCTTAACATTATATTTCCGGTAGTTGTTCGTCATGTAAGTATATAGTTATATCTCTCTTTTCACGGGTTTATATCCCTTGTGATGGGGAACCCGGTCTTTTGATACGCTTACGCGGGGACATGATCTGGGTACTTTTTGTGTGATTCTGGGTATATTTTGCAAAAACCGTCATGTTCCTTGCAGAGGCCCTTCAATACTTTAGTTGTTTCTATGTTCCATTAAAAAATAAACAACATTTTTTATTGGTACCATACTACGGACACTCACAATGGGCCTCATAAGAAACCTCAAGGTCACTCAGCGAGCTATGGAGAGAGCTATGCTTGGTATCTCTCTACGAGATCGAATCAGAAATGAGGAAATCCGTGGAAGAACTAAAGTTGTCGACATAGCTGCAAGAATTAGTAAACTGAAGTGGCAATGGGCGGGGCACATTGCTCGTAGACCTGAGGGCCAATTCTCGTAACTAATTTACACTATGACTGAAACTTGACCGAACTGAGATTAAATTATGAACTGACCGAAAAAATGGTATTCTGCTACTTTTAAAGTTCAGTCGGATTTCGGTATAATCTCGGTCTAGTCTCATTTCGATCTCAATTTTGACGTTTATTTAATGACAATTTAGTACATGTGACAGTTCGAAATGTTAGCAGAATACCGTTTTGACTTCGATCAACTTTCGATCCATTTTCGATCTCATCACAGGGTAAGTTCACGTTTGACGTTGTTTGTTAGTTTAGGAGAATACCATTTGTGACATTTATGACACTGAGACTAGATCGGAACTATATTTTGAACATTTGTAAATTACGAGAATTGGCCTTCAGATGGTCGTTGGGGCAAAAAGGTTCTCGAATGGAGACCGCGGACAGGAAAACGTAGCGTGGGCCACCAACGAGGTGGACAGATGACCTGGTGAAGGTCGCTGGGAGTCGTTGGATGCGAGCGGTATGTGACCATTCGTTGTGGACATTGAATGGGGAGGCCTTTGTTCAGCAGTGGACGTCCTGTGGCTGATATGATGATACTACGGATCCAATTTGCCAATGCTGTCAGATAGGAATAAAGATTTATGATCACAGACAAATTGAATCTTATCTTGCCTGTACATTGTCATATTTCTATGAGTAATAGATATCGGATACTAGATATACTATAGTGTTATATCGGTCTTATCAATATTACTTGTAATTAACGTGAAAAAAATAAAAAATAACGTGAATTGTTTTTCACGCTGTTGCGATTCTCCTCCAAACCACTGAATCGATTCGAACGGGATTTTCACTATTGGAAAGCTTTGTTCTTGGGAAAAGTTTTAACATTTATTATTCCTCGGGAAAATATCATGACAAATGAGATTGATGCGTGGGCCTAACCGTGCGAAGCCGATTATCATATCATCAACATCATCATATTAGCCAAAAGAAGTGCACTGCTAAACAAACGCCTCCCCCATAGATTTCTATAAGCACCGCTTGCATGCTGTGTGTCATCATTGGGTAACTAGCCAGTACTCATCACCGTTGACATGTGGGTTGGTGAGCGCAGTACTGCTACTGTTCCACAGAAGAAATGCTGCTGCCCATCCCTCTGGTGTTGAGTCCCTTAGTCGGTTTTTACGACATCCACGGGAAAAGATGGAGTGGTACTATGTTCTTAATCCATTCACCACGCGGAGAAACAGCTAGTCGCTTCATACCGGCCATCTATACGTCCACTGCTGGACAAAGGCTCCCCCATATATTATCATTTTGGGGGGTATTTGCCAATACTTACCATGCAGTATGGCTACCGGTTCACAAAAGGGACGCTGCTGCCCATCTCTCTGGTTTAGATTCCCTTAGTCGCCTTTTACGACATCCACGGGAGGAGATGGAGTGGTGCTATATTCTTAATCCGGACACCACATGGTTAACGTAGTCGCTTATATAAAGTTAATTCCTTCCGTTTCATCGTTTAATTTACATATCTCATTAGACGCGTCAATTAATAACGTTTATTTGTCTTCAGTTTTACTCGTACACACATCTACATCAGGCTATAAGATTCCAGTATAAGCTGATCTTACGTTCGACTGAAAGCCTTTACAGTGCGAGAGCAGGCTATACTGGAAATTTATAGCTTAATATGTAGCCGCGTGTACGAACACAGCGACCTTTCGGTTCAAACGTTATCGTTTTGATAACAATTTCGCTTTAGACACACACTACAAATACGTCTATATTTATGTCATTAGTATTGTCAATAGATGCACTATTTAAACATATTACATACATATAATATTGAACCCAAAATGTATGCTCGTAATTTTCCAATAATAGGTCATTTCGGCCGAATGAAGTCCACTGCTGGACACAGGCCTCCCCCAAAGATCACCACAACCAACGATATGGATGTGTTGTGGGCTCATTGGGGGTTTTGCCATAATCGCCACGCTTGGCGGGCGGGTTGGCGATCGCAGTTGAGTTGTTAATGTACTCGAAGGACGCTGCTGCCCATCCTCCGGCTAATCCCTTAGTTGACTTTTACGACACCCATGGGAGGAGATGGGGTGGTGGCATTCTGAGCCGGCACCACACGGCAAAGCCAATAATAGGTACTTGATGCTAAAATGTTGTCTGAAGATTTTTAATGCGACATTGTTGCCAAGCATACAAGCTCGATAGATAAACAATCGTAAATGTCTTAACATTGTTGTTTGTTACAATATGACGGCACGGTTGGTGCAGTGGTTGATACAGTCGACTGCTGAGCTCTGGTCGCGAATTCGATCCCGCACGGAACGAATATTTGTATGATCTGCAGGTAGTTGTTCCGGGTCTGGGTGTATGGTGTACGAAATTTGTGTCTGTAAATGCAACCACTGTATGAGCTATGGAGAGAGCTATGCTTGGTATTTCTCTACGAGATTGAATCAGAAATGAGGAGATCCGTAGAAGAACTAAAGTTGTCGACATAGCTGAAAGGATTAGTAAACTGAAGTGGCAATGGGCAGGGCACATTGCTCGTAGAACTGATGGCCGTTGGGGCACAAAGGTTCTCGAATGGAGACCGCGCACCGGAAAACGCAGCGTGGGACGACCTCCAACGAGGTGGACAGACGATCTGGTGAAGGTCGCTGGGAGTCGTTGGATGAGAGCGGCATGTGACCGCTCGTTGTGGAAATCTAAGGGGGAGGCCTTTGTTCAGCAGTGGACGTCCTGTGGCTGATATGATGATGATATGATGAAATGCAACCACGAAACAGAAGAAATCCTAGAATGGGGCAACGTTTTAAAAAATTATAGCTGTGTTTACTTATGAACAAAATTGTGTGTTCTTCGACATTAACCACTCTCTCGTCTCGCTGGCGTCCAGATTGCTTACACAGATACCGCTAAAAACTTTAAACTGATTATAGATTGTTAGTTGTCGTGGGGTGATCTTGATGCTGACATTAGTAGGAAGGTGCATTTTACTTTTTATTTTATTGAAATGTCTCCAGAACTCCTTGCCCTTGAAAACCAAAATCTCTCCCTCGCTTAAACTGTTATGCTAGGTACTGCGAGCCATAACCTCATCCGTGAACTGTGTCGAAACAACAGCCGTTAAGTATTTATTTTAGTTTTATGTGAAAATAGATTGTTTATTATTTTTATTCAAAATAGCATTAGGATATGCGAAAACGGCAGCACGGTTGGTGCAGTGGCCGATACAGTCGGCTGCTGCGCACGGGGTCGTGGGTTCGATTCCCGCACGGAAAAATTATTTGTACGATCTGCAGGTAGTTGTTCCGGGTCTGGGTGTATTGTTTGTGGAATTTGTGTTTGTAAACGCACCCACGACACAGGAAAAATCCTAGTGTGGGGCAACGTTTTTATTAAATCAAAAACAAAACAATACAGAAATCAGTCAAATAAATTGGAAAAAGAACCTAAACATCAAAAATTAAAAAAATAAGAAAGGGGCCGGAATCATGTAAAAACCGACGCAAAGCTCTAACACTTAGGCTCCCAGAATGATGTACTGAATCCATGGTATCAGTTTTGTTGCGATGTCACTTACACCCGTTATATTTACGACGGTAGTACCTACCTTTACATTGATTAGGCCTTCTGCACACCTACGTTATGAAGTAGAGTATGTATGAGAAAGCAAGTAAGGCAACACATACCTCCAAAACCAATCCAAGCCTTCACTATTCAACACGAAGCTGGACGGACGCACGATACGATGTTGAATTGAGAGTGGGGCATTTTAGTTATAGGTAAGGTAACCCTAAGGGAAACAAGCTCAATAGCTTGTTATCCCCAGCAACGCTCTAAGCCGAGGTCCGTGTCCCGCAGGGGGCGCCCTTAGCGAAAGTTGCTTAGTTTTTAATATTAATTTTAAGCCCGGCTGCAGGCCTCTTTTGGCTTCGCCAGAAATGACCGGTTTAGCAACCACATTTCCAAGAAATGTATGCGAGAAGCCCAACAAAATCAAAAATAAAGGGAAACAAGCTGGCCAACTTTTCGTATGAAGGGATCCGGAGGATGGGCAGAAGCGTCCTTCGAGTGAGCACACAACACAAACCCAAACCGGTAATCGTGGTGATCTTTAGGAGAGGCCTATGTCCAGTAGTGGACGTTTTTTTCGGCTGAAATGATGATGAAACGGTAATATGATATAGACCCACTGTCCCACTTCACATTCATTTAATAAACGTATGTCGCGCTTCCAATTAATTGCATTGAATTAAAGTTGCTGAAATAGCTGAGAGGAATTAACTGATGATTGTTGGGGTAAAAAGGTTCTCGATGAACGCAGTGTGGGGTGGCCTCCAACTAGATGGACAGACCACCCGGTAACAGTAGCTGAGAGTAGTCGGATGCGGGCGGTATTATAATCGTCCACTGCTGAACAACGGCCCCACAGATTTTCACAATTGTGTCGTCATTTTGGGGGGAATTTGTCAGTACTCACCACGCTTGGCAGGCGGGTTGGTGAGCGCAGAATGGCTGCTGTTCAACAGAAGGGATGCTGCTGCCCATCTCTCTGGTTTAAACTCCCTTAGTCGGCTTTTACGATATTCACGGGAAGAGATGGAGTGGTGCTTTATTCTTAATCCTTTGTTTGGCAGTGGACGACCTTTGCTTGCCAGTGGATGCACTTTGCTTGGCAGTGAATGTCGTTTGCTTGGCAGTGGATGTCCTTTGCTTGGCAGTGGATGTCCTTTGCTTGGCAGTGGATGTCCTTGGCTTGGCAGTGGATGTCCTTTGCTTAGCAGTGGATGTCCTTTGCTTGGCAGTGGATGTCCTTTGCTTCATCATTTCGGCCGAATGAAGTCCACTGCTGGACACAGGCCTCCCCCAAAGATCACCACAATGACCGATATGGGTGTGTTGTGGGCTCATTGGGGGGTTTTGCCATAATCGCCACGCTTGGCAGGCGGGTTGGCGATCGCAGTGGAGTTGTTAATGTACTCGAAGGATGCTGCTGCCCATCCTCCGGCTAATCCCTTAGTCGACTTTTACGACACCCATGGGAGGAGATGGGGTGGTGGCATTCTGAGCCGGCACCACACGGAACTTTGCTTGGTTGGCTGAAATTATTATGTTAGTCATGATTAATTAGGAAGGCGACAAAAAAACTTAACTTTGTTTTAAATGTGCTAATCGAATATTATTATGTGTGTCTCATCGCTCACTGACAATTTTATTTATTTATTTATGCGCACACAGAAATATTTTACATAGTTAAATAGAAAAGCAGAGTACAAAGGCACAACTTATTTCTAGAACAAATCTCTTCCAGCAGACCTGCGAGAGGAGAGTTTGAAGAAAAGAGATGTAGGCACGGTGTGTAGAGGTTATACAATACATATAAACATACACACAATATATAAAATAATATACCTACATACTATATATATTATATATATGATGATAATGAATAAGCCCGCAACACCGCCATATCGGTCATTGTGGTGATCTTTGGGAGAGGCCTGTGTCCAGCAGTGGACTTCACTCGGCCGAAATGATGATATACCTACTTACTAATATATTCATTAATATAATATATATGAATACATACATAGCTAATTATGTGGATACAGAGAGATAGTGCTCTTTAACACGTTTTAGTTTGGGATTCCATAAACACTTTGCACAGCCTTGACAGAGCAATATGTTTTTTCCTTGTGCTATAAATGTGTCGTATAAGGATTAGGTATATATGCTAAGTAATTTGGCTCACTGATAAAGTAAATCTTCAAATAAAATTACATATTTCTGGTCCGTAGACAGATATAATTTTGTTAAAAATATATCTAAGACTATATTTTCAAATTTAATTCAATTCATTTTATTTGCGGAATGGTTAATATTGCAGACGGGTTGGCGATCGCAGATGAGTTGTTAATGTACTCGAAGGGCGCTGCTGCCCATCCTCCGGCTAATCCCTTAGTCGACTTTTACGACACCCACGGGAGGAGATGGGGTGGTGGTATTCTGAGCCGGCACCACAGGGCACAATGTCACGGGCTTATATCCTTACAGCGGAAATAAAGCCGTGACAAGAGAGATACAATGTTATCAGTTACTATATCATAATCCAAAAAATTTGTAAAATAAAATTATTATGATGTCAATTCCTGATAATTACAGCAGTAACAGCAACAATAAAGTGATTCAAATTCAATTAATCATAATCGGAAAATGCAATATATGTATTTATAATTTGTCATATAAGAATTCGCTGACGTTGTAGTACCCCTTAGTTAAAAGTATATTACAAATTTTATTTTTAAACCTAATATTAGCATTTTTGATATCATGTATCACTATGGTAAATGGTTATACTCGAGGTGCCATACAAAATACACTCTTGTTTAGTAGAGCTGTTCTGCTTGGTGAAATAGTTATTTTATGATTTTGTCTGTTATATGATAGCTACACAAAAATATTAATATTCTTTCTTACAAACAATATTAATTCATATATATAGAAACAAGGTAGAGTCATAATATTTAATTCTATTAAGAAGGTATTACAGCTGTCTCTTTGTTTCAATCTACATATAGCTCTGACGCGTTTCTTTTGCGCCTTGAATGCAGCCTCTTTTCGGTAGAGTTGCCGCAGAACATCTCATTTTGTACGACTTACATTTTCTTTTTTAATTGAATTTTGTGATGATTTACTCGGCTGAAAGATTTTCTTTTTTTGTTTAGATAGTTTTCTTCCCTGGTTTATATTGTTTTGTACTAGAATAGAATAATTTGTTCAGGATTTGGTCCTTACAAAATCTTCTACACGCCATATTTAAACAATGAAGCAACAATACGTCGAAGTATTCAAAAGCACTTGCATATTTAGGATTCATTTGAATCTGTGTTTCTTGAGTTTCATTATCTCCACAAAGTTGTATTGATTTATGTGCAATACCTTGTTTACGTTTTTGCGGTTTGAATATTCGTCTTACGTTCATTGATTAGCATAAGAATTGGAAGAAGTTTTGTAATAAAATGAACCATTCGCTGAGTTAACAATGTCAAATAGTGTATACCGACGTCATTTATTGTACGCGAACATTTTAGATAATAAACATAAGAAAAACGAGACATGAAATAATAATTTAAAAAGACGAAGAATACATATATAAGGTTCTTCTACGTTACCTTAAAAGTTACAAGGATCAGCTGTCAAGCTTGAAACTTGATATCTAGATCGTTTTTAAGGTTACGAACGTTCGAAGGAAAATACGGCAGAACCTTATAGGATCACTCGTGTGTCTCTCCGTCTCTCACACCCAATTTGCTCCGAATCTACCGAACCGATTAAGTTGAAATTTGGTACAAATAAGAATCTCTACGGCCCAACTATGAACGAGTAATGTTAATAAATTAATTTTGAATATAGGGGTCACTTTTGGGGTGCAAATAATATGAAAATAGTTTTTTGGACTGTACCGTGTTACATATAAAATGGAAGGGTTTGTTATAAGGAGCTCAAATATGTATTATTTATAATGTTTGTATATTTAGTTTTAGAGTTGTTTAAGAAAATAGATGAAAATTCCCCCATTATCTCCGAAACTAATTAGCCTATAATAAAAAAAATGTATATTCTAGTTCTTTGCTTATAGATTACACCAAAACCTAAAGAAGTCTTATGGTCTTAAAATAAAACAGTAAATCTTTCAATATTGTGCGTACTAACTTACATTAGCAGTTGGAATGTATGGGAGAATATGTTTATCAACAACGTTTAGTTTATTCTTGGGATAATTATCGGTACAAGCCAGAACTCAATAATAGACAATATATTCAGCAATTTTGGAACCCTCTCCACGCGAGTTCAACTCACACTTCTCCGGTTTTTAATAAGGATATTCCTTAGAATAGTATAGGGCATGGTATGGTATTTATAATACGGTGGGCCAAAATAAACTTTCTTTTCCTTCGTTACAATAAAAAAACGTCTGAGATGACGAAAAAAAAATCCTGGTAAATTTTGAGCCCTTAATATTAATGTTAAGAGGTGACTAATCGTACCTTTTTTATTTCCCATTTAAATAACATAGGAATTATTTTTTTATTTGGATTTTTAATGCATTTGAACGAATGAATGTCTCGTGGAAATCAAAACATATTCTTGTAGGAAATTTAATGATCTACAAAAATGGTCTGAAATGATTTTTTGCTAAGTTGACTCGCTTAGAAGTTATTCAAGGTTAAAGTCCAACCTAAAATCGTAAAGAATAACTTTGACTATTGCTTATAATTTATCACAAAATATCTTTTTATCGCTTTTAATTTGAATCGTGCTGAATGACATGAAATTTTCTATGCGAATTCATCAAATAAAAACGACGAAAAGTATAAGAACTGCGATATTTTATGTTTTGGAATCATTATTTTGTAAAGGCAAGCATTCATAACTATTTTTTCTCATATTATTATGAATATTACGTACACGTAAGTGTAGCTAGAGTACTATATTGTGTATTTGCTAGAGTGCGCATGTGACACCCGACTTCCCCACCCACCTGCTTAAGCTGTCCGGTCCCGGCAAACCCGTTCGCAAGGCTGTAAATGTGTACACATACTACCAATTTAGTGGTGACATAGTCGGAACTGATAAACTCGAAGTGACCAGCACCCTGATTATCAAAAACAACGACAGCAGCTATTTCGTAGCCAAGGATTCACGTGTGGCAAATCACCTGACCATTGATTGTCCGACTGAGTGGGCGTCAGAGATCTTCACCTGTTTATTTGCTATCGGCAAATACGTAATACGGTACGGTACGGTTGGTGCAGTGGCTGATACAGTCGGCTGCTGCGCTCCGGGTCGTGGGTTCGATTCCCGCACGGAACAAATATTTGTATGATCTGCAGGTAGTTGTTCCGGGTCTGGGTGTATTGTATGTGGAATTCATGTCTGTAAACGCACCTACGACACAGGAGAAATCCTAGTGTGGGAAAAAAAATAACAAAAAAAAAGGGATTTGACAGCCACGTCTGAGCGATTTACACCTGTCGCAAACCGTCGGGACTTACGTAATCAGCCCGCCTTTAAAAGAAGAATATGGTCATCTAATAGGTCACCTATACAAGCTGTACTCTGGTCGCCTTCTGCTTGAATCCCAAAGACTGTAAGGAACATAAGTACTCCGAGTATATATTTTTACTGATTGTTAATTGTTCTTATCCAGTTTCAATGCCTTTTGCGAGTCTGCCATGACAATTCTCTAGAGGCCATATAATTGGTATTTTAATAGTAAGTAACAGTTTAATGATCTATTGATGACAACTTTACAAGGTTCTCCAGCAAGGATCAATAGAACATTAAACTGTAGGTACTGTGTTTTTGTACTTGTGTATATCGTTGCTACTTAAAATCACTATGCACTGCGCAATATCAATGAACTTTTAATTTCATTTTTGGCCCCGAAGATACCGTGACGGTTGGGAGAATACTGATCTACGATGACACTGCAACGTGTCATCTGCGAGGACTTTGTACTGGAGTGACCTTCCGGAGGGGTTGGTGGGAGTGACACTACCTTATAGTAATGGGCAAGTTGTGCACGGGGGTCTCCCCGGTGACCGAAACCATGGCCCCAGATAAGCTGGGGGGAGTACCTTTACGCTCTTTTCGCGTGATTCGTAACCACCCAGCCCCTCTGTACCCATTTCTTCCGATTACCTTGGCCATTGGGAGGAGGAGTTGGGACATTCAGAGGCGAGTTTGGCCGAGCCGTTCGCCGCCTGAAGGCTCACAGCACCGCACCGGGCCCGGATGGCATTCTGGGTCACGCGTGATTATATGCATTGCAGTCTCTCGAGGACCGCTTGAGGCGGCTGTTAACCAGCTGTGTCCATCAAAGCGTGTTTCCGTCCGGCTAGAAGGAAGCTGGATTAGTTCTCCTGAGAAAGGTAGAAAAGGTCGCGCAGTCTCCATCTGCGTAACGTCCTATTTTGCCTGCGGGACGAGGCTCCAAAACTATACAAAAAAATAATTATCCGAAGTCCGTTGAACACCGCTGTCGCGAATTAGCCCCGGCCTGGCCGACAGCCAATATGGCTTCCGGCAGCGGCGGTCGACTTTATTCTATTCTATGACTTCTCTAAATACTTCTTAAAAATGTAAGATATAAGGTTTCCGGATGTCAGAAATATAAAGCAAATCAAGCGTGGTGAGTTCATCACCTTCAGAAAGCCTTAGTTCAGCAGTGGACGTCCTTTGGTTTTAATGATGATGATGATGATGATGGAGCATTTTCTTCATATTAAGGGATATGTATTAGTTATGTCATAACTAATCACCATGCTTGTCAGATGGATTGTTAATTGCAGAGTTTTTGTGTTTTTTTTGTATACAGAATGTCGCTTTTCGCCATATCCTTAGTTGTCTTTTACGACATCCATGTCATGTATAACGGTACAGAATAGGCTCGTCCTTAGACATCGTTCCATATCCATTTACTATTATTTTACGTTTCTTAAATTAGTAATGTCTTAGATTTTCGCGATTATTACACATTATAATAAAACACTTTTAGACGGACTCTATCGCGTATATTTTAGATTTTTGATTTTCCTGTCGTTTCGAATACTTTGCAGCATTCGTGGTCGCAGGATGACTAAGGTGACAGGCGTCGTTACAGATTTTAAAATCATTTTATTTTATCTTCCGTACAATTTTAATTAAAAAATTAGTTTCGATCATAGACTATACACTAATACTGAGTTTCGATGCACGCAGTAATCACTCACAGTGTCTTGATGTTTCTTAGTGCGGTATCTTGTTTGGGACTTTATTATTTTAATAACTGGATTCCAAACAGGTGGTACCTGCCAACCATCTTCTCTATTAAATTATTTGTCAATTCCATCAAACTTATCCCTTCTTTTTTTTCAGGACCTTCGCGTGATAACTATCCTCGGCGCGTTCGGCACCTGCTTCGGATCATGGCTGAAGGTGTTCTCGGTGCCGCAGGACATGTTCTGGATAGGTTTCTTGGGCCAGACAGCGGTGTCCGTAGCCCAGGTGTTCATACTGAACGTGCCGCCACGGTTGGCCGCCGTGTGGTTTGGAGCTGGCCAGGTTTCGTCCGCCTGCAGTATTGGTGTGTTTGGGAATCAGGTACTTACTTTACTGTTAAAGGTTTTTATAGAAGACTAGCTGTGCTCCGCGGTATCACCCGCCGTTTAATTTAAAATAAATCTGATTACTTCGGCATAGACAGTTGACATATAGAGTACTAGCTTTTGCCCGCGGCTTTGCACGCGTGGTATTTAGAAATGTACAGCATGCTATTGAAAACATGCAATAATAATCTGAGCTTTTATTAGGAACTTGTAATAGGTGTAGAGAGATCATGATACATTTCCGAATGACATGACCCATGGGTCTTTCGCATTTTGCATCCAAGCCAGCCAGCCCGGTGCCAAACCATGCGCTTTTGTGTTTTGTTTGGAAACGCTTCCCACATGGCATTGGGTGTCGTCATCAATAACTTTCATAAAATCTAGCTTGCCCTTTTCCGCCCAGTATTAACAGTCCAATCCCTCATTATAGCCACACCGCTCATTTTGTCATTGACATTAAGGCATTAAGTCGTGTGATGTACAATACTTTTATAATATCAAGATACCTTTCGCGAGTACGCTTGCAACTGCCATGCTCCCATCCCACATACAGCGTATAGACCGAGTGAGCAGATCGCGCGCTTAAAGCAAACATACAACATGCCGATTGCGAGCGAACTGCTTTCCGACGCCACCACTGCCGCGCATTATGCAGACACGCGTTTGAGATCACTCACTATAAGGTGCGCTGAGTGAACAGCAATAAGTCGAACCTTGACTGACGGCGCTTAGAAGACCAACATGACGGCGAATAAACGTCGCAGACGACTGGGACAGTCGCTGGACGATACGGGATACTGGGGCGTATATATGTATCGTCCAGCATTATAATTACCTATTAGAAATAATCGGCTAAATAAAAAATGTGTTCTTTTTATAAACTTTATCCCTTCACCCTACGCTTATACGTAGAGTACGGGTAGCAGTCACCCCCTCGACCGCTTTGCAGTTATCCCCTCCAGGATGTGCCTAAAGGCGTGGCATCAATGGGGGGCTCTAGTGTAATCTTATGAGGACCTGGAGCCCACCTTCGGTGCTGAAGCTAACCACTCCTGTGGTTTTAGCCGGTAGGAGTCCGGCTTACCTCTTCATCCTTCCCTATTACGCTATATTATAGGCTTAAAATATAGTTCACTATTCTCTTATATATAAGAAACAACAAACAGCTACACCACACAATCTTATAAGTATATTAAAATTAAATTCATAGTTACACACACACACACACACACAGAGTAACAGCAGTTCATGGTAGACACAATATAATGAAGTCTTGACCGGTGACCGGTCTTGTCGTTGCATGCCGCTTGTGCCGGTTGCTGCCACGACGGTACTCATATTCCATTATTATTCGAATTTTCAACGTATCCATGACGACGATAAAGATTCAAACGTGATTGAAACATAACACTAATCAATACACATAAGACTGATTTTGAATAATGAAAACCATGTTTATTAAATAAATTTAATTTGAAATTAGAATTCATTGCCAAACAAAACTATTTTTGTTTGAAATGGCCAGTACTGCAGAACGGCAATTTCATTGGTAAAGACCTATTAATACCAGTCTATGTGTCTTAAAAGTATTGATTATCTGAGGTATTACTTCACAATCACAAAAAACGCATCAGCTAAAGACGCAGCAATAACAATAACAGCTGTCATTTATAAGTACTCAGGTTATTATTTCCTTTATTAATATTTATAAATATATCAATTACATTTTTAAATATAACTTCAAAACAAAAATTAAATACCTAGAAAAAATAAAAAAATTGTGACAGACAAGCATCGGGCACAGGGTCCAAGCAACCAGTGGTTAGGGCTCCAGAGAAAGGAATTTCCTTGCTATGTGCACCTTGTCATGGAGAATTGCTTTCTGTAACAGGCCCTTGATCCAACCACCTAAGGAGACCTCTGGTCGAAGTTCTTGGCAATGAGACCATTGGCTGTTATAACTATCAGCATAATGATTGCAGTCTACATCCCACATGTCGACAAACTCATGTCCCAAGTCAATCATGACTAGCCTTGAAAGCCGAGAAAGCTAAACAAATTAAGTACATCTACTTAATTTGTTTGACACACATGCGGGATAGTAACATTAACAATCGTCGTCCAGCGCTCTAATTGATGTATCACCACAATGTTAGCCACAATAGTCCTATCAGTGATGATAGATTGATGATTGATCCTAGAATAACGTGACATGACCATTTTTATTAACTAGGTCGGGCACATACCTGTAAAACGGAACCTCAGATTCCACAAAGTTGTACTTTAGATTAAATTGCTGATGGATGATCCTGGCTATTTGGTTATGCCTGTGCCGACTCAGTATACCACCACCCCATCTCCTCCCGTGGCTGTCGTAAAAGTCGACTAAGGGATTAGCCGGAGGATGGGCAGCAGCGCCCTTCGAGTTCATTAACAACTCAACTGTGCCCACAACACACTCATATCGGTCATTGTGGTGATCTTTGGGGGAGACCTGTGTCTGGACTTCATTCGCCCGAAATGATGATGATGAAGTATTCGCCATTGGCAAATTTAGAACAACCAGAATTTATATATTTAAGGGATGCAACAGGACAGTGACACGCCCGACAGATGTCAACCGTGCCATCCTTAACAATATTTCCGGTAGTTGTTCGTCATGATAAATTCTTCCATAATTGCACAAACAAAACCTTCGCTTTCTCCGAATAGGTTACCGCAGCGTATTCTGTGCAGGTGTCCTAGCATGGGCCATGGGACCATGAAAAATCTGATAATGGCGTCCATGTAGCTCCTTGCTCTGCCATACCTCCTTGCGGTCCTTAGTACAAAGTACGGCTGGATTGCGCCAGTTTTAGAATTTAAAAAGCTTCGACCTCCGCATTTCCGCGGGATTGTACATCTTTATTACCGAAGATCGAGGATGATGCATCCCATCACCCTCGATCTTGCCTGTTGAGATGATGGATTCCAAGCGCGCGAAAAAAAAAACACCTTCCCCATCTGTGCCAGGCACTTTCTCCTGCTTGCGTTTGGTCAGGCACGTCATGTTTCGCGTGTTTCTAGCGGATTGCGAGGCTGGCCAGGCTGTAAAGTCGGGTGGAACCCGGTGTGGGATATGTGCAAGCGAATGTACACTTCAATTAATAATATTTGATTTAAAGTGGTTGACCGCTTGCCGTCCACACAGGGGGGTCTGAGTTCAATCCCCACCCGCACCTCTGACGTTTCCGGATCAGAATTTGATTACTCACTTATCACTTGCGTTAACCATGATGAAAACATCGTGAGGAAACTGGCATACCTGAGAGTGCTCCAAAATGTTCTCAATGATGTGTGTAGTCTGCCGACCCGCACTAGGCCAGTGTGGTGGACTAAGACCTAACCTTTCTCATCCTGTACAGACCTTTCTAACCAGGTCAAGTTCTATTTGAATTCACTTGAACAGGCCCCTCTATTCAGACAAAAGAAGTAGGTTCTTTTGTCTGTTGTTAATATTCTCTGTCATATCATAGTCATAGCGGCCTCATTATCCTAAAGTGCCCAGGGCCTCCAATAGGTAAAAGACGGCCCTGCACTTGAGTAGGCTGCCATAGGAGTACATCATAACTGACATTACCCAACTGTTGAAGGCGCGCACTTATAGCCATCTGACAAAATACTTTGAAGACCTCAGGCGGCGAAAGAAACGCTCCTACAATGATAACCTCTTATCAGCTTCTTTGATGCCTAAAAGTAAATGGAACCCGAGAATTTAATTTCCTCGGATTCCATGATCTCACCTTGTTTTACAGGTATGACCGCTAATTTATTCAAACCAAATTCCATCCTGTTAGTATTACAGAAAGTTTCCCTCCTCTGTGCAGTGGTAAACCTAGCCCTGATAGCCCTCTAGCAATATGTTGAAAGGGCTTAAGGCCAAACAAAACCATAGGGGGCTCAAACTATCGCTCTGGAATATTTCCCGCTTAATCTTGATTGTTTCATGGTCCCCATGAATCTAACGTAGAATAAGGACTGGTTTCAATTCCCGAGAATGCTCGTCTCACAAAGCGCATAACTCTTGTTGGTCCTCGCTGAAGCAGATTAGATTACCGCTGTACTGTGTACTGTGGCATCTTCGATACGTTTCTCAATGCTCTACGGCCAAGCTGGTACGGTTGAATCCGGGAGTGTAACTCTTTTATTGCATGTTTTTTGAAATTACACGTGGGCTACACGACTGTTGCTACAGCTGCACAATACAGGATTGAGTGGAGAAATGACACGAGTAGTCTGGATTTCGTAGCGTAGCCGATCAAGTGCGGCGTCATGCAACCTATGATTGTGTTGTAAAACTCGCACCCGATAATCGTTGGGCCGAGACGTTGGCGGTAAGTTCAAGTGCCTGAAACAGAGTAAGCACCCTGCCACGGTACGCAGTGAGATTAGTTCCTCCCTTTGTAGACCAGATTATTATTATTTCATTATATGATTACATATTGTAAAGTAAGGATGTCTTGAAAACAGAAACAGGAAGGCAGTCAGTAGGAAATGTTGGCCTCGTCAAAATTTATTAACGAGTGAAAAGGTTTTCTAAATAAAGATAAGTTATCATATGCCCTTATGCACTGCTGACTTGTATGGACCGATAGTTTCGCCAATCTGCCAAACCTTTTTCGTGAGAGAATTTAAGAAGGCTCTTTCTTGATCTTTATTCCAGCGAAACATATCTTATTGAATAACAAATCAAACCAAACTATTGTTCCACAAATTTGAGGATGTGTAATAGTGAGAGCATGGGCACACAATTCTCTCATGGATTTGTACTTGAGATCAGAGATAGGTACTCTAGAGAGTACATACTGTAGTTGATATGTTAAATGTTATACGAATATGATTATTAACAAAGTGAAGTTGAAACATCATCAAAAAATCATGACAACAATACATTAGATAAACATTATGAAACACTGGAATCAAGCCATAATAAAAAAAAAAGTATCACTTATTAGTAATGATCTGCAGCATATCAACCAGTGGGCTAAATCATTTGGCTTCTTAGCCGATCCAATAAAATCACAAGTAACTCACCAGTCTCTCCCACCAGTGTTGTACAATTCTGTCACCATAGCCTACTAGAAAAGTGCAAAGAAATTAGGTATGTATACAACATAAACTGTCACCTGTCTTGGAATATCCACATTGCAGAAGTTATTAGGAGGGTGTATTGCTCATTCCAGTCACTTAAGAGTGTCCAGAAGTACATGTAATTTCAAGCTATAATTACTAGACTAATAAAGACAAGCCGGAGACGAGGCCCTGGCCGACTGTCTGGAGCATTCCGGTACGCAGTGGTACTACTCACATTTAGATTGCCACAAACTGCCCTGCGTTCTGTATTATAATTATTGTATATATTTGTATAAGTATGTAATATTTTATTTTGTATGTTTATATTTTCTAAATATGTCTTTGTTTATATACCTAATATGTAATGTATTTTACTGTATCTTTTATGTTTGTAAATATCTGGTCATGTTTAATTCTTGTTGTACACTTAATTAGATCCTCATATTAATAGTACTCTATCACTCAAAGGTTTGCTGTAAGAGAACTCAATATTGAGTTAAGCTCGCCTATGTACATCAACTTTTTCTTTTGTATTGTTTTAATCTGTAAATAATGTGTGCGACAAAGAATTTACGAGTAGAGAATTTAGAGTAAATAGTCACCAAAATAAAACTCTAATATATTATTATACCATGAGAACTAAATATTTATTTACGTTATTCTAATCAAGCATGTGAATCTGACTGTAACTGTACTGAAAAATAGTAAACATTCCCCAAAATTGGAACGCTATATAATGTATAAAACCGTCATTCTTAATTTATTAAAGGTGTTGTAAACGAATTGCACACCATTGACAAGGTAGAATGTATGACCTATTCTTTTGATAACATCTCTGTGTACTACATTATTGCAATAATAAATGTTTTATGATTATTATTAACTCAATAATTGACATTTTTAAGATTTATAATTGAATCTAAAATAAATTAGCGCCATCAAGGTTCCCGAAGCGATCGAATCGAAAGATCCGAGTCGCATCTTATTCTACGATGACGGTGTTTGGTGTAAACTTTCATTATATTTGGAACATTTAATGAAATTGGCCCACGCTATACTATGTTAAGTACATGCACCACTAAAGTAAAAACATTGCAATATATGCGATGACCAATTTTTTATTGGTTTTATCTCTCATATTTACTTTTATTTATATTTATTTCTCTAAATTATTTGCTTCAGTATTAATTGCTATAAAATTTAGCCTAAGCTAAGAATCAGCTGTTCTCTTCTTCATGATATCCCTACATAACGTTACCGCTTTATCTTTATGATACTAGTTAAATTAAAGTTTCGACGATTCATAAGTACCTGTATATGGTTTACATGAATAAAATATTTTTATCTTATCTTAGTAAGCTGTATACACAGGTATAAATACAATACCGCTATAAGTTTGGAGATCTTGAAAACAATTTGTTTTTATCCAATACAAACTCCAAGGCTAAGCTCGAGTAAAGAGATCGCTAATCAGCTGGTAATGGGATTTTTAATGGAGGACCTTTTCGCGGACAAAGGTTGCGAGAAGGCTTCGTTTTCGTAATCCAAATTGACTACTTGCGTATACAAAGGAACTTAGAGCTGTGATTGAGATATTTTCATAACTCGTTCAAGTACGAGTAATACTAGTAAGATAGTAAAATCTATACCTATAATGCTTTAGATAAAGGATAGATAAATTGACGTCATTAGTCTTACATACTTCTGAAGAAAATGGTACCATGATTTAAAAAAAATATCACTACCGAATAAACTGTTTATCAACAACATGCACATACTGTACTTTAATTCAAGCAAAACTGCGCGTTTTTAATTAAAGGCGATAAAGTTCTGATAGCTTTATTATTGTATATATATCGGCAACAGACTAAGAACATTTTGAAAGAGTTTTGACCTTGAGATCTACTTTGAACGCATTCATGGATTCTTAATTTTGTTCATTCATTATCTACTAAAGTTACTATCAACATATTTTACAAATCTAAGATAAGTAATAGTGCTGAAGTCATGATCTGAACCTAGTCAGCATGACACCTTCTAAACAACCCCAGTGTCTCCTGTAAATGTGATAAAGACTAAAATATTTTTTATAGTCAAGACTTTTAATTGTAATTTTTTTTTTCACATGTACATGCACAACATTACAGATTATACTAATTTGATGTACAGTTATAATTATTACAGAACATAACAAGTAAAAATAAACATTTTGGCTATGTAAAGCAATATATATAAAAATATGGCAAATAAATCATGACAGCATTAAGATACCCAGTCCCAACAGGCACAGAAATAGTGCTGCTGAAGTAATGATTGGAACCTAGAGAGCATGTCACCTTCTAAACAACCCCAGTGTCATCTGTAAATGTGAATATTAAATCCTTATTAAGTTCAATATAAACATTCTTTAATTCACAGACTGAAGTATGATCACGATTATTATTTCCGGGAAAATAAGCTTAATCGAAATATCTGCATAAATTCATTATTAGCTGCGGTCGGAAGAATTTTATGAGGGTAACTTTGTTTTTATATCTAAAAGATAAAGTAAATGGACTGTGTCCTGAGTATTAGAACCCGGAGATATGAGTTTGTCAGTGAGCTCAATACCAAGATTGATACGTAAAACAGCAATAAAATTGCTTGCACACGACTTTTTATACATTTGCAGCAAGGATAAGCACAAATTACTGCTATGTCAATCCTATTGTAAGGCTAATTTATTATCATTGTAGATATGTGTGTATTTAACATACACATTGGTCTGCTATATCATCCTGTTCTATGTTAGTTGCCTATGGTGGTTGCAACACTTCTATATTGTATATTAGAATAGTATCTATGGACCTGCTCCCCGGCTATTTTTCATGGACTCAACGTCTTGGAACCGTGCAAGTATTTAAATTCAGACTCGTATTTGCCACCAAATGGTTTACTTGAACAAAAATTTTACTCAGTAGTTTTCAACACTAGGTACATATATATCCTTCCAGAGCGGCGAAAGTGTGGCTCAAGGAGCGTTCGACAGACTAAGGCGGCTGGCTCGACGGCGCGCACTCGAGTTGTGGCGACATCGCTTTCGGTTACAATTTGCGACCCCCGGGAAGACAGTGGTGCGCACGTGGTCACTTGCCGCCGTATGCGTAGCACAGCGCACAGCGATGCTTGGGGGGATCCTTTACAATCCTGCCCGAGAAGTGCCTGGGGGTGGCCTTTTTACAGCCGGTCCGAGAGGGGTGACCGCTTTACTGTCATCCCGTAGTTCATGTAGATATTTCACTGGACACAAATAAAAATAAAAATAGGTACATATATTAAGTTTATATATTTATATATAAAAAGAAGTTTATTTGTGAAGTATACAATGTGGCCGAAATAATTGATGTAGATGCTGTCAGACTGCAACTTTTTATCAACACATACTTGGTTTCCGACTTTAATAAAGAGTTTAACTGAAAACTTCTTGGGATCTTGCTTTATTAGTACTTATCTTATGAAGTCAACTTAATTATTAAATACTGCATATTTATTATTTTTATTGAAATAATATTTTCATTCAATGAACAAAATAGTAGTCTAATTGCCACATTCTATTCTAAAATGCTTTCACTCTCTTGTAATCTGTCTCGCTCACTCGCCGCGTTCTCTCGTTTCAAACTTTGTGTCCAAAAACCCCATTCCAAACGTGCGTTAAGAAGATTCGCTAAAGGAAGGAAGGAAATGTATATAAAAATCATAATACAAGGTCTAAAGGCCCAGTTGACCTCAATGAGGAAGTCAATTATTTAAAAACTTGAGTTCAAGGTAATAAGATTTAACGTAATGAAAACTGGTGCTAGTTACGATCTCAGCTTCGCCTGTCTCCAGTTAGATAAGGGAACAAATATTTCTCAAGCTGAAGGGACCTCACTTAAACTTAATCGTGCACTCGACACGACTTGAAGCAACGTTCACGTAATTTATATCAGGTTATAAAATGAAAGTGTAGCAATGAAACGTTTACGATTTGGAAGTTAATTTGTAATGATTTTCAGCCCGAGGAAGTACAGTACAGGGGGCCTAAAAAGGCCGCTTTAGCAGAATCATAATATGAATCACATTAAATATCACCAAATGGTCCAGAAGGCCTAAAAAGACCGTATTAGGTTTTATTTATAAGGCATAATAATGATCTCAATACGATTCACATTAGACATCACAAAATGGTCACTTATATATATATCATAACTGACCATTAACGTGACCATTTTGTGATTTCTAATGTAATTCATATTATGATTCACCTAAAGCGGCCTTTTTAGGCCCCCAGTTCCGTCACAGAATACCGGCGTGATTTCAAACAGTGAGTGAACAATAGCTGACACCCAACGGCCAGTATATAGCACACATACGACATCCGCCGGCAACACATCCGTGACTCCTCTGGAGTTGCCGATGTTAATGGGCGGTAGTGATCGCTTGGATGATTCGCATTAACGTTTGCACTCTAACAATATAAAAAAGTAACCCTTTTTATTGCAACAGAAGCCTTGCACACAACACTAAAGATATTCTTAGGAGAATTCCAATAAAATAATCAAACATGCAATATTTGTTTTGTATGTTTTTATTCTCTTCAAGCTACGTAAAGTACAAGATTACTTAAATGGTTAGATATAAATCGATTTAATTTATGTGATATTCTTATTCACACCTCCATGTCAAAAATATTGACCTCGTCAGCATGTATTATTTATATTTGAAGATATCATTTAACAAATTAATAATGCATTTAGCAAGCCTTAGTACCAATTAGGTGTTGATACGTGTAGCAGAATCTACTTTAACAGCATTATTAATACTACTCCTTGTAAGAGGAGCCAACTTAATACCCCTAGCGACTCAACAGACTCAACACTGCAATGTTAATCGTGCCAAATGTCTGTTTCGTCCTGTGTCTAGCGCACGAATATTTTTTAAAGCCCATTTCACCAAGAATTTTGAAATGAATGTTTCGTTTCGGTAACCGTGTATGTAGTGCTAATAACAGCCATATGAAATCATGACTGACGTATGAATGCAATCATCACAAATTAAACAACATTGACAAGAATCATCACAAATTAAACAACGAACAAAAAACTTCTTCAATATTTATGTTGAAACAAATTGTATTGGACGATGCATTGGAAGACACGAGGTTGCTAACCCGTCGACTTTGCGTATATTTTCCTCCTTCTATCCTTAGCTTGTAAGACATTGTGTGTTTCTGTATGAAATAAAATAAAGATATATAAAGCATGTTCGAAATCACAGGATCTAGTAGAATTTTATAACTACATTGAAAGAGTTTGCGGAACTAAGGGACTTGTAATGCACTCAATATTCATTGAGCAAAAGGCTTTAACTACAGATTTATGGTCAAAAATAGCGGTGTTGTTATTTTGTCCACACACTTTGGTTGGGAACTATAGCTGACCTGTAAGGGTGCACTTATTTCGGGGATCATGGGCGCGCAGATTGGGGAGTCTGTGTGCTCATACCGAGCGACCCCCGGGAAGACGGTGGCGCGCTCGTGGCCACGTGTTGCCGTGTGCGCAGCACAGCGTACAACGAGTCGTGGGGTATCCTTTAGAATCCTCCCCATGAAGTGCCTGAGGGCGGCCTTTTTACAGCCGCCTGCCCTCCGGCTAGAGGGGGTGCCGGTTTTACAGTCATCCCCTCTGAGATATGCCTAAAGGCGTGGTACTAATAAGCGGCTCTAGTGTGATCTAAGAGGGACCTGGACCTCCCATCGGTGCCGAAGCTGACCGCTCCAGTGGTTTTAGCCGGTAGGAGTCATACATACCCCTTCGCTCTTCCCCGGGGCGAAGGAAGTTCATGAAAATTTCCACTGGGCACCAATAAAAAAAAGGATGCGCTTATTATTACTTCTTTATTAAAACCGGATCTTATATTGTGTTATACGCGTGGAGTGGCAGTTTTAAATATCTTGAAGTTAACCACCATATTCCCTCCCTTAAAATCTGAAATATCAACATTGTTTACAGGGGCGTTGATATGTGGAATTCTAGAGTCAAGTTTTTGCACCCATGATGTCACGTCATTGATCAGCCAGAGCGTCGATATTAATACCCTGGTCCTGGACGATCTTTTCTATATTAGTGACAGATTATGGCGCAAGAACAGCGCGACAACAGCTTCAGTTCTGCACCACTATTATTACAGCGCATTCGCACCCCTCTTCTTCTCTATTCTGTCGCGCAGGAACATCGCTTCCGTCTTTCGGTCGCAGTTGTTTCATAATATTTATTGAACGTGTCTGGTTCCTAAGCTGTATTAATAAATCCATACAGCTGTATGATCGATTTAGCCTTCCTAACACTAATACAAACACTCCACGTGATTCGGTAATGATATCCACCGTGCGCGTGATTGCACTCGGAAGCGATCATCCAATTTGTACCGCGAGGGGTCTGAGTCAGGCGCGTTTTGTATCATTGATCAAATTGAATGTAACTGTGCAATTTAATGCCCCATACCTACCATTATGCAAACTACTGCTGTTATGTATAATGTTCCTATTGTTGTTTTCAATATGGAGAAAAGTAGTATCTCCTCACTTTATGCATTGCTATGGTTCTTGAAATTACCATGGTCACATAAAATATATCTATTAAAACACTAAGGGATAAAATAAATCGAATCTATTTTAAAATGATTTTAATTATAGAAGGTCAATTGCAAGTTATCTTCATTAATGATTATAAATATAAAACGTATCATCCTGGGTCGGGAGACCTGCGGCAAGTTTTCAGTTTTTTGAACAACTAACCCTGTTAGTAATATTTTACTTCGATCAATTGGAATTGCGCGTATGGCACATTCTTTTTTAGTTTGTACCCCAAATTGCTGTTTATACGAATACTGTACCGTACGAATACCTCGCTAGAAAATTAAGGCATCTAATTATAATGACCACCAAAGTAATCTCGGCAGACCAAATGTAAATAATGTCTGCCAAATATTATTGCACATCAAATTGAGTAGGACCAAATATTGTCACATTGGGTTAAGGTGCGGCTGTTGTGGGTCAAGGGCCACATGCACAATGCCACTGCCGCAAACATGACAATGCCGCATACATGACAATACCGCAAATATGAATCCTTCGTTCTAACTATTTTCATACCACAAAATAAATTAATATTTTGTGAGGTCAATGTGCATTTTTTGTAAGTAAAGATTTTTTGGAAGTTGTATTTTTCTTTGTCTGGTAGACAGGGTATAAGCTGGAAATAAAATCGAGAAAGTAAAATTATCAAATTACGATTACGATTTTCAATATCAAACCAAGAACTTAATTTCTGAGATTTATAATTGGATTGAAATACATGCCAAATTATACATTTCATTACCAATTTTGTGTTGACCTACTAACTGGTTTGGGAATCCTGTCAAGATGCCTACGTTGTTCTTATCTTGGACAGGACCATCTAAGCCCACAATACAGACTCAAAAGGTATTTATACTTGTTCCCACTGAATATCTCCTTCACTCTCCGTTATTTTATTTCATTTCTGAAGGGCTGTTTCAAAACTTCGAGATCAAAAATCTCGATCTTTGTAATGTTACACGGACTTTCGAATTTAAAAATAGATACTCTAAACAAGGTCAAAAGAACTGTCAAAGGAGTTGGAACGGGGAGATTTATATAGAACGTTTACAGTACTACAAATTTTCATTTAAAATAAAAAAGGTCAATTAGTCCTACAGCAGTTGTTAGCGAAACAAACTTACGGAATGCTAAATAAACTGGAATTTTACTAAAGGCTCCATTTTATCGCCGGAGCAGGTGTAAAAAGGGAGTATGCCTTACGATTTTTTTTTTAGTTCAGTTTATTATGATTAAAGTAAACGTATTAAATTATTGTCCAGGGTAGAACATACGCAGCAGTCAACCAATGCTGTCAGATCAAGCATTGCCAACTGTGGCAACAAAACTAGTCAGGTTAAAATAAAAAAAAATAACTGTATTGAAAAGTGTTTACATAACTTATACTTTACTGGACATGTTTAGAAAAAAAAAATCATAGTCATCGTTTCTTTATAGATAGATGCCTGCCCCAGCTTTGCACAGGCAGGTTCATGCAAACCCGATTGCAGTGCCACTTACTGGGTTCAATTTTAAATCTAAACCATCCAAGGGCCCACTCAAACATCCACAAAATAAGATTAATCCAGCAGTTTAGGATGAGTTCAGTGACATACACCCGTACAGAAGAATTTTATTTATAAGATAAACCAAATATTGGAATCTAAGTTGCACGGTTCCTAATAGTTGACCCTGTGGAGAAGAGCCGGCAAGAACCGCCATGGACACTCTTTTAAAATATTTGATATTACATGTTGATTGATACAAATGATACAAGATATAAGAAGTAAAACGTAGGTTAATGTATAAATATGGAACATAGTACAATAATATAATAATAATTTATTTGCTTTGGCAGTTAAGGGCTGACCAGTACCTGATAGACGGCACCCGCTCATATTATCATCATTTCGGCCGAATGAAGTCCACTGCTGGACATAGGCCTCCCCAAAGATCACCACAACAACCGATATTGGTGTGTTGCGGGCTCATTGGGGGGTTTTGCCATAATCGTCACGCTTGGCAGACGGGTTGGCGATCGCAGTTGAGTTGTTAAAGTACTCGAAGGACGCTGCTGCCCATCTTCCGGTTAATCCCTTAGTCGACTTTTACGACACCCACGGGAGGAGATGGGGTGGTGGTATTCTGAGCCGGCACCACACTCATATTATAACCTTTTTTTTTTATTGGTGTCCAGTGGAAATTCTTCATGAACTTCCTTCGCCCCGGGGAAGGACGAAGGGGTATGCCGGACTTCTACCGGCTAAAACCACTGGAGCGGTCATCTTCGGCACCTAAGGGAGGCTCCAGGTCCTCGTATGATCACACTAGAGCCGCCCACTGGAGAGGGTGACTGTAAAGCGGTCACCCCCCCAGGGGGATTGTAAAGGATCCCCCAAAGGGTCCCACGGCAGCGCGTGACCACATGAGTGCTACCATTCATATCCGTTCACCTACAGCAAATTGCACAAATAAACCTAATCTGATCGACTTGATTAGTTAAATATCGAAAAAGTTTATATCAACGCAAACTTTCCGAAGCGATTTTCAGTAATCGATTAAGATGATCTCGGTATTCTTAAAACTTTTTCATAAAGATTGATGAGGCATACTGTAGAAGTTAGATCAATTTGATTTCACAGTCTATTAACATCAAGCAAACTTCTTTTCTGTAGACACAGGCAGCATAAATGCAAAACAAGAGGAACTACTCCTACAGTGCCTCTTGTTTTGCACCTGCAGTGAATTGTTTATTATAGAACAATCAAACAAAAAAATCTTAATCTCATTCGTTCTAGGAATGTATCAGGGGCGTGCAATGATATTATACCATAGATATGTTACGTCCATATTAAATGGCGCGCAAAATACGGTCTCGCTTGCACAACCATGTCGTGAGAAAAAAGATACAAAAACAACAAGAGTAAAAGAGATAGCTATCTAGGTGAATCGATTGCAAGGTGCTACAATTGGGGGAGTTTTGGTTCTTACTTTTGGTATGCATGTAACATATCTACTTCTTTTTAATATATAATATCATTGGGGGCGTGCCTATGTACGCCAGAAGCACGGCATATCTTGGCAAAGATGCATCTTACATAGTCCATACCCATTATCAACATTAAAACAATATTGAGCAAGTATTTATTAATAATTTTATAATTTATGCACACGCAGAAACAGATTCAACAAACAAGAAGATGAAACAGAAGTCTGTATCTTATATTATAATATCTAAATAATATTAGGTTTTTGTTACTTCTCATACTTCCTACATCACATAAAGGAAGCGAAATTTTTAATTTAATACAAAGTACTAGATTAATTGTATTACGTGTAATAAAGGATAAACAGTCCACACTTATTACACAGGACAACGAATGGTTTTTTTATATTAGTTCGTAGAAAGGATATTCCGTTTTTTTCGCAATGAAGAAGGCTCATATAAGGCGACGTAAACTTAGCCAAAACCTTGGCAGAATCTTATTTACCTAATTACAATTAAATAGTTTATTACTGTATAAGCTCAGTAAAGACTCATAATTATGATCTTTCGTGATAGTGCATGTTTTACAGATTATTGTGATTCCATTGTTTTTTGTGATAACGTTATAATGATGTAATTTGCGACTTCAGTGTGTTTTTCCGCCAACATTAGGCTAGGTAGGTTATTAGGCTTTTTACTTCGTAAACATTAAAGAAGACGTGACTTGAAAACACGTGTTTAGACCACCCACGTGTTTTTCAACAAAAAGGTTCAAAGTGTTATACTAATTAAAAACTGATATTTAATAGCAACAAATACATTTGCAAAAAATCATGTTTAAGAAAAAAATATCCTTTGAGAGACTTTTATGATAACGGACCAATTGTTTCTATTTTTGGAAAAGTTAAAAGAACTAAATTATGAAATTGTATACTTCTTACATCAGTGAAAGAACATCCACTGCTGAACAAAGGCCTCACCGCCACAAAATTCTAACGCTGAGGCATCCAGCTTCCTGTACTGAATCCATGGTACCAATTTTCGTTACGATGTCTCAAACCGGTCATACATACACGAGACACGGTAATACAATGACGCTTCACAACATTGATAAACTATACACAATACGAATAACTTAATCTCCAACCAATGACGTCACGGTTGGTGCAGTGGCTGATACAGTCGACTGCTGCGCTCCGGGTCGTGGGTTCGATTCCCGCACGGAACAAATATTTGTATGATATGCAGGTTCCGGGTCTGGGTGTATTGTATGTGGAATTCATGTCTGTAAACGCACCCACGACACAGGAGAAATCCTAGTGGGGGCAACGTATAAAAAAAATATTAAAATGCTGATGATAAAGCTGCAATAAATTCGTCTAGGCATTATAAATTAAATTCGACGTAAATTAATTAATATTTCGTTCTAACAACGAAACAAGATTTAAAGATTAACCTTGTCAACGTTATTGACAAGATTGATTAACTAGTTATGTTCCTACCAAGCAAATTACATCACAATATTTATAGAGATTTTCTGTAATCGCTGTTCATCATTTCGGCCGAATGGAGTCCACTGCTGGACACAGGCTTCCCCCAAAGATCACCACAACCACCGATATGGGTGTGTTGTGTGCTCATTGGGGCCAGTATGTGTAAAGTCCTTGTAGTAGTGGGCGTTCTGGAGAAGGAGACCGGAGAGTACCCGACTATTGCTGCACTGGGACCGAGGGGCCTTCCGCCCGCTGCGCCAGCAAGCCACATAACCTCAGCATTAATGAGGCGGGTTTTGTACCGCATTTAATTTTTTGTTCCATGTAGTACCAGGTATATGTTACGGTAACCGGTTACTATAAGGTGGGCCGTATGTCTGTTTGCCACTTTAGTGGTATAAAAGAACACATAAATGACACCGAATTAATTAGATTGATGAAGTAACTTGCGATGTTGACATCATGTTTGATTCTTTGTGATCGAACAGCGATTGCAGTGTGGTGCCGGCTCAGAATGCCACCACCCCATTTCATCCCGTTGGTGTCGTAAAAGTCGACTAAGGGATTAGCCGAAGGATGGGCAGCAGCGTCCTTCGAGTACTTTAACAACTCAACTGCGATCGCCAACCCGTCTGCCAAGCGTGGCGATTATGGCAGAACCTCCCAATGAGCCCACAACATACCCATATCGGTCGTTGTGGTGATCTTTGGGGGAGGCCTGTGTCCAGCAGTGGACTTCATTAGGCCGAAATGATGAATGCTCCGACATTAGAAATCTTTTTTAATGTAGGTAGCCATTTGTTATAGTCTTAAGCCTAGCTAGCTTTTCACCTTACTCCTTACTTACACCTACTTACCTTACACCAAACTCTGCATCTTGGAGGATCACAGCCAATTTCACACGAAACAGTTATGGTTTATTCAGATCAAGCTTGCCTTTTTAACCGACTTCAAAAAGGAGCAGGTTATTAATTCGATGCGTATAACTTTTTTCATTTCAATCATCCAAACCTGTCTCATTTTGCTGGGACTTTACTATGGACTGCGATTAGATTTTATGGTTAAGATATAAACAGAATCTCTGTCAATGCATGAAATTTTAACTGTATTATTTATTTTGTTCTTCCACAGCTTGGCATCGCGATTGGCTTCGTAATGCCCCCAGTCTTGGTTAGAGCCACGGGCTCGACCGAAGATTTAGCTTCTGACTTCCGACTTATGTTCTACCTCGTAGCCGGCTTCACTAGCGTTCTGTTCGTCTTCATCGTGCTATGTAAGTTTTTACTAATATTTCGATATCACAAAGGAAACCCGAGACATATTTATCTGGATTCTACAATAAGCAAACGACCAATAGTGACTTGAACTTTTATAATATTGGTGAGTAATAGGACAACGACGTTTCTAGAATAATTTTGCCATACTTCCAAGTACTGATATGACCATAGCCATTAAATTGTTCTTGATATATCCTTATATTTAACTGACCTGACAATATTTGGGCCAGTATAACTTGATATGCAATCAGGTTTGGTGGTCCAATTTATTTCTGCCGATCCCATATAAATTATTAAAATAAATTAACCGCTATTAATTTAACGTCCCAGGTATAAAGAGTAAAGAAGCATATTATAGCCAGTAACATTGCTTTAATTACACTATTAGCAAACACGTCCATTGTCACTTATTTGTCTATGTAATTAAGTTACTATAATATAGTATATACTTATAATATTTACGGACTGACCCCAGCAACACATTTTCCCATTCCTAAAATGCAAACATACATAAATAACGTACTGCAAATCACAGCTCACACACGCAAACACCCACACGCACGCACTCCCAAACGTACACACATACTCACACACGTACACTCACGTACACACACACGCATACACCCACACGCACGAACTCCCAAACGTACCCACATACTCACACACGTACACTCACGTACACATACACGCATATCAGCCCATAAACGTCCACTGTTGAACCTCGGCCTCCTAATTTTTACTACAGTGAGCGGTCATATCATAAATTCTGTATGTTGCCATAATCACCATGCTTGGCAGGTGGATTGGTGCTAGCAGTATGCTGTTATTAGCACAAGGGAGGATGCTGCCAACCGTCCTTTTGATATGGTCCCTTAGTCGCCTTTTACGACACCCATGTGTGGAGAGAGGTGGTTTACGGAACCACATGGAATCCACGTCCACACAGAACTCGGAACCACGTAATCAACGCTCAAATTGTAATTATATTAAAAACAAATTGGTGTTTTCACATGTACACACTTAATTGTTTTTCGTATCTAACATGATACCTATTTAAACTTCTTACTATTATTAAATCTGGTCTACAAGTCCTCAGAGTTTGTTTTTGTTTGTTTTTTAAACGTTGCCCCACACTAGGATTTCTCCTGTGTCGTGGGTGCGTTTAGACACAAATTCCACACACAATACACCCAGACCCGCAATAACTACCTGCAGATCATACAAATATTTGTTCCGTGCGGGAATCGAACCCACGAGCCTGTACGCAGCAGCTGACTGTATCAGCCACTGCACCAACCGTGCATCCGTATTGAAACCTTTTGGTGTCCGGATTAAGAATATAGCAGCACTTCATCTCCTCCCGTGGATGTCGTAAAACGGACGAGTAGCAGCATCCTTTCTGTGGAACAGCAATCATTCTGCGCTCACCAACCTACTAGCCAAGCGTGGTGAGTAGCTACTGGAAAATTTCCCCTAAAATGACGGTACTTGGTTTGTGATTGGTTATCTATGGGAAAGGCCTGTTCATTAATGGATGTCGTTTGGCTTTAATGATGATGATTGAAACAACAGTTATAACATTTCGCGCCCAAAGTTCGTTTTAACTCGTAAACAGTGACAGTTTGCTTTCATCATATCAACTATTGTTGACCCATCCAATTTCTGTTACCATCTGTAACTTTCACAGGATGCTTTTATAAGTATCTAATTCAGTTAATATATTGCTTTGAGTTTTTTTGTTATATAACAACACGTATTAAAGACTACTTTGTATCTTTTAATGAGAATGTTGCAACAGGAAAATGCCACGTCTGTTCTAACGGGTTTTGCTTCGTAATGGGTAGTAATTATGTATGCAGGAATCCCTCAGTGGTATATTGTAGGTCGCCCTGTACATACCTACTACTTCATAACTAGCAATTCTTGTTTTCCTCGGCATTTTCCCTTCAATATAGGGGACTTAAACGAAGAACTATATGTCCAAAATATGCCTTTTTTATCATCAGGCCGAATCCATCCTGTGGGTAACGTTAACGCGACTAAGAGATTAGGCTGAGGATAGGCAGCAGCGTCCTTCGAGTACATTTATATCACTAACTGCGATCGCCAACCCGCCTGCCAAGTAACACGACATAAACCTAAACCGGTAGGCGTAGTGGTCTTTGGGAGAAGCCTGTGTCCAGCAGTGGACGTTTTTTCAGCTGGAATGGATGGATTGTTTCAAATTCAAAGGACTTCTATTGATATAATCAATTTGCAGGCAGTTGTGAATAGTCAGAATGTAAGTAATTGCATGGTTTCAAGTTGTTGGTTCTATGGAGAAGGGGCGGCAAGAAACTACATACACGCAATTATTTTAAATATATGTTTTATTATTTTGCATTCTTGCTATAACAGAACCCGCTTGACATTGCGCGCTACAACAAACAGCTGTATTTAGGGTTCCGAAAGTCCGAATGAAAAAACTGCGGAGCCCTTATAGGATCACTCGTGTGTCTGTCCGTCTGTCACAGATAATTACTAGGCCGCTTAAGTTGAAAATTGGTACACAAATGAATTTTTTGGGTCGCATACATAAATGAATTTTGAATATGGGAGTCACTTTTTGGGGAATTTGAAAATTTAAGAATAAAGTTTTGAAAACTGTACCGTGTAATATATTTAAAAAATAAATTATAAAGATATATATGGAAGGGAGACAAGGGACTCAAATATATTTATTTTATAATTGTAAAATAAGTTGTTTTGAAATTATTTAAGAAAATAGATTAATAGATTAAAGTTGACCGTTATCTCCGAAACATCGGACAGGCGATTTTGAAAAAAGAAAAAAATACAAAGAGAAAATATTTCTTTACAAATCCTAAAAGATGTCTATGGTCTTTCTTATTGTGCGTACAAAGTTACATTTGCAGTTGGAATGTATGGGAGAACATGTTTTTCAACTACAATGTTAAGTTTGTTCTTGGGATAAATAAATTATTGGTAGTGGTACTACTCGTTCGGCTTAACCAGGCCAGGCATCCGTCACTCCTCGTACTCAAAGATAACATATTCATCGTCCGGAATCATCTCCACGCGACTAAATTGTACTTCGGTGTCCTTTTTTTTAAGAATGCCAGAAACCAGACTCGTTTCATCTGTCTACTGAGCCTGATTAATGTCAAAGTCACAGTATTTTAGTTCAAATAAACCAAATATTGGCACTTTTTTTTTTCTATGGGACAAGCCCGCCACACATTCCCAACCACTGCAACTCCTGTAAGCCAGGATCTACAATGGCGACCACCGAAAATAACACCAATCAATGAAGCTCGGTGTGTCACAGAGAAATGAATAACTATCTTGGAACGCGCACCGAAATTAATCAGAAAAGAAAAAGGAGGAGTAGGAAAGAATATACGTTCCACTTCAGGAGCAAGCAGCAAGGAAGCAGAAGACAGAGAAAAACTATAGGCCATAGGCACAATAATTGGGAGTTTACAACAGGGTTAAGCCCAGTTGCCAAGCACCACGGGTACAATTTTTTTATTTACGGGCCCTATGTTGTGAGCTATTGTGACTGATTCCAATAGTAGGTATGGCAAAAACACTTGAACGGACGGAAATTCATCCTAGTCGCAACAAGGTCTGTATAGTAAACAACCCCGGATGTAACTTGCATGCTGTCAAACATAACATTGCGTTCATCTTGCCAAAAAATACACTTCCAGAGGATATGATGTGCATATTGGCACTTATGAAACTTCAGAATCTAAGTTGCACGAACATACGAACTAATTATGGTACTATCCGGAGAATGAAATGACGTGTCTGAAGGGCTCCGTTGGTAATGTACAACATAGTTTACAAAACCCCCCGAAGTTATATGTAATCCCGGACACGCAATACTTTTGTTCATCATCATCATCATATCGGTCATGCAACGTCCGCTGCTGAACAAAGGCCTCCCCCATAGATTTCCACAATTGTGTCATCATATTGGGGGGAATTTGCTAGTACTCACTACGCTTGGCAGGCGGGTTGGGGAGTGCAGAATGGCTACTGTTCCACAGAAGGGATGCTGCTGCCCATCCCTCTGGTTTATAGTCCCTTAGTTGCCTTTTACGACATCCACAGGAAGAGATGGAGTGGTGCTATATTCGGAATCTGGACACCACACGGATATACTTTAGTTACGGTTGTCAGATTATTGATTTATTTGTAACGAACAAATTATTGCTAAATATAGGTACATTCCACGTCTTTGCTGTCACGTACGAGGGCGGCACTGAAAATTTCGGGAATCAAGGAAGTGACACAACATTACTATTTAAAAATGTATTTATTGCTTTTCGAAGTATTCTCCGCGAAATTTGACACATTTTTCCATACGATGGAACCAATAATTGAAGCAACCATTCCATTCGGAAGTTGGAGTCGGAGTGGGTCGGAGTTGGTTTATCGGTCTCCAAAATGGCCGTTTTATAGGCGTCCACAGCTTCTTTAGGTGATGAAAATCTCTGTCCACGCAATTTATTCTTTATTTTAGGGAAAGTATAGAAATCATTAGGGCTTAGGTCGGGGCTGTACGGCGGATGGTCTAATAATTCTATGTTTTCTTGCTCTAAAAACTCTTTTGTTCTGTGCGCGGTGTGAGAACTCGCATTGTCGTGATGGAGGATGATGCGGCGGTTGCAGTTCTCTCTACGGAGTTCAGAAACGACCTGTGGCAAACAAATGCTAGCATACCATTCTGCATTAACCGTTCTTTGTCCCTCAAGAGGAATAGTCGTAACATGGCCAGTTTTGGAGACAAACGTGGCCACCATTTTTTTTGCAACACTCCGTGAACGAACAATTTTTGTTGGCTTTAACTCATTTTCGAACACCCAAACTCGTGACTGGTTTTTTGTTTCGGGTTCGTACGCATATATCCAGGATTCGTCACCTGATACGATGTTTTATACAGCATTTGAGGATCCTGCGTGGAATCTTTCGAGAGTTCTGACGCACCAAGTAACGCGAGCCGCTTTTTGCTCTTCACATAGCAAATGCGGTATCCATCGGGAAAACAACTTTTTTACACCTAATTGTTCATGCAAGATTATTTGTATTTGACTCATGCCAATGTCTAAAGTTGCCTGAATTTCGCGGTATGTCACATGTCGATCTTCCTCAATCAGCTTACGCACAGCATCAACGTTTTCTTGGGTGACTGCAGTTTTTGGACGACCTTGACGAGGATCATCACTGAGCTTGACACGTCCACGTTGAAATTCAGCAAACCAGCGATAAATTGTGGTTTTGGATGGGGCCACATCACCAAATGCAGAAATCATCCGGTCAACACACTGTTTTTGTGTTAAACCACTTCGAAAGTCATAATAAATCATCGCTCTTGAATTTTCTCGAGTCAATTCCATTTTTTCTTCTTCTTCTTCTCTTAGATTATGGCTTCTGTAGATTATCTTCCACAATTTCGCCAATGTCAAGTATAAGGCAACGTTGTACGGTGTTTAGATTAATTAATCTTTACATATTCAATAAAATATTTCTCAAAAATGAAAAAATCTATAAAATATGTCGGCAACGTCGTACGGTTCAATTGTTTTTCTTCCATTTTCTCATCTTCTTCTTCTTCTCTTAGATTATGGCTTCTGTAGGTTATCTTCCACAATTTCGCCAATGTCAAGTTTAAGGCAACGTCGTACGGTATTTAGATGAATAAATCTTTACATATTCATAAAATACATAGGCTGCACTAAAAGTATCGGGAATGGAATATTTCCACTGTTCCTGTCATATTAAAATCTTTTTAATTGAAAACTCCTTGGTTTTACAAATCGAATACCATTTATTTATTTAAAAAAAGATTCACGGTCTTGTCACAAGGTTTTGTCAAACTTGTTTAGTCGCTGAGAAAATGGAATTGACTCGAGAAAATTCAAGAGCGATGATTTATTATGACTTTCGAAGTGGTTTAACACAAAAACAGTGTGTTGACCGGATGATTTCTGCATTTGGTGATGAAGCCCCATCTAAAACCACAATTTATCGCTGGTTTGCTGAATTTCAACGTGGACGTGTCAAGCTCAGTGATGATCCTCGTCAAGGTCGTCCAAAAACTGCAGTCACCCAAGAAAACGTTGATGCTGTGCGTAAGCTGATTGAGGAAGATCGACATGTGACATACCGCGAAATTCAGGCAACTTTAGACATTGGCATGAGTCAAATACAAATAATCTTTCATGAACAATTAGGTGTAAAAAAGTTGTTTTCCCGATGGATACCGCATTTGCTATGTGAAGAGCAAAAAGCGGCTCGCGTTACTTGGTGCGTCAGAACTCTCGAAAGATTCCACGCAGGATCCTCAAATGCTGTATACAACATCGTATCAGGTGACGAATCCTGGATATATGCGTACGAACCCGAAACAAAAAACCAGTCACGAGTTTGGGTGTTCGAAAATGAGTTAAAGCCAACAAAAATTGTTCGTTCACGGAGTGTTGCAAAAAAAATGGTGGCCACGTTTGTCTCCAAAACCGGCCATGTTACGACTATTCCTCTTGAGGGACAAAGAACGGTTAATGCAGAATGGTATGCTAGCATTTGTTTGCCACTGGTCGTTTCTGAACTCCGTAGAGAGAACTGCAACCGCCGCATCATCCTCCATCACGACAATGCGAGTTCTTACACCGCGCACAGAACAAAACAGTTTTTAGAGCAAGAAAACATAGAATTATTAGACCATCCGCCGTACAGCCCCGACCTAAGCCCTAATAATTTCTATACTTTCCCTAAAATAAAGAATAAATTGCGTGGACAGAGATTTTCATCACCCAAAGAAGCTGTGGACGCCTACAAAACGGCCATTTTGGAGACCCCAACTTCCGAATGGAATGGTTGCTTCAATGATTGGTTCCATCGTATGGAAAAATGTGTCAAATTTCGCGGAGAATACTTCGAAAAGCAATAAATACATTTTTAAATAGTAATGTTGTGTCACTTCCTTGATTCCCGAAATTTTCAGTGCCACCCTCGTACTTCTCAAAAATGAAAAAAAATATGTCGGCAACGTCGTACGGTTCAATTGTTTTTTCCTCCATTTTCTCAACGACTAAACAAGTTTGACAAAACCTTGTGACAAGACCGTGAATCTTTTTTAAAATAAATAAATGGTATTCGATTTGTAAAACCAAGGAGTTTTCAATTAAAAAGATTTTAATATCACAGGAACAGTGGAAATATTCCATTCCCGATACTTTTAGTGCAGCCTATGTATATTAATGCTATAACGGTTTATCAGTCTAAATATAGTTTTGATCCAGTCTTAATGTCGTAAATGTCACAAATAGTATTCTACTAACGTGTACTTATACTGCGATGAGACTGAAAATGGATCGAAGCCAAAACGGTATCTGCTAACATTTTGAACTGACATAGGTAGGTACTAAAATTATTATTAAATAAACGTTAAAATTGATACGAAATAAGGCTAGATTGAGATCGTACTGAAATCCGACTGAACTTTAAGAAGAGTAGAATACAAATTTTTTGGTCAATTCATAATTTAATCTCACTTCGGTCAACTTCAGTCATAGTGTAAATTAATCACAAGAATTGACCCTCTGGACGCCCCAGCCAAGTCAAATTTGACACCTTTAAGATTTTCTACAACTAGGTACATTATTTTAATACTTTACATGCTTTCTAATCAGGTATCGGTCTTACCTATCTGCCGATTTTTTGTACTTATATCTATCGAAATAGACAGATTTTTAAGCCTGGACACGATTGACATTCTGGAGAAATGCTGCAATATTGTAATAATTTTAGATGTAATTATTATGACACCACGGTTGGTGCAGTGGCTGATACAGTCGGATGCTGCGCACCGGGTCGTGGGTTCGATTCCCGCACGGAACAAATAATTGTACGATCTGCAGGTAGTTGTTCCGGGTCTGGGTGTATTGTGTTTGTAAACGCACCCACGACACAGGAGAAATCCTAATGTGGGGCAACGTTTAAAAAAAAGGAAAAAAATAAGAAATAACAATTATCTGTATAATATTTGTTGATAAAAGACAATATTAAAAATATTACGTGGGTTCATATATTTGTCATGTTAGTCTCCGTGGAATCAAATACAAATTAGAGCAGCGCAATCCCAAGCAATTTTATGTTATCTGTGACTTTATAGTAACCTTTTTACATAGGTTCTACTTAATTATCGGCTTGAACGACGTTGCATAATGTTTGGGATTTTGTAATTAAAAGGTTTAACCAGTATTATAATAAAATAACACGAGAAAACGCAGTAACCAATAAATCTATATTTCGCAGTTTTCAAAGCGGCTCCGCCTACCCCGCCATCGGCTGCCGCAGACCTCGGTAGCAGTATGGACTCCCACTTTCTTGAGTCACTCAAGACGCTTTTCACGAACAGAAATTTCATCCTGCTTCTCATCTCGTACGGATTAAACGTGGGCGTATTTTACGCTCTATCAACGCTGCTAAGCCAAGTTATCTTGACTTATTATCCGGTAAGATGTATTATAAGTCCTCATATTTTTTTATCTGTATTGACGCCCCAATTGGCACAGTACAGGCCCAGGAATGGATTTTTGCGCTAGAAATACGGGCTGTACGATGGTGTCGATACTCGCAAGGATCAAATCCGTGTGGTGTTCGTATTTAGAATATAGTACTATTCCATCTCCTTCAGTGGATGTTGCAAAAGGCGACTAAGGATTCATTACCAGAGTGCTGTGAATGAACAGCAAACATGCGCCTGATACATATTTATTAGCTATAAATCGTGTTCTTGCCTGTCACTGCTTTGTAACGTATATCTATACAAATAAATAAAATTGAAGTGTCTCTTTGTAGTGTCAAAATAATCTATACAAATAAAATCAAATAAAGTCCCGTCAAAATCGGTCCAGCCGTTTCGGAGATTACCCGGAACAAACAGACAGATAGATAAAAAAAAAAAAATGTTTTTTTTTGTTATAGCTACCCTATATACTTTCATATGCATATAGTAAAAAGCTGTTATTTTGACACTTCAATTTTATTTATTTGTATAGATAATCTAATTTATTTGAAATTAAACAGCGGTGGAAACCGCGGGTCCCAGCTAGTAGAATAGATACTCTTTCATTGTCTCCTGCTTCGTTGATCCCGCGTAACGTTGTACAATATTATAATTAATTAATAAACCATCCTTTAACAACGTCTTGCGTGTTCACTTAATTCCATCACAGAGGGATGGGCAGCAGCATGGAACTGTAGCCATGCTGTGCTTACCGACCTGCCTGCCAAGCAAACTGGCAAATTCCCCCCAGAACGATGACAAATGTGGAAATCTATGGGGGAGGCCTTTGTCTATCAGTGGGCCTCTCTTGGCTGATATGATGATGTGGTGAGGATACTCACCACGCTTGGCTGGTGGCTTGGTGAACGGGGTATGGTTACTGTTCCACAGGAGGGATGCTGATGCCTATCCTCCGGCTAATCCCTTAGTCGCCTTTTACGACATCCACGGAAGGAGATGGAGTGGTGCTATATTCTTAATCCGGACACCACACGGATGACGAGCACATTCCTTTATTATAATGTTTATGACTTGAGTTCCAGACTTTTCATTTCATATATTTCAAGTGTCAAGTATCTATGCCGAAACACTCTAAATTATTGGTCAATAATCCAATTTCTTTTAAATTAAACGGCGAGTGAAACCGCGAGTGCCAGCTAGTCAAACATAAACCTAAACAGAAAATTATATTATTAAAACAAGTGGAAGTGTGTGCGCTGTGTACAAGAAAATTGGCGTTGTTTACTACCATTAGTATCATAATAATACCAAACAGTGCTTATTTTCAGTGATGATTATCGGCTATTACCTGAATTTTCTTACAGACAGAACAAAAGCCAAGTCATCATATTAAATTAAGATTTTTTTTATCATAACAAAGGCTTACAAAGGAATATGATAAAATATTCAAAAACAGAACAATGCGAAATAATATAATTGTTATGCATAACTATAATTTGTGATCTAGGGATTAAATTCAGTCCAAATATAATACCGACCGCGCCGTGTTATCATCATATCAACCAAAGGACCTCCACTGCTGGACACAGGCCTCCCCCGTAGATTTTCACAAAGAGGGGTCACATGCCGTCCTCATCTAACGACTTCCAGTGCCCTTCACCAGGTCGTTAGTCCACCTCGTTGGAGATCGTCCTACACTGCGCTTCCCGGTTCTCCTCATTTCTGATTCGATCTCGTAGAGAAATACCAAGCATAGCTTTCTCCATAGCTTGCTGAGTGACCTTGAGCTTTCTAATGAGGCCCATAGTAAGTGTGCCCCAGTGATGACATATGCCACAGAGACGTTCTGTGGCATATGTCATCACTGGGAACACATGGCAGTGTTATGATGGCGGCTAACTTATGAATCAAAAGTGCCGTTACTAATAACAATGACAAGATAATTATAAATAGTGAATTTGTGTTATATTTCTTTCAGACCTACAATAATAACTCTACTCTGCTCTTTAATTAGGTAAATGTTGTGCTATTTTCACGTTATGACACGGACAGACAGAGAGAGAGACAATCAAACACATATAACAAAAATCAACTTCTGGCTTATTTTAACGGACTGAATTCTAATAATTAGCTCAATAATATTAATTCTTTTTCTTCTTCTCTTAGATTATGGCTTCTGTAGAGTCTTGCACAATTTCGCCAATGTCAAGTATAAGGCAACGTCGTACGGTGTTTAGATTAATAAATCTTTACATTTCATAAAATATAAAGCAAGAAATATCAATCAATAATATTAATATGTCAAATATAGAATCAACCTACAGGCTTGACTGTGGATTGACATACATAGGGCCTTCAAAGCGTAGCCACCAGAAGGAAAGAACAAAGTCACTTCACAAAGTCTGCAGTGTGTGAACATTTTAGACAAACCTGACACACTTTAGGCACAGCCTAGGCAAATGTTACCAAGCCAACCAAGTTGTTCTACTACTAATGCAATCGACATAACTGTCTAATTTTTAAATTTCATAAATTTTATATATTCGTGTTCCTATAGGATATTTCGTTAGTCTAGCCCAGTATTCAAATTAATTTTCGCCAAAGCAAATTAAGACAGATTATCTTCTGTTTTGCTTAGAGTACTGGCCGTGTAGTTACAAACGAGTTCTCAACCGCTTCTTTTATTCTTGTTATGTGTAGTTTGAAGTGAACTAGCTCTAAACTCATGTTTTGTGTGTGTTTTGTTTAGCACGCACACACGGACGCGGGTCGCATCGGGCTCGTTATCGTGGTAGCGGGCATGGCGGGCTCTGTGCTGTGTGGCTTCATCCTCGATACGACTCACCGCTTCAAGGAGACCACCCTCGCTATCTACGGGGCTTCTGTTGTCGGCATGCTGATATTTACCTTTACTTTGGACTGCGGATATATTGCCGTCGTGTATTTTAGCAGTGTTTTGCTTGGGTAAGATCCGTTACTCTGTGGCTAAGTTCTCACCAATATGTGCCGCTTTGAGAAGACATTCTTGGTAGACGTTGCGTCGGTCAGGTGGGGTTGTGGACACTTTGACACTGTGTACTTGAGCAGTACCTGGCTTGAGTGACTTCACCAAGTCCAGTAGCTTCATTGTTTCGTCTTCGACAGAACTCAACTGATTATATGTTTTAATGTGATCTTACTAATACCTACATTCTGAGCAAATAAAATTTGATTGATTGATTGAAGGCGTTCTTCTCTCCTCATCAAAATTTTCATGCGTATACATATAAGTAAAATACGCTCAATAAGGACGCACATGTTTCACAGCGTTCAATGATTTAAATGTTTTAAAAACAGATTAATAAGTAATTTCCATCAAAACATCCTAGAAAACAGGTTACCTAGTTTTGCAATCTAATACTAAAGAAGACGACATAAAGCAAAATAAGCTACAGTTGGTAGAAAAAGCTAAGTAACGTAAATAAATGTAATAATGTAATTTCCAGATTCTTCATGACGGGTTATTTGCCAGTGGGGTACGAGTTTGCTTCCGAAATTACGTATCCGGAACCAGAGGGCACCACTTCAGGATTATTGAACGCTTTTGTTCAGGTGAGTCCAATATGCGTACAGTTCTAAACGAGGGCTAATAATAATTGAGTTCAATCAGAGTGGTAATGTTTATGTAAATTATAAGCAAGCAATACGGTTAAAATAAAGATAAGCACCTCGATAAACGGCTGACATAGATAGTAGTTCTTTATCTATGCTGGCCATTATAAAAGATATAATCTTTCATAGTTCTTTTTAAAATATTGCTCGCGAAATTATACAAGGTTACTTGTTATTTTTCTTTATTCCGTTGTGGAGTTATAGAGCGGAATCATTAAAATAGCAATACTGTAGTAGCATATAATAGCAAATACAGTTTAACCCTAAAATGCATTATGCAAAAGTGAACCATCACAGATATTTTATAATTCTAATTATCTTCGAAAATTATCCTACAAATTGACTGCATATTAAGCATTTAGTTCTACAAAATTCCTATGACATTCCACGTCTGACGCTCGCCGCAGACGGTCGTGTTGTGCTCGCGCTGCCTGATCAATGTGCCGTGTAGTGCTTTTCCGCAATCCGTCCCTTCTTCTTTTTTTTTTCTTCTTTTCTTCTTTTCTTAAAAACGTTGCCCCACACTAGGATTTCTCCTGTGTCGTGGGTGCGTTTACAGACATGAATTCCACACACAATACACCCAGACCCGGAACAACTACCTGCAGATCATACAAATATTTGTTCCGTGCGGGAATCGAACCCACGACCCGGAGCGCAGCAGCCGACTGTATCAGCCACTGCACCAACCGTGCACAATCACTTCGAATAAATCAGGCGTTGCCTATTTCAAGGCGACTACTGATTTTGTTTCGTTGATAGATTAAATTCATCGCGTTTTGTGCCCCTTCAGGGAAAAACCACTGTTTGGTGGTCCTCGGCGGATACCTTACGGTGCCAACGAAGCCGAATGGGGTGTTGACCCGCCACACCCGCCTAGCCCCACCAGGACAAAGCAGTTAGTCGGCAGCGGACTAGGACCACTGGCCTTGGGGGCTACCCTAGTCGACGCCATTTTTAATGCGGTATTGATATAACAACCGCTTTTCACACAAGTAGAAAGAGGCTACAATCATTGGTATCCACAAAGTATGTATGGTATGCAAAACAAAGTCTGAGTCCACTTGTTATCTCCCCATAAGTCTTCTCAATGCCCTTGGGAAGATATGTGCGCAGATTATCTGTTCCTGTTTATGCCTAATCTAAAAAACTCATTCCCAATGAACAGTTTGGCTTCCGAGGGCAACAAATCCACAGATTAGTTGAACATATCCCGTACAGATTCCAACGCGGCAAGATTACGGGAGAACTTTTGGATATGGTGAAAACATTCGACAAAATCTTGAACAACGGCTTATTATATAAGCTGTATATATAAACTCTGAGTTCCCGACAGTCTCGTACTCATCATTCAAGAATACTTGTCGAATCCGTTTCAGTTGTCGTCATTGATGGCGTTGCAGTTTCCGTTATTGCATCGAGGGTACACTGTCGTCCCACATGGATCCATGCCAGCCTCACTATTGTTCTCGCTGTACACCAGTGACATCCCCAAACGACCCATAAGTTCGTCCAAGTTGGCACTCTTCGCCGACGATACGGTCGTATACTGCTCCGGCTTCAGCCCCGATAATCTAACTAAGATCTTCCAAACCACGGCCAACGTTTATGGTGCATGGTTCAGGAAATAGAGGACCAAAGTAAATCCAACCATAAGTAAAGTCGTCCTATTTTGTAAACTCGGAGACAAGCATGCTCGCTTCAGACATATCTCGATATTTATTATAGGTATTAACACCATACTGCCAATATAAATATATAATTGTGGCACCACTGCTGGAGGACGTCACTACGTCACGAAGGTTGTCACTGAAAACCAGCGCTGGTGTCGATGATCTTTTCAACGTCACAGCATTATGCTGAGTGACAACCTTTTTTTGCATGGGCACGACGCAATGATTTTTGGATGTTTAATGGTTAGCATTATAAAACTTACATATAACTGGTAATGTAGTTTATATTTTATGTTAGGCCTGGATTCCGAGTCTTTTGGCACATACCCTTATCATAACTTTGTGTTGCCATTTTATTGCATTTTGTGTGTTAGTTTTTGTGTTTCTTATAAATATTGTGCGTCGTTACTGGTGCAAAATAAATAGTTTTCTTTCTTTTTATATTGGGCCAATCGATTCTTTGGGAACCACGTGCTCAATATCTTGGGAGTCACTCGATAATCTGTCCTTCCAAGAGTACACAAAGACAGTGCGCGCCTGCGCCGCCTTCGCACTCGGTCGCCTCCACGGCCTACTAAATGCTTGTAGTAAATTATCCCTTAGGAATAGAGTGAGAATTTGTACATCGTGCATTTGGCCAATCATGCCAAAGTCGCATTTGCACACACCGAATCCACTCTGTAGGCTTCTAAGTTCTCCAAAATCGATTTATGCGTAGGGGTGTGCCCTGGCTCATACGCGATGGACATATCGATTTGAATTTGACGACCAGTAGTCAGTTCATGAAAAAAGCATCCAAACGCTTCTTCGGCTCTGCCCTGATTCACTCAAATCCCGTCGAGGCATCCACCACCCAGTACCGATCCTCCCGCACCAGTAGCGTACGCCGAAATAACCGTAGAATACATGAAGCGCAGTCTCGTACACTCAACAGACTCCCGAAAATATTTAAAAAAAATACCGTTCCACCATTTTTAAACCTGGCTGGAGGACTGTTTTGGCTTTGCCAGGACACATCCAGTTTAAGCAACCAAATTTCTCGGAAAAATCTGCGAGAACCCCATAACAAAAAATAAATTGCACTGAGATTTACACATAGTCTAGACTTTTGATGCATGGCCCACTGCAACCCGGTAGGTAGGTACATCCAACTTTTTAGTGTTTACCTTGAAAGCCTACCATCAGCTGGATCAGTCCCCAGTCCCGTCATCAATCTCCCTAACCAAAATCCTGGATCCGCCACTGAGTATTGGAATTCAAACGAAGTAAAAGTTATTAAAACGAAAATAGGTTAAGGTGCTTTAAAAATAAAAAATGTTTTAAATTTACATGAGCTCTGTTATTTGAAGATTATTAAAATTGTAAATATCTCATGGTTCACTTTTGCATAGTGTATTTGAGGTATAAAATTATTACCAATGATGCCCTCTATTGTTACAACTGTTCGTGGTGAATCTCTCAGTCGAGCCCATCGCGGAACTGTACCTAATCCCGTGGTCCCGCAGTTGTTCGGCATAGTGACGACGCTGCTGTACCAGTGGGGGCTCAGCAACGCGGGAGTGCTGTGGTCCAACGTGGCGCTGTGCGCGGTGCTGGCGGCGGGCACGGGCGTCACGGCCGCCATCCGCGCCGACCTGCGGCGCCAGGCCGCCGGCCGTCTGGCCGAGCGGTAGGCGGCGACGGCACCACTACCCACTGTGCGGAAAACTATCCCAAAAGACCACTATTCTTTGGATGGTCGCTAAATACAGTAGTCTCACTAATCCGGCACTATTAAAAACTAGGAGGTGCCGGATTATTGGAATGTTTGGATTATTGAATTGTATAGAAAAAATCATAATATGTAAATAAAATAAAGCATTTTATAAAAAGATAACAGTGACACTATTTTCAACTTGAAAACAACAGGTAATATGTACGCGCAATTGTCATCATTTTTGAGGTTACACTGAAGCCGCTGCGCATACGCGGAACGAGAGTAGAGAGGGGTGACGCAGGCGTGAGCGGAGGGTGCCGTATTATTAGAATTATCAGACTACTAAAGTGCCAGATTGGTGAGACTCTACTGTACTCATTTGACACGCTTTTTGGGGCCTCAGCTGTTCTGTTCATGTTAGCAAATTGAAATGGTAATGGAAATCAGCAATTCAATTTAATAACAAAACAGTTCATCAAATAGCTTGATTCCTGTGCCCGCTGTCATCGAAATTAATCATTTTGTTATATATATGGTAATATATTCAGTTACAAATGTCAACGAGAATGAACATTCCTTATAATCATCGATTATTATTACATAACAAATAAAACAATGTTTTTGATCAATTTCCGACATCATTCCAACCCTAGACATATTAATCTGACAGCTGTCACAGGAATTAAACTAAGATTCATGAACTGTAATTCATTGTAGTCGGTATTAAAAATGTTGATAACGGATAACTCTTATTGCAATTTATTACAATAAATATTTTAGACTTAAGTTGATTTGCTCGAGGCTGCCTTGATAGCTTAGGCCTCATACGTTTAATCAAAATTATAAGTATATTATTGGAGACAGTCACGTTACACAAGATGATATAACTCTACGCGAGGCTGCCTTGAATGAAGGTACATGAGTAATCCATAGCTTGACCTAACATTTCAATACATATTTTATAGATCCAATATAATATTTCATTCCAGAATTTAATAGAGAAAAACGATTGAACTATTTTAAACTATATTTAAATTATATTATAGTAAACATGTTGAGAGTAGTATTTTTAACCGGACTATGTAAAACAAATTAGAAGATAACTTACATGGCCTCTTTTTGAGTTATGAAAAAAGCCATGGCAAGGCATTATTTTTTCTGACATGATAAAAATTAAATAAATTTTAATAACCTTTATAATATCCTTTTTAGGATTATATAGAGCTAGAAACTTGAAATCACGACAATAATTGTGTGACTGCAACTATACGGTAGTATTTGCCAAAAAATAGAATAGATTGTGATGTAACTTAGGTACATTGATGGTGCAGATCGATGGTATATTTATAAATTAAAATAACTTATTGGATCAAATGTGTAAATAAATATTTTACATATATAAATTTAAAACAACTTAGAGAATGAAACATCTTGTAACTGAAATAATGGTATAAAATGTGGCAAAAGTTCTAGATTTTCTTCCGTGGTTTTGTTATATATTAAACATTATATTTGTACTAAAAGTAAGTAAATATTTGGAAATTCAATATATATACTAAAAAACGACGGTAAAACGTGGGTAGCACAATTAGATTTTAATAAAATCCGTAGTATTAATTCCTTGGCTAAATTCCTCAAGTCTTCTGAAAAAATTAACTGAGCATAGATCGTAAATTATATTCAACCATTTAGTATCTTTAGCAGTATTTTGTAAGCAAATTCGAGTAAAAGAATTTGTCAACGTCGATAAAACATTCGGTGCCCAAGGAAATAAATCTTTCGGCCTAAATGGTCGCAACGTTAGCAATTACAACAAATACTAATAATAAATGTACGAGTATGTGGTGTGTTTCGAACACTAGATTAATTTTAGTTAAGTAACTACGTGTATTATTATAGGGGTCTACATAAATAGTGAATTTTATTTTTATGACAGAGTCAGTTGGAGGCAGGGAGGCCGTTTATTAAAAAAAAAACAAGCTGTAGTTTCTATATTTATTTGCTGTAATTAATAAATGTAATTGCACAAGTAACTAAGCACCAATAAAAAATATTTTCACTTGTTTATTACAGTGCAGCGGAATGTCTGTGTCTGTGTGCGTTTTGGTAAAAAACTGAAGAACTTTTTTTTAAAACTTGCACCACACTTGCGTGTCTCCTGTGTCATGGGTGCGGTTATAGATATAATTTCCACACACAATACACCCATCATTGCCATAACAAAAACTGATCCATTGCAAAAAATATATAGAAATAATTTATTTTTAATTAACGGTCTAACGTACAAATTATCTACTTAAAATAAATTTCATTATTTCTGTAGGGCCCTATAGTGTCAGGCAGAGTTTATGAGTGGTTACGTAGCGTCCCGTGACGTGTCATAATTATGTTCCAATCCTCTGCCTGCAAATTCCCTAGTTTTATTAATTTGGGATTTAGAATCCTATGTTTGATCTAGTAAGGTTTTATTCATGGCTTGTATCATGTAATCTCTTTATATTAAAGATAAATTTGTGGTGTATATGTGCATTATACATGTTTAGATTTATTTTGTCAGAGTGCGAGATTTGTTTTGTTTGTTGTTAAATGCCTTTTGATTTAAAATAATATTTAGATAAACCTGAATGGTAATAATAATTCAAGGTGGCCATGATTGCCTCGACGTCTGTCATTTACTTAGACATGTTATAAATAATGTCGTGGCCTGAAGCTTGTAGTACCTATGTTTTAATAAGTACCTAAACCCGATGAAGTGTCCCATCTAAATTTTTGTAGGTACGTAAGGATCTGTTCAAATATGCCACAACCATACCACACCACAAGCAACAAAAATGTCACCAATCCGTGGTCCGTGTGAATGGTGTCGCTGCAGCAGCTTGAAGTTGCATTGTCGTAGCCACGAAATACGTATGGGAAGGGGTAGTAGAGAAGAAGAAGAAGTAGAGAAAAGCCACGCGCACGGTCGTCGAGATGTGGTCGGTCGCGGCTTGCGGAGTGTCGCAAGTGGTTGCGTTTGTGGCCACGATGTCGTTGGTATTGACCTCATATTCATGAAAGGCGTTGAACGTGACTTTAAGTTGTCGTATGTGTGCATGAAACTACACGTTTTACCATGTAGATCAAAATGTATGCGAGCCTAGAAATCCATTTTCCCACTACCATTCTTCATAAAAGTGCACTAATGCACACAGTTACAAGGTCTCATTCAATGAATAAACACAAGGCTTCTCATACTAAAGCACACCCACGACTTTGTAGGTAGCCAATCATACCGAGCGTACAGACCGCAAACGACAGCCGTACCACGCAACGCGTAAGTTTATTGGGAGTACCATTCGCTGTTTTATTCACTGCGTTTGTTATTCACCGATTGCTAGTTAGAAGTGGTAGATAAGAAGCATTGTATTTTGTACAAAAATAATAATGTCGTGCTGCTTCCATCAATCCAAATGTAACATAATAAAGAAAACAATACTTTTTAATTTATTCTTTTTATAGGCATCATCATCATCATTTCGGCCGAATGAAGTCCACTGCTGGACACAGGCCTCCCCCAAAGTTTATCACAACGACCGATATGGGTGTGTTGTGGGCTGATTGGGGGGTTTTGCCATAATCGCCACGCTTGGCAGACGGGTTTTATAGGCAAATACAAGAAAATTCCTTCACTTGCATATTGTACATGATTCCTTCCTTGATAAAGTTATTATTTTCGCTTCGGTTTTTGCATGTTATCCCCGAACAACACGACAATTTAACAAAGTTTCACTTGCGCGATCGAATCTCAACTGATGTTATAAATCGGCCATTTTTTCCGGATGGCCCAAATTGATCCAGCCGCGGTGGCGCGGTTTCACCACTTCTCCTTATTTCTATTTCTGTGGTTGTGGCAGTTACAAAATACGTGTGGGAAGGGGAGCGGAAGGAAGGCGCGCACACTGTGATCGCGTTGTGGTCGCTTGTGTGTGAGTGCTGCGAGTGGTTGCGTTTGTGGCTGCGGTGTGGTCGGTATTAACCTTACGTTCGCGACAATCGTTGAACGCAAATTGCCGCGTGTATATGGAACAAGTTTTCATAAAAAAATTGACATTGTGGTGTAGTTGTGTTGTTGCATATCTGAACACACCCTTAGACAACAATAGGCGTTCGTATAATGTGATTAATATACCATTGCGTAGAAACGAGTACTATTAAAACTTAACAATAATTTCCCTTAATACGTAAGCCTATTGGACATTGGTCTGGTTTCTTTGCATCTATACAAATAAATAAAATTGAAGTGTCTGTTTGTAATGTCAAAATAACAGCTTTTTACTAAATTCATATGAAAGTATATACGGAACATATAACAAAAATTGCATTTTAAACGTTTTTGTCTGTCTGTCTGTCTGTCTGTTTGTTCCGGGTAATCTCCGAAACGGCTGGACCGATTTTGACGGGACTTTCACTGGCAGATAGCTGATGTTATAAGGAATAACTTAGGCTACTTTTACTTAAGAAAAATAATTAGGGTACCGCGCAAAAAAAATAAAGCCCTTGAAATTCAATGTATATATTCTATTAAACGCGGGTGAAACAGCGGGTCCCAGCTAGTTACAAATATAAATCAAGGATGTTTGACTGCGAATAGAGATGTTTGACGTGAAATATGGTTGTATGACATAATTATTATATGATTATAATGTGAGTTAACCAGTATTAATTGATTATAAGTAATTGTGTAAGTACTTGTAAACAACTCTTATAAACGTGTAAAATTGTATAATGCCGCGACTGTATTGCCACCAGCTTGGTCCTGAATCCCAATGATATTATACCATAGATATGTTACGTCCATATTAAATGGCGCGCAAAATTCAGTCTCGCTGTATGTATAAATCTACAAAACTGCACATCTACCTATGCTGTAAGAAAGAAGATACAAAAACTACGAGAATAAAAGAGATAGCTATCTGAAATGACAACACGTGTACTCGATGTCTTTGTCGCACCAGTAATAGATTATATGTGTTGTCTCTTGTCTTTGCTTGACCTGAGTTTTCTTCGAGAATGTTTTTCTATAAGTAATTTGAATAGTACTTTTATTTAAATATTTTATTTTATTTGTTACTCACGTGTGGTATGATATCCCTAGTTCTTTATTCATGTTTGCTGGATAGTTTGTGGATTTTCTATATACGCACATCGGCACTGGTAATTGGTAAAAAATAGAGATTATGACAGCGTGTGCTCGTTGTTCTGTGTTGGGAGAACTGATTGCAAAGTGCTACAATTGGGGGAGTTTTGCTTCTTACTTTTGGCGCGCATGTAACATATCTACCTCTAATATATAATATCATTGCTACACCTGTATTTGTAGCATTTGTATGTCCCGTACGGCGAAGATGTGGAACTTGCATCCGATAGCGGTTTTCCCGAACATATACTATAAGGGATATCAAGAAGTGTTTACGACTTCCTAAAAGATCGGCATTGCATCAGTGACTCCTCTGGTGTTGCGGATATTCAGAGGGTTGGTGACTGCTTAACTTGTTAACCGGGATGCATATTTGTCTAGTCTAGTAAAAAAGCTAGAGACGTGTTTGTGGCAATGTACGTAAACCGCAACCGAACTGGCTTATATATACTTTATGTCCTACAACGACAATAAACTTTATTTCAAGGGACGATAAGTTGGTGATAGAGCAGGCGTCTTTTAAAAAAGTTGTAATTCCATATTTTTTTAATCAGAATGTCGACCGCTGCTGAACAAACGCCTCCCCCATAGATTTCCACAATTGTTGCAGTATTTTGGGCTGAATTTGCCAATTCTCGCCAAACTTGGCAGGCTTACTTTAGTAGGAAACGGTGTCATTCGATTATTTTACTGTAACCAAGCTCTATAGACATCTCTTTATTTAATATGATTGCGCATGTACTCGTATGAGGTAGTAATAGATTTTTTGTTTATGCTTAATACTATCCGTCTATTAGTTACCTGGTCTTAGGTCGAATACATCAAAAAAGATTTTTATATATTATTACAGCGGCTGCAGTAGCGACACTACTTTATTACATTATGGTGAAAAAAGATTTGTTTAATGGTCAAATAGCAACTTGATTCAATTCAAATTCACAATAATTGCAAAAATATAATTATTATAATGAATTAAGTTTTAATGGCAATGACTTCTTTATTTAAATGACCGCTATGTCTATAATTGATTGATTGTCGCCATGAAATACAGTCTATAATGTTCCCGGAGTTAGACCTAAAGATGTAATGTATTTGTATTGTATTATTGTAGTATTCTAGTTTCATATGGATGGCACGTTTGAATCTTCAACCTAGTATAGATTGTAACTATTTATTAGTTGGAAATAACCTACCTAATTTTGCCTATTTTGCTATCCAGAAATGCATATATCTCCATATAGGTATATGATACAAATGTTAGTCATAAAATCGCTGGTATCAACCACGGAAAGCTAATGTATATGTTACGGTCAATGTGATTAATTAGCGATTATGCATGATGACCGGTCAATGTTAATAATATGTAAGTGAGCAATGGTTGAACGAGAGAGCTAGAACTTTGACATCTGATAATTTAACTACCTATATTAGCATAAAACATGCAAGACACTGTATAGATGACTTCTGTATGTACTGTATAGACTTCTGAATGTACTGTATAGACGTCGCAGTCTCGCATCACAATTGCCGTACTGTTTTGATAAATGGAAAACATGTAGTTGGGACAATGAGTTATCGTTGTATTCTTCACAAAGTACGAAACGTATGGTTGTCAATATTCTTCTCGTAAGTATTTCAAATAGTTCGTTTTCTACCGCTATTGTCAGCGTCCTTGATGACTATAAACAAAAAGGGCGTTATGAATTGCGACATTTATTAAATTATATTGTATTTTTATATTGCAATAATATTGAAATCATTATACCTGTATTAATTACTTAAGGGAAATTTAATGCCTGTATCCTTACAATTTACAAAAAAAATTGTTGCCTCTTTATATTAGGTATATTCATATTAAAATAAGACGAAGTTCTCAGACGAGTACACACTCGCGTTTGAAGTCAAATTCACTCTTTCACTCGTTTGAGTGATGACCTATTTGGAGAGTTGCAATGTATGGACGGGATATATCTAACGAGTTAAATGTTTGCTACACACACTTTTTTTTTTTTATTGAGATCCCTATACAAACAGAGCATAATAAAAATTGATAAAACAATATTGAGCTCTTTTCGATTCCTCACTGCTTTCTATAAATGATATTCTTTAATAACCTGTCTTGGAAACTGCTTATAGTGCGTCCGCCGAGTGAATGCAGTCCTGACAATGTTAATATAATTGGTCTATTTAATATTAAAGATAAAATTTCATATATATATATATATATATATATATAATATGATTTTAACGTAGTAACGTCAACACACAAAAAGTAATAGTTTAGCGCCAAATTAAATCTTTAATATAACATAAACTAGACCAATTAAGAAATGTCAGGAACGCATTCTCCCTGCGGCCGCACTGTTGTTATCACTATATTTTAATAATATATATATATATATATATGTGTATATATATATATATATATATATATATATATATATATATATATATAATTTACGAAATCAGTACAAAGTACGATAGTAGTAGTTGTTATACTTACCTGTAGTTGTAAATTCGAATATATTTATATACCTAACGAAACCTTTGAGATATAGGTAGGCTGGTTGTGTAACCGGGTACCAAGCTGTACTGAATCTGCAAAGAATCTGCCTGTTTATTGCGTTTTCGAGATTAGTGGCACAAAGCACAATTTTTTTAATTGATAGGTAGAAGATAGAGAACTGTTTCTTCGGTTATCGTAACCTTTTTTTTCACCGTGGTGGAGATCTTTATGGACTTCTTCCACCGCGAGGAAGGTGGGAGGGGCATCTTCAGCACCAAAGGGCGGCTCTGGGACCCGCTGAAGGAACGCTCGAATGCATGAGTGCCTTGGTAACCAGGCCACCGCCTCCAGCGGAGACGCGACGCGAAAGAGGCTGCTGCCAGCCTTATTTCGAAGTGGATTGAAAAGGATCCTCCCGAAGCGTGTTATCGTACCTACCTACTGGTTACACCAACCTATATTTCTATTCCGCTTCAGAAATAAAAGTTTTAAAGTAGTTATCACCTATTACTGCTTGTCTATCGAATTTATCGTTGTCTCCGTAGGTATCTAACTGTTCTAGTAATTGACAATAAAATTACAAATTCTTATTACTAAAGATAAACCTATATATCAAGGTCTGTCACAAAAATGTTTTTAGATACAGCTGTGTTGAATGTGAATAAATTAGGGTTATGCTTTGTTTACTTCGTATCTATAGTGCCGCCAATTTATCTGAGACCCTTTTTTTTTTTTTTTTTTATTGATGTCCAGTGGAAATTCTACATGGAACTTCCTTCACCCCGGGGAAGGGCGAAGGGGTATGCCGGACTCCTACCGGCTAAAACCACTGGAGCGGTCATCTTCGGCACCGAAGGGAGGCTCCAGGTCCTCGTAAGATCACACTAGAGTTATCTGAGACCCTAGTGTAAATTGCGGTAATTTGTTTACGCTATTATTGCGATCACGTATTTTCCATTCATTATGAATAGAAAAATGCAAACGCAATAGTAACGTTAACGACATAACCGCAATGTACAATTGGCAGAGGCCCAAAAATAAAGAAGAGAGAAATAATAAACTCGCACTAGGGGTGGGGACCTGGGGTGCAATTCTCTAAGCTCAAACATCCATACATCCTTGAATACAGAATTGAAATAATGGTGATAACCCAATTTGGTACTCGCTAAGGCTGATCCTCATGGCTCACCGTCTGCAACATGTCCTTGAATAGCTTTAATCATGTCTTAGCGAATACCAAATTGGTTTTACACCGTTATTTCGATTCTATATTCAAGGATGTATGGATGTTTGAGCTTAAGGAATTGCACCCCTGGTAATCGATATTAGAACTTCAGCGCAACGACGGCAGCGACGCCGTTGTCAAGATGACAATAATCAATCTACATGGCATGAAAATATGAATGAAAAGTGCAATTCAAATACATTTCAAATTGTAAACAGTACTAGTAAAACCGTACGACGTTGCCGATATATTTTTGTAGAATTCCTTAATTTTTGAGAAATGTTTTATGAATATGTAAAGATTGATTAATCTGCACACCGTGCAACGTTGCAAGTATCAACTTGACATTGGCAAAATTGTGGCAGATACTCCACAGAAGCCATAATCTAAGGGAAGAAGAAGAAGACAATCCTGCCAATATAAGAAGTGTCATGGAAATAAGTGTGATTATATATAACGAAAAAAATATTCTACTCTAATAGAGGGAATATAATTAACAATGGAACATTAAGTTCCATTACAGGTTTTATTGAAGATGTTAACACAATAATTTTCTAACTTACTAATTATTTGCAAGTTATATTATTAATACGGAAAAATGACTCAAAAGCTTTAGGGAAAAATAGGCTGGTAAAGAAGACAAATTATTTGGTATAGGAATCTCTAATTTTGTAAGAAAACTATAAGACGAGAAAAATTTTGATAAGTTATATTACGTCACGTGATCCTAAAATTTCATCCCCGTTTCATGTACTCACACATTTCGTTACGTTGCTAGGTATCGATCGGAAATTGTCATCTTGTCAAAGGGGTAGTCCAGATATGCCGGTGGCTCTGTGGGTACTTGTACTCAAAATTTTAGTGTCATTCCAATAGATTTAATGTTAGTTCGTAAGTAACTAATCGATGTGCTATGGTTTTAATGTTTAATTAAATAGTTGTTCAATAAAATCTGTTGTTGGATTTGTCATTTGTTTAATTTCATATCCCAAAACATTTGTTTTTATTTGGCTATTCACCGTTACTATTCATCATCATTCATCATTTCGGCCGAATTAAGTCCACTGCTGGACACAGGCCTCCCCCAAAGATCACCACAACGACCGATATGGGTGTGTTGTGGGCTCATTGGGCACCCCCCGGTGTTGCCATAATCACCACGCTTGGAAGACGGGTCGGCGATCGCAGTTGAGTTGTTAATGTACTCTAAGGACGCTGCTGCCCATCCTCCGGCCAAACCCTTAGTCGACTTTTACGACTTCCACGGGAGGAGATGGAGTGGTGCTATATTCTTAATCCGTTACTATTGCTTTATGTTTATTTACGCAGTGATTATTATTAGTGCAAACAATAACATTTTGAAGTGAAAACTGCTTTTAGCGCGGTAGGTACGCATATTTTTTAGATGAGACAAAATCTCTGGTCCGACACCGTTACGAGACGCCACTATAGTGTGTGCATATATGCATGTACATAAAGAAGACCGCGAACGCGTCTAGATAAATAAAGTTTTGTCTTCGTCATTAGAGTTAATATTTATATCAGATATTTTTATGTATTCTATTTAACTATTTATAATTATGTAATATAATATAGTATCAATTTTTATATTAGTATATGTATGTATTCCTATTTTTAATTCAGTATTTTTTAACATTAAATATAGCTTTGCTTTTGTACTTCTTTCGAAGTGCCTTGTTTAACCCAAAGGTTGACTGGTAGAGAATGCCTCATGGCATTAAGTCCGCCTTATGTATACTCAATGTACATAAAAGTTTAAATAAATAAAAAAAAATAAAAAAATAAGTTAACACTTCTGTCGGCGCTCCCGGAGTGGTAATTGTCATATTACTTACATGCAGGTCGAGACTAATTAAGTGTGTTAAAAACTTATTTTACAAGATAGCTTATGGCCCACTAGATGGCGTTAGATGAATTGTAAATTTATCAATCGAAATTAAACTTTATTTGAATGACATAACACATTTTGTATTGCATACTCATGAAGTGACAGTTGCTATGTTGGCATTTTAGTTTATCCGTTGCTATGGCGGTCTTTTCATTTTATCGCAAACGAATTTTGCATTGATGTGAACTTACAACAAATATCCATGATTTATCGGGCTTAAATGATGTAGCGTGAATATGTTCGTATGTAATTGTGAACCTGGGCGGACATAATTTTCTATCTGCGATGTTTTGATAAACGAGCAGAATAAATTGTCAAAATATTTTTGTTATTTTTTTGTTGGTGATTTTCTTAAAGTGCGAGTTATCATCATGAGCTCCTACAGTAAAGAAGAAATCGGAAAGTTCGATAACAACAACGTAATATGCAAGAGTCACTCGGCTAGATCTGATAGAGGTAAGTGACATTAACAAGTAGGTAAACTTAAGACCAACCATAGGAACAATAACTTTGGTAACGCTGGTGACTTAGTTTATGTAGTTTCCAGTAATTGACTGTATTATCATAAAGTTAGTACTCATATACAACACGTATCTGGTTTGTATATAAAAACCACCCAAAAAATCCAATAACATAATCCGTCCATTACTGTCCCACTGCTGGGCACGAGCCTTTTTTCAACATGAGAAAGAATAGGCCTTAGTCTACCACGCTGACCTTATTTATTTTTTATTGATGCGGCGGAAATACATCATGTACTACCTCCTCCACGGGAAAGGGCGGAGGGTTATGCTGGACTATTACCGGCTAAAACCAGCGGAGTGGTCATGTTCGGCACCGAAGGTAGGCTCCAGGAACTCGAATAACCTCCATCTAGAGCCTTCTATTGGTGCCACGCCTTTAAGCACATCTCGGATGGGATGACTGTAAAGCGGTCCCCCCTCTAGCGGGGAAGGCGACTGTCAAGAGGCTACCTCCCCAGGTATCTCTCGGGGGGATTGTAAACGATTCCCCCAAAGCCCCGAGATGCGCTGTGCTGTACACACGGTGGCACGTGAACACATGCACACCGCCGTCTTCCCGGGGGTCGCTTGGTATGAGTACGCAGGTTTTCCAATAGACGCACTTGCAACCCCCAAGACCACGCTGGCCTAGTGCGGGTTGGTGGACTACACACACCATTGAGAACATTTTTGGAACCCTCTCTGTTGTTCAGGCTTCCTCACGATGTTTTCCTTCACCGTTAACACAAGTGATAATAAAATTCTGATCAGCACATGAATCCAGAGGGCCGGTATCGAACTTAAACCCTCCTGTATGGAAGGCAAGCTTTTAACCGCTAATAGTCAAACCGTAATAATAATAAGAGAGTTGCCTCTCTTTGGCAGTCGTTTTCTCACCACGGGACATACGCAATCCTGGACGGGATTAAACCAGCAACCTTTTCATTAAAAAAATAAAGTTATCACAAGTAGATCTATGGTGCCGGCTCAGAATGCCACCACCCCATTTCGTCCTGTGGGTGTCGTAAAAGTCGACTAAGGGATTAGCCGGAGGATGGGCAGCAGCGTCCTTCGAGTACATTAACAACTCAACTGCGATCGCCAACCCGTCTGCCAATCGTGGCGATTATGGCAAGACCCCCCAATGAGCACACAACACACCCATATCGGTCATTGTAGTGATCTTTGGGGGAGGCCTGTGTCCAGGAGTGGATTCCATTCGGCCGAAATGATGAAGTAGATCTATTAAAGAAGCAAACAAACCGGAGGGCAGCTTGTGGCGAGCTGAATGTGAGTGGCAACAGTGCATACCCGAATGCTGCGGAGCGTAGCTCAGTGCCTCGTCTCCGGCTTGCCTTTATTGGTTGCCTGAAGTGAGACCACACGAGTGCCCATAGAACTCTCAATTGGCTTGCCTTAGTTGGTTAATCAGAGGGGGGTCGCTAGAGCTATATGCTCGAGGGTGAGACTGTCTACTAGCGTAATAACGAGGAAACCGACTGATGAAACCGGTGCCGCACCTCTCGACAAGTGCAAGTCGCTCACACCACTATTGCTTCCTGTCGCACGTTAGCGGTAGCCAAGTGATTTACTTATTTTATAATATTAACCTATAGTAGAATACCTTTGGGAAGGTAGTCAATAAATATAATCATTTAAAATCCCGAAACGCGGACGTCATAAACTCTACTTTGGAATGAACGTTGCAGTTATCATATCAGCCAAAGGACATCCTCTGCTAAACAAAGGCCTCCTCATAGATTTTCACAGTAATTGTGTCGTCATTTTGAGGGGAATTTTCCAGTACTCACCATGCTTGGCGTCCCGCCTTGGTGAGCGTAGAATGGCTGCTGTTTCACAAAAAATCTCCTTTCCTCCACATAAAGTCGCCTTTTACGACATCCACAGGAGGATGGAATGGTGTTTTATTCTTAATCTAGACAACACATGGCAAAGTTTGTAAACGTACGTGAAAACATACGTTTTGCAAACGACGTGACGTGTAGAAGCCTTAGTATGTGAACTATATTGCACGCCTCGAACGTTCAAACTCTTTTTTTTCATACCACTAAGGTGGCAAACATGCATACGGGCCGCCTGATGGTCAGCGGTTACCGTAACCTATGAACGCTTGCAACACCAGCGATATCACTCGCGTGTTGCCGACCCCCTAAAAATCATTTTACGCTCTTTTTGAAGAGCCCCATTCTGTAGTCTCTTGGGAAAACAATATAAGTCCTAATATATAGGGTCTTACTTTAATAATGGAAAATATTTTAGGAGGTAAATCTATAGGTAGCAATGATGCGTTTTAGCAAAATAAATAAACGTAACATCAATATTTATTTTATCAAATAGTACAGAGTAAGTAAATCTTTCGCTAGTCGAATGTTTGAATATTGATTTATTTATTACTAACTGGGACCCGCAGTTTCACCCGCGCAAATTTAGAGTACTTCGATATAGACACTTGACATAGAATATATATGTTGGATTTCAAGGGTTTTATTGTTTTTGCGCGGAACCCTAATTATTTTCCTGAAATCAAAGTAGCCTAAGTTATTCCTTATAACGTCAGCTATCTGCCAGTGAAAGTCCCGTCAAAATCGGTCTAGCCGTTTCGGAGATAACCCGGAACAAACAGACAGACAGACAGATAAAAAATTTAAAAATAGTTTTTTTGTTATAGGTACCGTATATACTTTCATGTGTATTTAGTAAAAAGCTGTTATTTTGACATTACAAACAGACACTTCAATTTTATTTATTTGTATAGGTCAGTTGTATACTTGATATTTGAAATGAATTCTATCAAAATTAATAAACGTAACATCAACCTTTATTTTATCAAATAGTACAGAGTAAGTAAATCTTTCGCTAGTCGAATGTTTGGATATTGATTTATTTATTATCTGTAAAACCGATACTTGATATTTGAAATGAATTCTATACCATTCATAGAGCCTAGCCTTAAAATATTTTCCATTATTAATGTAGGACCCTATATAGGGTCTTATGTCAACAGTTAAGTGCACAGTTCGGAAAAGTCAGTCCTGTGGAGAAGAGCTGCCAAGAAACTCCATGAATATACTCTTTTGAAAAGAAATGGTATTGCAACTTTGAACGTGAAGCGGGGAGGTTGTGTTCCATAATTGCAAAATGAAAAACCCGAGTTTAGGTCAGCTTAAATCATCTCTAATTCTAAAGGTCCTAAAATATAAAAAGAATTACTAATCGTACGTAAGAAGACATTCCATTGAATAATCATTTAAAAACGTAAATGAAATTGGTTTGTACGTTGGGATGTACGTACCTAAGTAAACACGATATCTCGCAAACCACTCAATCGATTTGCTTCATATTTTTTATTCTCTTCAGACTTTTGTCTAGTTGAATCCTTTTTGATTTGCATTATTGTATTTAGTCCTCGTTGTTTTATAATTAATTTAAAGTGATGATCGACGGACGGATCTACCTTTCATCCTCTCGCCTTGGGCGCGGCGGGGAGTTCATCCGCATACCCTAAGACAAAAATAGTCTCGTACCGTACGGTTTCAGAGAAACATCCTCCCACGCACGCACAAGTTGTGAAATCAGCTCCCCACCAAAGTTTTCCCAAGAGACTACAGTCTTTACTGTCTGTCTGTACTGTGGCTCTTCAAAGGGCGTGAAAAGATTTTTACAGGGTCAACAATGCGCGAGTTGAATATCTGGTATTGCAAGCGCTCATAGATTACGGTAAGCGCTTACCATAAGGCGGGCTGTATGCTTGTTTGCCACCTTAGTTGTAATTAAAAATTTAATTTATATACATATATTTCTTTTCGATAATATGTTACAGTAAAGTTGTTTAATCAAAATATAAAAAGTATTTGAGGCATGTAATTGTGGATGTTCCATTTTTTTACTTATTTCTTACCTTCTTTCATACCCACAGAGCTGTTCCGCATTTGTCCATCAAAATTAAGCAAGAGAGAACTAGAAGATCTATACTTTACTCTCCTTGAGAACAACTTGGAGTTGAAGCGGAAGATCAATGGACAACAAGACAAGATTAGAGGGCTTTCCACGAAAGTGCAACGAATGACTGCAACACAGAAGAGCCTTCAGGCAAAGGAGACGAAGGACTGCTGTGTCGGCACCAAATCCATTGTCGCTGAGCAGAAAGAATCGTTAGTAAAGTGATAAGTACTAATCATTTCTTTTAAATACTTAGGCTTTCAAAAGGATCTAGATTAAGGGGAAACAAGAGAATTTCACATTATATTTTAAACTGATTGACTATACAGCTATAGATAGTAATAATTAATGTGCGTACATTGCCTATTGTATTCCACTGCTGGGCTTGGGAATGACTGAATTTGAATACTTACATAAAATAATGTACCTAATATATTTAAACACAATTTAACTTTGTATACTATAAAGTGATGAAAATGCTCTTATTAGTTCTGCATGGCCTAAATTAATTTCTTTTTTTCAGCTAAAAACGTCCACTGCATGACACAGGTCTGTCCCAAAAATGACTACAACGATCGGTCTGGGTTTTGCATGTACTCAATAGAGGGTTTTATCATACTAGCCTAGCAGGCGGGTTGGCGATAGCAGTCGAGTTGTAAATATACTATAAGGACGCTGCTGCCCATCCTCCGGCTAATTAAAGCCAATAGTCGCCCTTTACGAGATCCACGTGATGTGATGGGGTATTGCTATTCTTAGACGGCACGGTTGGTGCAGTGGCTGATACAGTTGGCTGCTGTGCTCCGGGTCGTGGGTTCGATTCCCGCACGGAACAAATATTTATATGATCTGCAGGTAATTGTTCCGGATCTGGGTGTATTGTGTGTGAAATTCATGTCTGGAAACGCACCCACAACACAGGAGAAATCCTAGTGTGGGGCAACGTTTTATATAAAAAAAAGAGAAATGAGCTGGCATCACACGGACAAAATAATTAATTTCTTACCCTTGTTTATTAATGCCATGTTACCTCTTAAAAAGCTCTTGTTTAAATTCACAGCATAGAAGAACTGAAGTATATAAACCAGCGCATGGCTGAGAGGATTCGGATGCTGAATATGAGGCTGTGCTCAGCTAAGCAGTTCAGCAAGAAAACCCCTCAGATGTCCACACCCAGGCTCTACCACAGTGCCAACGCATCAACTCCAAAAAAGTAATCCTAGTTGTGCTATACTTGTTGTTTATGTTTGGAACTATTTTTGAGAGGGATGTGCAATATGGAAAAGATCGCCTCGTTTTCACTAAGCTGCCTGTTCCCGATGCAAAACCTCTCGCCGACAGAATTTAAATTTTAGGCAGGCAACTAACTAGGTAGATATTCGGTATCATTATGTGATCATAATATCTATCTAACCTTTTCTAAAAGACTATACAAAAAGTTGAATATTGAAACAAGACTCGGGTGAAATTAGTTCTTACTTGTTACGACTTCACCTATCGCGTCACGCGATCGTCGCTGTACAGTCAGCATCATATATACTAATGGCAGCCACGGTAACCAAATATTTAGGAACATCCAAAGTGATCACTGAATTCCTGTCAACCATGGTCGTCTAATTGTTCAGGTCACCAATCTTGAGCAAATATAACGGAACAAATTGAATTTATGTCTGTAAACGCACCCACGACACAGGAGAAACCCTAGTGCGGAGTAACGTTTTTAACATAATACAAAATGAACGTGTTCATACAAGCTGATTAAATTTAAGTAATATTATATCGAATAAGTACAATTTTGTCACTTATTGTAAGTAGTATTGGATATTTTTTAAATTGTCATTTTATATAGTAATAATATCGAAATATATATGCTTTTAGGTATGGTTTAAGATACAATTGTATAATGTAGGCGCTTGTGCGTTCGCCTTCCTACAGGCCTTCGACTTACTTTTGAGATTATTCAGGAACAGAAAAAAGATGCGTCCGTTGATACAGTTTTAAGCGTATATGAACAATATTTATCTAATATATAAATTATAACTATATAAATTACTACATGCGGCTGTGATTGGCTCACGTATGACGAGCCAACTTCACGATGCCAGAGATAATGTTAAATTGATGCAGCACCACAGATCATGAATACGTTGGTTTAGTCTTCAACATATAAGTATAATAAAATCTACTACTACTATTACTAGCTTTAGCTCATGAAAATAAAAATTAATATTGCTTACAGGCATACTTGTAGCCCGAGAATGAAAGAACCCATTCAAAACGTGGGGGTGACGGGTCCAAATCTTGAGAGGTACGTGAGAGTTTTGAGAGATTTACTTGTTTGTATACTTATCCTTCATCATCATTATTTCAGCCGAATAAAGTTCACTGCTGGCACAGGCTTCCCCCAAAGATCGCCACAACGACAGGTCCGGTGTGTTGTGTGGTTGGGGGGGTTTTGCCATAATCACCATGCTTGGCAGGCGGGTTGGCGATCGCAGTTGAGTTGTTAATGTACACGACGGTGCTCCTGCCCTCGGACTAATCCCATAGTCGCCTTGTCGCCTACACCCACGAAATGGGATGGGTTGGTGCTATTCGTAGCCGGCACCATTAGGGAACTCTTCACATTAATATTAAATGACCCATACACCTATAATGATATTCAGCAATTTTTGTAATTGCTATTGACCGTTTAGGAGTTGTAATAAGTTCCCGAGTTGAGAGGGTAGTGGGTGCACTACACCGGCTGCTGCCCAATCTCGGAGGAGCATGTGAGGAAGGTCGCCGTCTCTATGGGGGGTTGTGCGGTCCGTGGTCCTCTACGGGGCGCCAGCGCTGCAGAACCAAAATTCACGGTCTGCAGCGCAGAGTGGCTATCCGGATCGCACGAGGATGCCGAACAGGATAACCGGTCCGGTCTTATGTAAATAGAAAAGTTAACGATAGTATATTACGTCTTATAAGTGCAAGCCCAAGTAACTGCTATATATAGAAAAACAAAATTAACGCGAAGTTTAGGTTTTATATTCATCCTTCTTTACAACTTATTATTAAAATAAAAGCCGTAACCATGTATAATGAATACTGTTGGTCTAAATTTCCTTTTATACTTTAACGAGTTGTAACAGTAGCTTTAATATACATTACTTAGTTATCCTAAAACCCTAGTTATATAACCTAATGGCAGGAAGTTGGTGTAGTTCGCTAGTATAGTCATCATTTCGGCTGAATGAAGTCCACTGCTGGACACAGGCCTCCCCCAAAGTACACCACAACGACTGATATGGATGTGTTGTGGGCTCATTGGGGGGTTTTGCCATAATCACCACGCTTGGAAGAAGGGTTGGCGATCGCAGTAGAGTTGTTAATGTACTCGAAGGACGCTGCTGCCCATCCTCCGGCTAATCCCTTAGTCGATGTTTACGACACCCATGGGAGGAGATGGGGTGGTGGTATTCTGAGCCGGCACCACACAGCATAGTATAGGTATTATATTATGTTTAGTCATAATATGCTTGACATTTTCAGAGATCAAATCAGTATGAAATCAGTGCAAACTGGAACTCGGGGACTGGAAAGGTAAGTGTATAGTTGTGACTTATCCCAGAAAAGAGTAATACTAAGTTACAGTAGATATAACTCGCGCCTCTGAGATGTGCCTATAGGCGTAGCACCAATCGGTGGATCTGGGGCTTTCGTTCTCCACGTCCTGGATCTGACGATGCCGAGGATGACCATCCAGTAAGCTTTAGCCGCTAAGAGTCTGCCACAGACCTCCGCTCTTGCCAATCTTCTGGCGTGCAAACTTCTTTTACAGTATGGGCGGGACTAGAGCTGGGTTTGTACCCGGTGGGGAACCTCGTGTGCTTCTTAGTTTTAGCTTAGTTCTTGCAGAACCTACCTAACATATTTAGTTGACTTGCGTAAAACCAACTCATCATCATCATATCAGCCAAAGGACGTCCACTGTTGAACAAAAGCCTCACCCATAGATTTTCACGATCGTATCGTCGTTTTGGGGGAATTTTCACTGGCAGTACTGACTCAACTCGCTGGGTGGCCGGGTTGGTGAGCGCAGTATGGCTACTGTTCCGCAGAAGAGACGTTGTTGCCCATCCCTCGGGTTTAGAGTCCTTTAGTCAGTCAAGAGCTATATTCTTAATCCGGTCAGCACCCGGATACTAACTGTGAGTGGCCAAACCTGCGGTGTTGGGGCTCCCGGAAATTTGGGCAAACTTTTTCCACCCATAAACTGTTAGTAAAAAAATTGAGAATTATGGAATAAGAGGAGTTGTTATTGAATGGTTGAAATGTTATTTATCTGTGTGAATAGCAATGTGTCAAAATTGGCGCTCTAGGAAAAGGTTCAAAGATAAAATATTACTGGTCCACATCTTTAGTTAATAAGTATGACACTTGTCCCACAGGGAAGCGTGCTTGGGCCACTACTATATCTTCTTTGCATAAATGACATACCTGATCACTATGTACACAGTTTGCTTTTCAATGGTAATGACATGGAACAAATTTTGTAAATTTGCCATTGTCAAATAAATAATACATTTAAATCCGTAATAAATTGCTTGGTGATAATAATTTGTCTGCTGCTTTAAGTAATACGCATCATGTATAGTGTTTGAGTAAAGGTAATTCAAAATGCCTAGATACAAACTGTTAACAGTAATATAATAAATAAAGTTGAACGCGTTACATTTCTAGGGAAAACTGTAGACAAATTTTGCGACTGAAAAATCCACATTAACCAGGTTTGCAATAGAATCAAAAGTTTCGTATCTGCTTTATGAAAACTTCATAAAACTAGCTGATTACAAACCGTATTTGCATATCACGGGTCTACAGTTTCAATCCTTATTTTAGTCTGGGGAAACTCCACTAAAATAAACAGAGCATCCCTATGATTCCTGCAGACCTTTATTTAGATGGTATGGAACTATAAAAACGCATTTTTGTTAATACATTTTTTATCAAGACTAAATATATATCTTAGAAATACAGTAAATGGAGACGGCTTTGTGGTTAATTGTAAACCATGCAACTTCACTTTTTCAGAAGACTTTTTATGCAATGTTTGTCAATGTATAAACGCCCGCCCACATTGTATTAAAAACCTCCTGACTGCAAAATTAAAAATAAATTATTTGTGGCTTTTTGTATAACTTTATTGTAATTATATTCGACTATTTTGTTGTTACTATTGTTTTCGTAAACATGCTTAAGTCAACCAAACATTTTGCAACCTGTTAACCAGTTAAACAGATGAAACTAACGCGAACTTACTACCATTATGTACACTATTTTTGGTGAAATTATAACTAAATCTGAATCAGAATATTTTCTTCAATATCTTTTGCACAAAATACAACATAGTTCAATAATTATTGCAATAGAAAAATGATTTCTATTACCAATTTTAACCAAACTATTTTCAGGTGTGGTATAAACTAAAAATAATGTTGTATACATTGAGGTATAATGTACTAAGTAAGTTGCGACCACAGGGCACGCCACTTCTTGACTTTTACATATGTTTCTCGAGTTATTAAAACAATATCTCACTGCACATGAAGGCATATCGTAGAAATACAACTTTAGCACATAAACACGTCACGTTGCGACAAGCGGCCTGAACATGACATAGACTAAGTGAGTTAGAGTGTATGCGCTCTACCTGTCGTAACAAAAGATCTAGTTGAAATGTCTCTAGTACGTAGTACATTATACCACAATAGTTGTGTATGGTCATTAGCCGATAAGAGCAGCTTATTTTCATTGTAAACCATAATTATATTATTTTAGACACAATGCGGACTTGCCATGTGACGAAAATAAATGTAAAACTGCAATGGAGGAGTTGAAACTAAAGATCGTCAATTTGCAGGAGGTAAAGAACATTTTCATTTTTAGGATGAATTATTGTCATGTTTAATGACAAACTTATAGCTAGACAAAAACGTAGGACTGGGTACTTAAACGACCTTTCAATTAAGACGATGCCATTAGAATTGACATTCCGAAATCCGATTAAAAATATATGTATGAACCTAACAGTATCCGTTGCCATCGTTGCGCCTGGTAACTTCAAATAGGCAAAATTATCCGTGTGGTTTCCGGATAAGAATATAGCACCACTCCATCTCGTCCTGTGGATGTCGTAAAAGGCGACAAAGGGAATCTAAACCAGAGGGATAGGCAGCAGCGTCCTTACTGCGCTCACCAACCCGCCTGCCAAGCCTGGTGAGTACTGGCAAATACCCCCCAAAATGATGATACAGTTGTGAAAATCTATTAAGGGGCTTTGTTCAGCAGTGGACGTATAAATGGGCGATATGATGAAAATGACGACGCAACCTGACGAAACTGCTATCGGTAACTGGCCATACTACCCTAGATCAAGTCTATACTTGACAAGCATGGGAAGAGATGGGTGTGATATATGAAATGATGGTATTATTTACTCTGAGACAACTGACTTAGCTGAACCTTCTGAAATAGAATAATTATTTGCTTGATATTAGGAATTATGCAACACTCACAGCGAGTATTCTACCCGCATTGGTCGCCTCGAGAGCGAGATATTAGAAGTACGCAAGGAGAACATGCGCGTGCGCAGCGAGCGCGGCGCCAGCGACCACGAACTACAGAATGCTGCCAGGCGGACCAGCGAACTGCTTGTTACTCTACGAACTGCCGAATCACGGTGTGGTACGTCGTTTTTTTAAAATATTTACAACCTATATGTAGGTATTGGGCGAACATATAATTCGTCTGGTGGTGGGCAACGCGCCTGCTCGTAACAATTGTTTTGATTATAATCAACTGATTATTAGTAATGTTACCCCAAACTAGCCTTGTATGGCACCACAGTACGCTGGTCACCTTAAAACATACCTGATCACAGTAATGTCTAAAGATTGAACACTACTATCTGGCACTGTGGTGATACCTACCTGGCCGACTCTTGCTATAAGGTGGAATGCTTACCACACTTCGTACATCGGTCGATTGGGAGCGAGGTAGTAGAGGTAGAAGGGGAACACAGGCGTACTAAGTAAGTGTGGTGCCAGTGACCCTGAATTACAAATCATTGCCAAGAGCACCAGCCCTTTTTTATCCCGATACAAATACGTCATGTACTTCCTCCGTTCCAAATAAGGGCGGAGGGCATGCCAGACTCCTTTTTTTATTTTTTATTGGTGCCCAGTGGAAATTCTTCATGAACTTCCTTCGCCCCGGGAAGGGTGAAGGGGTATGCCGAACTCCTACCGGCTAAAACCACTGGAGCAGTCAACTTCGGCACCTACGGGAGGCTCGAGGTCCTCGTATGATCACGCTAGACACTAGAATCGACCGGATAAACCACCGGTTCGGTCATCTTGGCAGCGAAGAGGAGCTCCAGGTCCTCTTGCGATCACATTAGAGCCACCCATTGGTGCCTCGCCTATAGGCACATCTCTAAAGGGAAGGCTGTAAGGCGGTCACCCCTTTCTAGCAGAGGAGAGCGACTGTTCAAAACCGCCCTCCAGGCATTTCTCGTGGGGATTGTAAAGGATATCCCGAAGCCTCACTATGCGCTGTGCTGCGCAGTGGGTGGCCCGTGAATACTTACTGAAACGCCAGTTGGTATTGGATTTGATGGCAGTAGCATCCATTCTGTAGAACACTAACCATACTGCATACACCAACTAGCTTGCTAAGAGTGGCGAGTACCGTCTATTTCCCCCCAAAATGACAATACGAATGGAGAAATATATGGGGGACGCCTATGTACATGTATAGACACGGTTCTCGAACTGTTGCACTACTTGAGTAGTACACATGTACTAAAGACAATCGCCGCAATTGAGCTGTTGCAAAAGTATTTCTGGCAACGTCAACGTGATGTCTAACAAAATCGCACGATGTTCCAATTAACCTGTGTTCAGCATCGAAACGCATTTAAAAGCTCATCTATTATGTTTTAACTTGAAGCCTAACAAATTGCAGCTGAATTAAAAACGCAGTTATCTATCGAAAAGCGGAAGGTGGTGGAGATGAAGATCCGATTAAAAGCCGCCCGCATATCCGATCAAGTCAATAGGACCATCCAGCAGATGACAAGCAGAAACGTAAGTTATTTATTCATTATCGTCCTTCTAGTCTTTTGCCAACTATGTTGGGATCGGCTTGTAGCTTAATCGAAATATCGAATACGGCTACAAGCTAAGATGTTTTTATAAGTGTAGATGCGTTGTCCGCGCTCTAAGATGCTCACATGAAAGTAAGGTAATTGCCCGGAGTTCACTTAGCCACGCACCGACCAGTGTCGCGGCTCGACGTGAATCATAAGCTTAATTCAGCAACATATTGCGAAGAAATAATGTCATCCTATGTTTATAGACGATGCACGAAATATACTGCAACTGTAAGTGAAAAAGAAGTTTTAAATAATTTAATTAATAAATAAACATGTACGTTAACGTTGAATCCGACTCGGCTGGGCAGCGTTTGGGAAACTTCGCAACGTCTTTTCATCAACAATACCGCAATGTCTCAAGACGCAAGTCTTTAACCAGTGTGTGTTACCAGTGATGACATATGGAACAGAGACGTTGTCACTCACAATGGGCCTCATAAGAAAGCTCAACGTCACTCAGCGAGCTATGGAGAGAGCTATGCTCGGTATTTCTCTACGAGATCGAATTGGAAATGAGGAGATTTGTAGAAGAACTAAAGTTGACGACATAGCTGAAAGGATTAGTAAACTGAAGTGGCAATGGGCGGGGCACATTGCTCGTAGAACTGATGGCCGTTGGGCCACAAAGGTACTCGAAGAGAATAGAACGTGTTTATTGTTTAACTTAAAAACACTCGTCAGTACTTTAATATCTTTACGTAAATAAACATTAAGTTTCTCATATAAACGAATATTGTAATTCTTTTGAGAAATAAAGATTCTTAAACCTTGAATAGTAATCGCGCACCGAAAAACGCAGCGTGGGACGACCTCCAACGAGGTGGACAGACACCTGATGAAGGTCGCTGGGAGTCGTTGGATGAGACCGGCATGTAAGTGCTTGTTGTGGAAATCTAAGGGGGAGGCCTTTGTTCAGCAGTGGACGATATGTGTGGCTGATATGATGATGACGACATGTTTTTTAATTACCGCGAAGGATATCACCCTTTGATTGTCCTCCAGTTTACTATTTTTATAGAAGGATATATATTTTTAAGTTCACTTTAAATTTGTAATAGTGACTTTCCACTTCAGGACATAAATATGTGTGCGTGTTCTCCTTCCGATGCGGATGAATTGGCCGAGTCCACTCTAAAGGAAGTATGATCATTTTATTATTATCTTCTTTGGTCGTTTTCTGCTTATCTTCTAATCGATTTTATTAGTTTAGGCATCACTTTTTTCATTACTTCAATTATTTTATTATTATTGCACGTTACGAATAGTGTAAGGATGTTATGCCAATCATCCACTACTATACTTCTACAATATTCATATCTAGCTTTGCCCCGTGAATACGTTTGTGTGGAGTTTAGGTACCTACTCGTAAAAAGTTGAGTGGATGTTAATTCCGAAAAGGACTCAAAATATTTTATGGAAATATTATTTTCTCCTTCATTTTAAATTAATACATATAAATTACATTTTTAAATACATATAAAAGAATACAATATACATTTAAAAATATAAAAAATAGTAGTCCACCGGCATCGGGAACAAGGTCCAAGCTACCGGTGGTCAGGGCTCCAGAGAGAGGAACCCCCTAACAATACGAGCCGTGTCTAGGAGTACCGCTTTCTGCATCAAGTCCTTGACCCAGCTGCCTGCGATAGCCTCTTCAGGTGTTGGTCGAGGCTCTTGGCCATAAGGTCATCGGCCGTAACAACTATCGGCACAATTATTGCAGAGTTTACCTCCCACATGTCGACAACCTCGTGAGCCAAGTCAAGATACTTAAGTTATTTATCTTTCTCAGCTTTCACGAGGTTCTCGTCATGCCGGATATTATTTTTATTATTATAATAGCGCCCACGGCACTTTTAATTTTTTCCTCTATTTCTGTCTGTGTAACGAATATATTATCTATATCCAAACCAGGATTTGAATCCAGAAAATCACCTGAACACCTCAAACATTAGGCCAAGTGCTAAACTACCTATGTCCTTTATGTCAATCATCAATCATCATATCGGCCATTCATACGTCCACTGCTGAACAAAGGCCTCCCCCATAGATTTTCACAACTGTGTCATCATTTTGGGGGGTATTTGCCTATACTCACCACGCTTGGCAGGCGGGTTGGTGAGCGCAGTATGTAGCCGTTTCACAGCAGGGACGCTGCTGCCCATCCCTCTGGTTTAGATTCCCTTGGTCGCCTTTTACGACATCCACGGGAGGAGATAGAGTGGTGCTTTATTCCTAATCCGGACACCACACGGAGATTTTTCCTTTCCTTTATGTATTGAACAAGAAATGCCCTTCACCGCGGCCTCTCCATCAGCCTCTGGTTGGTCCCGGTGGTAGCGCTGGGTAGGTTTGGTCTATTGCGTGACTAATATTAGTAAGCCGAACCGCACGTCATAATAGCATCATCATCATCATACTAGTAGTGAAAACGCGTCATGTGTAACATTAAATCATATTGGTATCTATTCTCTTCAGGATGCGAAGTCTACGTGCTTGTGTTGTTCGAGCCAAGATGGTGAAGCGACAAAATCGAAAGTATGATCATTATAATATAAACATATTTTCTCACCATAACCCAGAACGGTAGCGGCTTCGTGACCCTGTCGTGACCCGTGTCCATTCTACCAATGTTTCTGTGGTATCGAGTTCGCAAATGTCAGTGTATGCTCTAAGTGTTATGGGCGAAGCTGTCGTCACTATTAATCTGGGAGGATTCTCATCCGAACTATTGATGTAATTTATAGAACGAAAAAGAAATCAAGCTACGGTTTCCCGACATAACTTGGCATACAGAAAATAGAAGATGGCAATTTTTTTTAGTTTTTTTCAGTTTCAACTTATTGTCACTAGCATTTCAATGATTTCAATGTGCGCTGCTGTCGGAAATAAAGTTGATTATTTCCATATTCAAGATCGAGGTCATCAACATTTTTAAGTGTTCGTCGGGGACATTATAAGTACTTCTTTAGAATAAAAGACGGTATCAGTCTCGCAAACCATCAACGCGAAGCGGAGTGTGGTAGCGTTCTATTGATTGATAGCTAACATAATCGCGATTCACTCAGGGATCGGGCAAGATCTCTCTCTGCCAGCAATAGTGTCGGCTATGTTGGCAGAGCATGAAAACTGGAACGCGGTGGTCTCCTTCTGTGAGAGCGTCATGCTCATCGGGAGAGGGCCGATCCCACTCGAAGAAATAGGAGATGGCGCCGGGGTAACAACCGCCCTGGTGGCTAATTCCCATACGCCCAAAAAACCCCCTGCCGTTGCTATAAGGCGGGGGACCTCTAGATTCGCGGGTGCGTAGATTGCGGAATTTGCATGCCTACACCGAGCGACCCAAAAGAAGACGGTAGCACGCATATGGTCACGCACTGCCATGGGATGCTTTGGGGGGTCCTTTACAATCCCTCGGGGGGGTGACCGCTTTACAGTCAACCTCTCCGAGATGTGCCTGTAGGCGTGGCACCAGTGGGTGGCTCTAGTGTAGCTCATACGAGGACCTGGAGCCCCCCTTTTGGTCCCGAAGATGACCGCTCCAGTGGTTTTAGCCAGTAGAAGCATACCCCTTCGCCTTTCCCCGGGGCGAAGGAAGTTCATGAAGAATTTCCACTGCGCACCAAAAAAAAAAGAAAAAAAAAGGGCGTCTGACGGAGATACTCTCGGGACATGGGTGTTTCGGAAAGTATCTATGTTGTATTGGTCGGGAACTGATGCCCAGTTGTCACCACTGAGGAGACTGACCGAAGGACGCGTGCTGTGTCCTCGTGAAGGAAGTTCTCTGTAGAATTTCCACTGAACATTAATTAAAAAAAGGAGTCCAGCAAACCCCATTGCCCTTCCCCGGGTTGAAGGAAGTTCATGAAGAATTTCCCCTGGCCAACAATAAAAAAAAGGGTAGGTTGACTTAGAGTAAAATTTTACTCTCTTAAGCAGTTCAGGCATCAGCACACTCGTTGCAAAAACATTATACCCGTGACGAATACCTTCAAAAATCACGGCCCATCTTGATTTGGTTATGATTGTTGTTGTTATTGCCCCTTGTTGTTGTTACCTATAAATCATAAATCATAATAACTTAAAACCAAGAACAAATTAAATTAATTAAAAAATACCGGCTTTGAAGGGAACGTGGAACGAGTAATAAGTTGTATGCTTTCATCTAAAGTAAGTATCTTACATTCTCGAACGCACATTTAAAATTTATTATACATGCTCCATACATAGATCGACTGGCTGTAAGAACCACTGTACAAAATTATATATTATATTATAAATTATATATTATATATGTATTATTATTTATAAAATTATGTATCTGTACCTACTGTATGTACGGTATGTACCAGCGATCTAAGACTAACCAAAAAGTTGCGAGAACCGGGCAGGAGCCAAGCAGCGATCTACAAAAAAATGTTTACAGAATTCACGCATGCAAAAATATGAATAAGTGTTATAAATATACAAAATACAAAAATATGAATAAGTGTTATATACAAAATAATTACTTTTTCTAAAAATAGTAATGTCTTAGATTTTCGCAATTATTACACATTATAATAAAACACTTTTAAACGGATTCTATCGCGTATATTTTAGATTTTCCTTGCAGCACTTTGCAGCCTTCGTGGTCGCAGGATGACTGGTCAGGAAAATCAAAAATCTCAAATATACGCGATAGAATCCGTTTAAAAGTGTTTTATTATTTTCGAAAAATGTTGAAATTTTAATAATAGAATCTCGTAAGCCCGTTTCATGACACATTCAAGTGTATTTATAAATAAGAAATAAATTTTTGGATACACGATTCATGTTTTTCAGATGCAGAACACTCTGAGGATCACCGACGATGAATTACCACCAATGGAGAGAACAAATCAGGAAGATGCCAAAATACTGATCCTATCCGATGACTTTGGACAGACAAATAATTTTCCGGGAGTAACTGACGAGGAACTGTCACAGAAGGCGAGGGCAGACCAGAAAGATGCCAAAATATTCACAGTGCCTGACGAATTTGGACAGACGAACACTTTTACAAGAGACGCTGACCAGGAATTGTTGCCGAAGGCAATGATATATCAGAAAGATGCCAAAATATTAACGATGTCTGACGATTTTGGACAGACGAACGTCTCTCCGAGGGTCTCCGACGAGGAATTGTCGCCTAGAGCAATGGCAGATCAGACATATACCAAAATATCCAAGGTGTCTGAAGACTTTGAACAGGCCAACCCAACATTGGCAACCCCAACGGCTGGCGATGAGGAATTATCGCCGAAGGCGAAGACACATCAGGAAGATGCCAAAACATCCAGGAAGTATGAGGGATCAGGTCAAATGAACATCTCTTCGAAGGTCACCGATGATAAATTAGTGCCGAAGATGAAGACCCGTCAGAACGATGCCAGAATATCCAGGAGGTCTGACAACTTTGGACAGACAAACACCTCTCCGAGATTCGCCGACAAGGAATTATCGCCGAAAGTGAAAACAGATCACGAAGATGCCAAAATATCCAGGGTATCTGATGACTCTGGATACTTAGACGCTACTAGGAGCCAGGACAGAGACGACGATGTAGTGAGCTTGTTTCATTGTTTAACTTGACCTATTAAGTAATTACGTACATACACATAATGTAACGCCTTTTCCCATGGGTATAGGAAGAAATACAATGTTTCCCTTTCCGTGTAATAGGTAATATCTGTGTCAGCAGTTGCCATGGCTTCTGTTTAACCCCCGGGTGTTTACTATGAAATACATTCAAAATTGGAGTCGAAATACTTCGCCCATAAATAGTAAATGTTGACCAAAATTAAAATTCCATCATACTATAAAATGGGAAGACTGAATTCTTTTTTTTTTTAAACGTTGCCCCACACTAGGATTTCTCCTGTGTCGTGGGTGCGTTTACAGACACAAATTCCACACACAATACACCCAGACCCGGAACAACTACCTGCAGATCGTACAAATATTTTTTCCGTGCGGGAATCGAACCCACGACCCGGTGCGCAGCAGCCGACTGTATCAGCCACTGCACCAACTGCACCACTGTATGGACGAGTAGCTTTTGGTTTTCTATTATTGTATATGACTCTAAAAACACACATTGCCAAGAGCTAGCTGCCCTTTAACCTACTCAGACACAGACACTGACACTTGACACAGAAAAATAAATCTGCATCTGGTATCTGCGAAGTAGTTTGTTAGGGCACCTTACGGAGATACTCTCAGGACATGGGTATTTAAGAAAGTATCTGGGTTGTATAGGCCGGGAACTGATGCCCAGTTGTCACCACTGAGGAGACTGACCGAAGGACGCGTGCTGTGTCCTCATCGCGGTGGTCGAAGGTGTTGACCTTCTGGCCGAGGTTACTGAGTAAGAACACGTGGTATACTGTTGCCTTCTTTCATGCTGTGTTCTGTGCACGCCTCTCTGAGAGGGAGGTGCGGTTGGCCAGGCTACATAGGGAGTCGCCCGTTAGAGTAAATGATAGGTCGAGACCTACTGTAGGTGGGGCAATGCACCCCCAGCGATAGGTAGATCGACGGAACACCATGGGGTTTTAGCTGGTAAGAGTTTGGCACCCACGTAAATAAAGATTGTGTTTTTTCTAAAGTATAGACGTACAACATTTCACAAAATAAGTGCACAAAAAAGGTACATACTTATACAGTTATTTAAATTACAAAAGCCTTCATAGTAAAATGTATAAAACTTAAACATCGTATAAATTCAAATCGGTACAATTTACTCATCACATATCCTTCTTATCCTTCTCTAATCTAGGAGATTCTCACAGAAACTCAAACGTTTACGACACACATTCATCCATCTAATTACAAACAAGACACGTGTTAATTTCTGAGGAGCATATATCAAGGCAAGAGCTGAACGAGTGGCGAGTAAGCGTATGACACTGTACGTGCTTCTGGCATAGCCAGTATCATATGTCTTCGCGGTCGTAGTTCGCTCTTGAAGACAATCGGTACAGAAAGCCTCAGAGACACCCTGCAGAACCCGACAGACCCAAATGACTAAGCTGTGGTTAGTCGTAAGCATTACTTCGAAACATTTAAAGCTAAGCATACTGAGTACACATTTGGTAAGATTAGGGCAAGGATAGTTACGATTTAGAAAAATTGGCAAAATCTTTAGCATTTCCACGACAGTTCTAAATTAATGACAATGACTATGTTGCTGCTTACTAAAGCCATGTAAATAAATCTGATGGCTAGAGTATCATTAAACTTTCACATATTGTGAATGACAAAACCCAGCCTACCTCATTGAGTGCTGCAAAACGAGACACAATTAAAAATCTATTGTGTCTATACGGCTTCCAGCAATTGACACGCGAGAGGCTATGAAAAATTATTAACGAATTAACAAGCTGCGCCTTCATGTGTTCCTGAAAATTTCGTCGTCTATCAAAAATACCTCGAGTCTTTTATAGGTTTCGTTCCTAGAAATGATTTCACGTGCCAAGGAATATGTGCATGACATAACACTGCATTCAGGAGTACTGAAAACGAGTTTACTATCGTCAATTTGTTATTTGTGATAGTGCGTAAACTAAATTTCATTTTACATATTTGGCAAACATTTACTAAAATAAGTCCACCTGTACTATTATTTGAACTAGGTACATGGATCACTAAACAGAACCATTGCAATATTTGCGATACAAATTAATTCTTTTTAACTTTGTGATTTGGCCCTTTTTTGTTATTAATTTTTGTTTTTTGGGTAATGTGTCTGGGGTCTCAAATATTTGTTTTAGTGAGCATCAGATTTGATCATTAATAGATTAATCCGTGTGGTGTCCGGATAAGAATATAGCACCACTCCATCTCCTCCTGTGGATGTCGTAAAAGGTAAGAAAGGGTATCTAAACCAGAGAGATGGGCAGCAGTGTCCTTTCTGAGAATCGGTAGCCATACTGCGCTCACCAACCCGCCTGCCAAGCGTGGTGAGTATTGGCAAATACCCCCCAAAATAATGACACAGTTGTGAAAATCTATGGGGGAGGCCTTTGTTCAGCAGTGGACGTATAAATTCCGGATATGATGAGATTTGATCACATATAACTGTACCCTTTTCCCCAAAAAATTTGGGTCTATTTTTAGATCTACAAAATTACTGCAATTAATAAACAGTATCATAGAGTTAGAATTTGGGGTCTGTTAGTTATCTACGTTAATATCACACGTCTACCAGTTATAACAAAACAAAACAAAATAACTATTTATCAGTGACAGTAAAGAACATTATTATAATTATACTTGGGGCTTTCTTTCAGCTTTCAAGTGATCTGAATCATGAATTGATAAAAGCAATAGTTGAACTTCAAAATCGGACGAACACTGTTGAAACTTTGAGGGTGTGTACAATTCATATTCATATTATTTATTTGTATTCCATTCCAATGTATAACAATGGTGATAGCATATATGGCTTATTAGCCACTTAAAATTATAGACAATTGCAAAATTTTATATGTGAATGTGAATTTTAAAGTCACTCAGCGAGCAATGGAGAGGGCTATGCTCGGAGTCTCTCTGAAGGATAAAATCAGAAATGACGTGATCCGACAGAGAACCAAAGTTATCGACATAGCTCATAGGATTAGTAAGCTGAAGTGGCAGTGGGCTGGCCATATTAGTCGTAGAACCGACAACCGTTGGGGAAAACGTGTTCTTGAGTGGAGACCGCGTCTTGGTAAACGTAGGGTAGGACGCCCCCAAGCTCGGTGGAGTGATGACCTGCGCAAGGTGGCTGGCAGTAGCTGGATGAGAGTAGCCGAGGATCGCGATCAGTGGCATGCACTTGAAGAGGCCTATGTCCAGCAGTGGACTGCGATAGGCTGATGATGATGATGATGAATATGTGATAACGTCCCACCACAGCTTCGCACGGGTGCAATTTAGAGTGGTAATTTTATCGTGAAACATGTTCAAGAACATTGACGTCATACTCTATTGATACAGCGACAGAGTGCCCCTTTTAGATGGCTATTAGATAGTTTTGATGATAGTTATTACATTTTAATAAAACAATTTTAAACGGATTAAATCGCGTATATTATAGATTTTTGTTTTACCTGACGTTTCGAATGGTTTGCAGCATTCGTGGTCATCGTTACAGATTTAAAAAAGTTATTTTATATTATCCACCACTAGCTATCTATCTTTTTAAAAGCAATCTAAACGTCAGGAAAAACGAAATTCTAAAATATTTCGGCCGAATGAAGTCCACTGCTGGACACAGGCCACCCCCAAAAATCACCACAACCACCGATATGGATGTGTTGTGGGCTCATTGGGGGGTTTTGCCATAATTTTTCGCCACGCTTGGCAGGCGGGTTGGCGATCGCAGTTTTATTGTCATATCGGCCATTTATACGTCCACTGCTCAACGAAGGCCTCCCCCATTGATTTTCACAACTGTGTCATTATTTTGGGGGGTATTTGCCAATACTCACCACGCTTGGCAGGCGGGTTGGTGAGCGCAGTATGGCTACCGGTTCACAAAAGGGACGCTGCTGCCCATCCCTCTGGTTTAGATTCCCTTAGTCGCCTTTTACGACATCCACGGGAGGAGATGGAGTGGTGCTATATTCTTAATCCGGACACCACAGGGACTAGGGGTGTAAGTGACGTCGTAACTTAAACTGATATCATGGATTCAGTACATGATTTTGGAACTCCCAGCGTTGGAATTTTGCGTCAGTCTTATTATGAATTTTCAGATTTTATGCCAGCTTATTTAACCGATTTTAGTATAAAATAATTAATTGTTTTCGTCTATCCGAATGCTATTTTCAATAAAAACGCTCACCAAGCCGCCTGCCAAGCATGGTGAATATTGGCAAATACCCCCAAAATGATGACACAGTTGTGGAATCTATGGGAGAGGCCTTTTTTCAGCAGTCGACGTATAAATGGCCGATATTATTACACCCTTATTATTATTTATGAGTATTTAAGATAGATTAGATAAAAATATTTTTATTCATGTAAACCATATACAGACACTTATGAATCGTCGAGACTTTAATTGCCGCGTTCCAAGATGAGTATTTCCTATGGAGAAGAACGGGCAAGAAACTCCATGGTTACTCTTTTGAAATCTAAATGTTACAAGATTTTATGAGCATATTGTTGTAAAAATCAAGGTTATGTGAAAACAATGTAGGAGAAAAGAATCTAAACTTCTTAAAAAGTCTACTAAACAAGCCTGAATGTATTTTTTTTAAGTTTTGGTTTAGTTGTCATGGCATCTGGCTGACCAGTCCCAACAGACAGCACTCGTTCACGAGCATGACGCATGCATCAGCGCCGCTTAGCTCAATTCAAATTTAAATTATAAATAAATAGTTGTACTAGTGTTTGTAGTCTTAGCTGTTTAATTTTATGACATGGCTTCCGATTACAATTCGGTATGGCATGAGATTGTACGATGGTTACTTGTTTTAGGCGACCGAATCACCAGTAGCCAATCAAGATCTACGAAGTGAATCTAGTGAAATTTACTATGATGTTATTCCATCAAAAAGCTCTAACGATAAGCCTGAAGTAAGTTCACTAGTTACTACTATGTACTGGAATTTGATGAATACGTTTTCATGAAAGCGTAATTAACGCAAAAGTCAGAGACAGACCCCTCATCTCAACTCATCAGCTGGACATGAGCCTCCCAATTACCTGTACAATAAACAGTCCCAGGGGATATCGCCATAATCACCACGTTTGGCAGATGGATTTCAGCCACCGCTAACTCGACAAGCCGCATGGTTCCCTCGAAAGGCTCCCCGCCGGCCAACACAAGAGTGTCGGCAGCGTAACAGACCAAGCTGATGCCAGCGGGGAGAACGACACGCAGGACCACGACGTAGGCGAGGTTCCATACGAGGGGCCGAGAACTGACCACTGCAGAATCCCGCACGTACTCCCTTTACAGTACCTGTCCACGTAACCAACGTATCTATCGCGTTGATAGTTCCCGACGCCCCGCCAAATACAGAGCCAAAAAATACTGAATAGACTGAAAGTAATTGAAAGAGGCATTGCAACGCATCGCGGGTACTAGCTAGTAAATTATAAAGCACACATGATGACAGAGGGGTTCCATTGCCCATATCCAAATTGCCCCACTCTCAACTCACCATCACATCATGTGCCCAGCTTTGCGTTGAAGTCCCACATCACAACAGTGAAGCGTGTCTTGGAGGTATGTATGGGTCTACTTACGTCCTCATACATACTCTCTACTTCATCACCAGGATGTGTCGAGGTCGGTGCGTAAACCTGTATGACCTTCAACGGATGCCTCTTAGATATTCTGAGTATAAGGTACGCTACGCTGCTCAACACACTTTTAATGGAAACTATGTTGTTAATGAGGAACCTGCGGACGAGGAACCCGACATCACCTTGAGACAGATGGTCACTTTCCCGGTAGTAGAACAAGTTGCCGGATTTCAGGGTTAGCGTGTTTTCGCCCTCTCATTGGACTTCTGATAAACCCATGACATCCCAGTGCAACTTATCTATTTCTTCTTCCAGCTCAACGATCTTTTCATCTGCCCTCAGTGTGCGTGCGTTATATGTTACCAGTTTTCGTTTGGGATAGTAGCTCGATCCCGTCCGGAGATTCTTAGCAATCCCTGCCCCGCCGTTACCATGACCACATTCATACGCGAAGTTAGCACATATCCCGTAACTTCACCTGGGTTTTTATCTGTTAATATGTTTTAAATTTTTATTGCAAGCTTAATTTTATGAGCAAAGACAAGATGAACGGCCAACATACTTCACCATGTAGCTGTTTCAAGACTCTTAACAATAAAAGATTGGAGCGAAATTAAAAAAAAAACTGTATAGATAAGGCAAAGTTACAGATTTGGTTTGAAGGGTTTGATGGTAAATGCTTTTTTTGTTCGTTGTTTGTTAAATATGTACGGTGTATCAAAAAAGGTAGTTTACCAATTTGATAAATGTCATTTCGATGTTAGTAATAAAGCTAACGCTGTATGACGTTCAAACAACATTCAGCTCTAAACTGGTAAACATTTTTTTGGCCCACTGCACTGGTGTGTTATATCCATCATAAGGACATTCCTTGATCATTGAAGGGTTCAGAGATCTTGTAACCGTACGCCCTAATTTCACTTGGCTATGTTTCTGGTATATATACTTTTTCATTTAAAGTATAATGCTATGTACATACAAGAATTGGTTTTAATTATTGGTTGAATATTTAGTGTAAAAAAATATCTTTACTATTTAATTATTATTTATTATTTAATCAATTTTGATTTAAAGCTTGTACTTATATCGACAATCAACTTCAAAAATTAATTAAATAGTCCGAATATTCGACTGTCACCTTATGAATATTTCTTTCCAGGCCGAAGAATTAGGAAATAAATACAAAAAGAAAATATCAACGATAGTCGAATGTTGTAAAGACAATAAACCAGAATTAGCACTCGACGAGCCAAAGGCATTCGAAGGACGAGGGAAAAATACATCGGAATTAGGGCCAGTCAATAATAAGTTAGGGATACTCGAAAGCAGTGATACAAACCAGTTAACAATACTTTCTAAACAAACAATGCCGATTATCGGAGACGCTAACACTAAGGTGCAGACAAAAGAAGAATACAGACCGAAGCCGACTCAATTATTCCCAAATTCAAGCATGGCGGCGGTCCAATGTCGAAAGCCAAGTAAGACTGAATTAGATGGCAAGTTAAAAATGGGTACCACTCTTGAACACAGACCGAGCAAATCCGAATTAATATTCGGTGATTTGCACAAAGATTCAGTTCCAAATAAAATAGACATGTTATCGACCGATGGCCAGGCAGCGGACAATCCGGTATTGGAAGTAGTGACAGATGAACCGCACAAGTTAGATAGCCGGGTAGTTGCGACGACTAGCAAGGAGTACTGCAAATATTGCGCTGCGTAAGTTTTACTTCTTTGATTACATTATTATAGCTAATGCACTCGAGCATTCGATTTTATAGCTCAGAATCTTTGGATGGCTATGCAAAACAGGTAATAAATATAGTATAGGTATACATTTACAGTATTTTACATAACTTATTTTACATAAATGCAATAATTTTATAAAAATTAAGTATGTTTATACAAATTGTGTAGTTACATTAGTAAAATTAAAGTAATAAATACACAATAAAAATAAGAATCATCATAATCATAGTAGCCAAAATACGTCCACTGCTGAACAAAGGCCTTTAGATTTCCACAACGAGTGGCTATATGCTACCCGCATCCAATGGATCCAATCGACATTCACCAGGTCGTCTATCCACCTCGTTGGTGGTCATCACACGCTGCGTTTTTCGGTGCGCGGTCTCCACTCGAGAACATTTTTACCCCAATGGCCATCAGTTCTACGAGCAATGTGCAATCAGTGATCCATAGGGCGAAAACCGGTAGTGATCACCGAATTTTAAGAGGCACATTGAATATTAAGGTCAAAATTCAGAGGTCTCGTCTCATGAAGTCTATGTTCCGGTCTTCTAGCGCTCATATCAAAAACCCCTAGAGCTTTGAACTCCAAAATCGCTTCGAGTGCCTAGAACATCGCGTATCTGTAGACGATTTAAATGGTAGGTTTGTAGAAATTGTCCAAACGGTTGGGTCTTCCCAGAACAGAATTACGACAGAGCGTCTGAAATTGGGTGGAACACCGGTACTTAAAGTCCTTCAGAAGCTATTCAGCTACGTCTTACCCGAGGATATGCCACGCCGTAGGCATGAAACAGAAGCGAGGTGGTGTTCTTCTTCAAAAAGGCGATAACACCCTATTGAAGAATTATAGTCCCATCTCGTTTCTGAGCCATGTTTATAAGTTGTTTTCAAGCGTTATCACGAATCGTCTCGAGCGCAGGTTTGGTGACTTACAGCCCGAACAAGCCAGTTTTCGAAAAGGTTTAGTACCGTAGACCACGCCGCGTGGTGCCGGCTAAAAACACCACCACCCCATTTCATCCCGTGGGTGTCGTAAAAGGCGACTATGGAATAAGCTGGAGGATGGGCAGCAGCATCCTTTGAGTACATTAACAACTCAACTGCGATCGCCAACCCGTCTGTCAAGCTTGGCGATTATATATATATATATATATATAAACCCATAACGGTCATTGTGGTAATCTTTCGGGGAAGCCCTTATTATAACGAGTAATAATCACGAAATCTAAGAAAATATATTATTGGGTGGTATTGAAATGGGCTATACGGCTATATTTGTACTTGGTCCACCAATGTCACGTCTATTTCATTTACGTTTCTATTTCTCGGTAATATGAGATTGTACTTCGTCTGAGATATGATTAAAAAAAACATTGAGATGAAAGTAACCACAAAAATATCCTTTGTTTGATAAATCAAAGAATATATGTTTCATTATTATTAACCAATTTTCAGGTGCTTATGTGAAAGACACTGTTCAAAACGTCCTTGTCGCTATAAATATGATGGTGCTGGAATTAAAATAGGACATGTTAAAAAACACGATCAACACAATAGCTTACAAATACCAGGTCCCATACCAGTTGCAGACAACAATAGTAACAAGGACTGGAAGCAGATAATATTTAGACATCTCTCTCTTGACGGCAAGAGGAAAGACTCGCTAAAGAAGGATAAGAATAGTAAACAGATAAAAAAAACGCTCAGTAAAGATGTAGCAAGTGAAACCAAAAAGGTGACGAACCAAAAAGAAAGCGATTTCGTGACTAACATAAAGACTGTTCCCGAATTTAGAAATTTTCGCATTGTTACACAAACTAGTGAAGAGGAAAGAGATAATGACATAAGAGCATTAAGAAAAAATGCAAGGTATAACAGCGGTCGAAATTTTGGGCGAGAAAATTTTGAAATCGACCAACACCAAGACACTAGGAAAAAGGACACCGATGGAGGAGGAACACAGGATGTGTCACTAAATAATGATTACATTCAGAGTGATAATATGCGGCATACTACGGCGCCTTACAACAATGCAGAACATGAACGGAAGTCAGATCAAAGGCCACACGAACAGACAGGTCAAGACCGCGATATCGGTGAGTTATATTCTTATTCTAGCCCTTACCCGCCCACTTCGATGGGTGTAGTGTCTGTCTGTGATTTCAAAATAAATGCCATTATTTAAGTGAAAACTGCTATTTATACGACGACTAATGTCAAAGTTAAAGTCAAATTGTTTTTATTCATGTAAACCATTTGCTGGCACGAATAGTCAGATTTTAAATAGTTGCACGGTTCTAAGTCGTTGGTCCTATGGAGAAGAACCGGCAAGAAACTCCATGGATATACTCTTTTGAAATTATATATGAAAGTATTACAGTCTTCAATATAATCGTAAAAACTATGTGAGGATAATGCATGCCAATGTGTGGGATAAATACACACATATTTTATAATCATAAAATAAATTACGGTTTTTAGAATGTTTTCCATCTGTCCGAAAATTTGTCTAGAATATGCTCCGAAACGGCTAAACGGAATTCATTGAAAACTTTAAGGATTACAAGAGGAATTTAAACTTACGTTTTCGGGTATATTCCATTTCGATATCTTCTTGGGTTCGGAAGATATAAATATAAATATAATTTACGTGTAGTGAAGCGGACTAGTAATGGCTAGTTATTAATAAGAATAGATTTATTAGCAGCTTTCTAATATTGATTGACAAATAAATAAATTATTTTCTATCTATTTTCTCCCGTCTCCTCACATTAAATTTATTGTCGTCATCCTTTCATACTATGTTAGTTTGTACAATTTTGTTTTCGTTATGTCTGTGTGAATACATATATAATTCTGAGATATTATGTTACAAGATGTTTTTTATTATTGTTTTATTATTATTTCGGCTGAATAAAGTCCACTGCTGGGCACAGGCCTCCCTCAAAGATCACCACACCAACGACGATATCGGTGTGTTGTGTGCTCATTGGGTAGGTTCGCCATAATCGCCACGATTGGCAGGCGGGTTGGCGATCGCAGTTGAGTTGTTAATGTATTCGAAGGACGCTGCTGCCCATCCTCCATCCCACGACCTCGACCCACGGAATGATATGGGTTGGTGTCATTCGTAGCCGCCACCAGACGGCACAAGTTGTTTACTCAGTTCAATTTTTGTTTTCCGAGTATTTATATTGCCGGCTCAGAATGCCAACACCCCATCTCCTCCCATGGGTGTCGTAAAAGTCGACTAAGGGATTAGTCGGAGGATGGGCAGCAGCGTCCTTCGAGTACATTAACAACTCAACTGCGATCGCCAACCCGCCTGCCAAGCGTGGCGATTATGGCAAAACCCCCCAATGAGCACACAACATACCGATGTCGGTCGTTGTGGTGATCTTTGGGGGAGGCCTGTGTCCAGCAGTGGATTTCATTCGGCCGAAATGATGATGATGATGATATTCGTGGTTTGGTGGAGGTTTACAGACTTGCTACTTAACGACTGGGTTACCGAGTTCATAACTGCCATTTGACCAATTCGACATTTTCAATGTCATATGTATATATAGGTATATATATCATATATATATATATATATCATATGTATATATATCATATAGGTAGTCGAGGACACCACTGACATTAACAGTGAAGGAAACCGTGGTGAGGAAAGCTTGTTCAGTCTAAAGTTTAAAAATCATAGTAATTTACCAATATTCTCGTAATAAAATATTCCTATCAATCATATTACAGGAACCCAGGCCAAATATCTAGATGTGAGACCATCGGGGCAGCGTCCACAGCGACTGACGTCAGAGCAAGGAACATATACTGTAGGCTCCAAGCAAACTCGAAGTACCTCACCTGACAACACTGAGTGTGAGATATCGTCTATGACTGACTTACCCTCGGAGCGAGACGGTAAGTATACTGCCTTTCGCAAAAACGAGATAATTCTTTATCACGTAAGTCTGCTGAGACTGCTAGCTGAAACCAGCCTAAGGTATTGCTGGAAGGGGTGGCTCAATGCCTAGCAGACAACCCTAAATAAGAACACCGTGGGGTTTTACGCGGTAATAGTCTGGCATGCTCCTCCACCCTTCCCAGGAGCGAAGGAAGTCCACGAGGATTTCCCCAAGACAAGTGGATTGTCCCGCTTCGGTCGATCGCTATAGTCATCGGTATAACAAGTGCAACCAAGAAGTTCATTAGGAAACTAAATTATGCTTCTGTATCCACCCAGACAACTGAATTAATCTGCTAAAAAGCTATTAATTAATACATGTGTTATATTTTTTCCGTAGCAAATAGTCCAGTCAGGAGCCCTCCGTTATCTCCTGGCGAAGACAAGATGACTTCCACGTACACTGACTCATACACATCGCCCGGCACTAACATCTCGCTCAGTGAAGGAGAAATGCTTGCTACTACGTGTAAGAAACACATTTGGCTTACAAATATAGAAACATAGTAATGTCTTAGGTTTTCGCGATTATAACACATTATAATAAAACAATTTTAAACGGATTAAATCGCGTGTATTATTGATTTTTGTTTTTCCTGCCGTTTCGAACACTTTGCAGGGTTCGTGGTTATGTAACAAAGAGAACCGTTATGTACCAAGAATTAAAAAACATCCTAATTTTAATAGAGAAGATGGCTGGCAGGTACCACCAGTTTGGAATCCGGTTATTAAATTAATAAAATCCCAAACAACACACCACACTAAAAACATCAAGACACTGTGAGTGATTACTGCGTGCACTGAAACAATTTTCGATCAGTTTTGTACGGTATATAAAATAACTTTTTAAATCTGTAACGACGCTTGTCACCTTAGTCATCCTGCGACCACGAACCCTGCAAAGTGTTCGAAACGTCGGGAAAAACAAAAATCAATAATACACGCGATTTAAAACCGTTTAAAATTGTTTTATTATAAAACATAGAAACAAATTAGATTTATTTGGAATCTTTTTGAGGACTGAAGTGGCGGTATAGTAAACTGTGGACGGGTTGCATTAATGATTGTTGCATACAGCAAATACTGGTATGGCTTGCAAATAATGATTATCGCATACGCACCCGCTACCCCAGTGGCCTCCTGCCATAGCGGTAGTAAGGCTCAGGCGTTTACCTAAGTGTTTTCTCCTGTCGTGGGTACAATTTACATAAAAAAATCCATATGCATACACAGCTAGAGCCGGAACAAATACTGAATGTTATACAAATATTTTGGTGCGGGAAACGAAACCGCGACCCGTAGCAAAAAAGAACCTTTATGCGCCAACAGTACAGTCAAGTTGGCTACGAGGAACAGCTTAATTTATTGAAATTCTATTCTGCATTCATAAATCAGACGTTTCTATTATCTTTGTTACAGCACGGAAGATATCTACTGCTGCTCTCAAACCAAGTGTTGCGTAAGTACACATTATTATTATCTTCTATAGACAACAATGTATATAATAAGTACTTCTAATATTTTTTAAGTTTACGAAAATTTAATCCATTGAATCGAAATTGCTTATATCACATTTATTTCATTAATTCTATATACCTACGTGCAACAATGTGACGAGTAATTGCAATGAAATGTAATTAATACAATCCAATCTGATTACTTTGTAATTTAATTACTCCGTAATTCGATTAATAATCAAATTACAATATAATTCAACTATGCCCATCTGGTGGCAGTGCCGTGTGGTGCCGGCTCAGAATACCACCACCCCATCTCCTCCCGTGGGTGTCGTAAAAGTCGACTAAGGGATTAGCCGGAGGATGGGCAGCAGCGTCCTTCGAGTACATTAACAACTCAACTGCGATCGCCAACCCGCCTGCCAAGCGTGGCAATTATTGCAAAACCCAATGAGCCCACAACACACCCATATCGGTCATTGTGGTGATCTTTTGGGGAGGCCTGTGTCCAGCAGTGGACTTCATTCGGCCGAAATGGTGATAATACCCATCTCTGACAGCATCCATACGTGCCGTATACAATTACATTGTATGTGCTATGGTTGCATGTTACCCCTTAGGTACCGAAGATGACTGCTCCGGTGGTTTTAGCCGGTAGGAGTCCGGCATAGCCCTTCGCCCTTCCCCCGGGCGAAGGAAGTTCATGAAAAATTTCCACAGTGTAATGACATATTAACTGTTGCCCGAATTTGTTTGTTTTGATTTGATTTTATACCGAAAAGTTTGGGGAAGAGGTTACACTTAGGCCTTTAATAAAACTAGGAAAGCCATTTACCTCTGAAATATAGGTTACAGCTTATGTCATTTTTGAGCACGCAATGTATCGTAAACAACGCGATCAAAACGTTACGTAATTACTGTACTGTGATATGATATTATTATGCTACTGCGAGCGATGACCTCATAAGTGAACTGTAGCGAAGCAACAACCATTTAGTATTTACATTGCAGATCTATGGGAAAATATGTGTTTATTCAAAATAGCCTTAAGATAACAATTATTTTATACTGAAATCAGTTAATTAAACCTATAAAACTTCTAGTTCATGACAATTCTAGCGCCAGAATTCGAGAATCGTTTCCTGAATCCATGATATTAGTTATTGTTCCGATGTCACTTATACATACAGTAATTAAAACTTGTAACTAGAGGTGTTGTTGCGCTACTTCTTCTTCCAGCCTAAAGTCTACATAATTGTGCAGGGTGGGCGTTTTTGGGGGCTGTCTTGTATATTGTTGACGTTCAAAAAGTACTATTTTTTGTCTATTTTTTACACTCGAAGCAAAAAAGGAGAGGTGTTATAAGTTTGACCACCTTGCAACACTTAAACGAGTGAACCGATTTGGATGTGGTTTTTTTTTATTTGAAAGCAGGTTTTTTAGCGGTGGATCTTGGATATGTTTTATCAAAATCAGGTGAGCCGTTTCAAGGTCATCAGCTCCTTTGTTAGCTGTTAGGGATCTTAAACGCACAATGGGTATGTACTTTACTTTCAAACATGTGTAACTTAAAATTTAAAACTTCATAATGTTATGGTTTTCGTGGTCTGATGCTGCAGCCAGGTTATCCAGTACACTAGTACACTCTTGAAAAAATAATAGCAGATATGGCGTGTTTGGATTCGTTTTGATCAGTACTGTAATTGCGTCGGGGGATTTTTTTATTTTAAATTAAATGTAAGTTATGAATAAGCGTTATTTAATTACAACTAAACTAGACTTTAGTTTCAGCACAACACCCATCACGAACGTGACTTCAGAGAATATGGAAATAACCCTCCAATCTATAAAGGAAGAACTGGCGCGATGCAGGAAGCTGTTGCTCAGTCAACGGCCTTACGAGGTGACCCCCAAGACTACAGTTATTTAGTGTAACTTAGATTAACACATTCCTATCAATCTTAATCCTGAAGGACACCTCGGCATTTTAAAGGGCTAACTGTTAAGACTAGGCCTATGCCAAGGCATAGGTGACGCAGCAAAGAACAGTACTAAATTGGCAACCCAGAGTAGGCAGCGTAGACTAAAGCGACGAGCGCATGCTGCGAAGGAGGGGTAGGCTTACACAGTTGACTTTTAACGTAATAAACAATTTCATCACAAGATTTTTATTAGCTTGAACCGTGTGTATGTACGAATGTAATACTATTTACAATATAGTATTCACCCACTTCTAGCTGTCCAATTGACTTGGCTTTTTTAAGGCGTCGGAAACATCGGTGGCATAAAAATAATTTGACATGACTATGACCTAGTGCTGCTACCAGGATCATCAGCCTATGATTTAAAAAACCTATTTTATTAACAGGCTAAACACAAGATATGTTTAAATAATTAATTTGAATCTATTAGTAAAGAATGAAGTACACAGTTATTATTTTGTTCTGTTATTAGTGTTCTGTAACGAGTATTAAGTAGGCACCATAAAAACTAAAAGGAATAATAAAACGTGTAGCTTCTTATCTAATTAATATCAATATAATTATAGGTTATAAGTAAAATTATGAGCACATTTGTGTAGCTATAGATGTGTTAGGTAATGCCAATGAGAAGCGATACGAAAGGTCATTCAGCTAAAACACGACTATAGAAGAGACAATCGACGATTTTCGATCTCACGTATTTGACATAATGCTTGCTCTAGGTAAATATTACGTTGAGCAAGCATTTGAAAGCTGTTGAAAGTCAAGCCAGTCGTCGGGATCACCAACATTCGGACGGCCATTTTATAAATTCGTGGTGGTAAAACAGAGCTTTTTGACACGGAATAACCGTGTTGGAAAGCGCTGTTTTGTGTGCTTGAAGTGTTTTTGTGTTCTTTTTGAGTCATGGAATATTTTTATTTTTTGCTGTTTGTTGTTATTACTCTATCATTATATTCAATAACCTACATGGCAGTTACTAAGGCTACAGCCAGAAAATGCAGAAAAAACACGAATACATAATTATGTTTAAGAATTACAATAAGTTCAAACAATTGTATATTATGTCTAATAGAGGTGCCATGAGGCACCTCGCACGTTGTGTGTAAACCGTGGATTGGCGCGGTAACCAGCGCGCTTTTCTCGTGCTGAGAATTGAGGTTAGTAGTTACGAAATCTTTAAAGACCATTGTTCAATTTTATTAATCCTTGTAACACACGGTAGTTATCAATAATTCCTTAGTGACACGGTCATGTCACATGTCAATACACAAATATTTTAATCTATATCAGAACTAATATAATTTGCAAAAAGGTTACCAAACCCTGTATTGCACTAGCTTTGTTTACATTTGGTATCGCTTCTGGTTGACATTCCTTTCGATGTTTTTGCTTGATTTTAGTGCCCATATATTATTTACACATCTTGGTTATAACGTTGTTATTACATCCAACACAATATTAAATTTTATACAAATAAATAAATGTTGCAGCCCGTTAAAGGGCTGATCATGAATTATGTTGAAAATCACCTAAACTAAGTGTGAGTGTGAGTGTTTATTCTGAATGTTATTACATGTTTAATTACGCCTGCCGCCGCCTACCAATAATAATGAACATTCCTAGTTAAAATTTATTTCCTACATGAAGTTTGATTTGCCCTACACTAGTAGATAGAATACACTAGTGGAATAATAACATAAATTGGTCACAATATTTAATTTGAAAGACACACAGACAGATGAAGCGTAGACAGTTATAACGTCTCAATATTATTGCTGGATGGATATTGGCTTTCACAATATACAAGGTCTTAATTTAATAGTCCACGATATTTTGCATGGCGCTATAGTGAACGATGAAGATAATGTAGGTATAAAAAAAACTTGTAAATTTGCTGTTTAAAAAATTATTTTATTAAATCACTTATTTCATTACATCCTAGTTCTCTTAGTTGTGATAATATTCACATGCATCTAGTAAGACAGTGGCGGACGGGGCTGGTTGACTGATATAGATAGTCTGTAACGTTAAACAAAACAGACGGCATATAGTAGCGACATCACACAAATGAAAGAAATAGATTTTTACCGTGAGATTTTTTTGTGTTCCGCACATCATCTTAAGCATTTACTGAGCCACCATGCAAAATATCGTGGATTATTAAAATAAGACCTTATATACAGGTATATCCCTAGTTTGAATTGTACTTTTAGTTAAAGGTATTTTATAAATGTTTATGACTAGATAATTAAGTACGTTAGACTGTTGAAGTAAATACATTATTTGTTTATAATAACTGTTGTTTGTGTTATTTAGTTTTTTGTTTTCCTAAGGTTTGATGATGATGTCATGTGATGAAAGAATGTTAGTTAATTCCAGAAATCACCGTTAAAGGAAAGGGGTTTTTGGACTATTTGCCTAGAATAGCAAATAGCACTAGCACTTAACTTTTAGTACATGATGATTATTCGACAAAAAATCCAGAAACCGGGTCTTAACCATTTAAGATTCCGACTCTAAAAAGAAGATACAATACAATAAGCGCTTTGTTCAGATATTTTGATCCGGCTTAGACCCAGCCAGGTTAAATGGTTAGGGCGAGTTCTGGAATAAGCCAAAATTATTACTTTACCGCTGACGGCTGTCAGAATATAATAATAAGATGATCCATTCACTTTTTTAAGGGATTTGATCAAAACCCTCCTTTAGGGAAACACGTCACAGAATTGTAATTTTAACATCTTCCGTTTAACATGATCCGTGTGGTGTCCGGATTGAGAATATAGCACCACTCCATCTCTTCCCATGGATGTCGTAAAAGCCGACTAAGGGATTCTAAACCAGAGGGATGGGCAGCAGCGTCCCTTCTGTGGAACGGTAGCCATTCTGCGCCCACCAACCCACCGTTTTTTTTATTGGTGTCCAGTGGAAATTCTACATGTAACTTCGTGCACCCCGGGGAAGGGCGAACGGGTATGCTGGACTCCTGCGGGCTAAAACCACTGGAGCGGTCATCTTCGGCACCGAAGGGGGCTCCAGGTCCTCGTCAGATCAAATTAGAGCCGTCCATTGGTGCCACGCCTTTAGGCACATCAGCGGTCCCCCCCTCTAGCGGAGGGAAGGTGACTGTAAAGGGTCGCCCCCCCAGGCACTTCTCGGGGAGGATTGTAAAGGATTCCCCCAAGCCTCGCTTTGCGCTGTACTGTGCACATGGCGGCACGTGACCACGTGCGCGCCACCGTCTTCCCGGGGGTCAGCAACCCGCCTGCCGAGTGTGGTGAGCATTGGCAATTTCCCCCCTAAATTACGACACAATTGTGGAAATCTACGGGGGAGGCCTTTGTTCAGCAGTGGACGTCCTGTGGCTGACATGATGATGATATAGACGGATTAAGAATATAGCACCACTCCTACCGTAGATTTAGTTATAGGCACCCTACTCGCCTTTAAAATCTACGAAGCCTAAACCAGAGGGATAATTAGCAGCGTCCCTTCTGTGGAACCATTTTGCGCTCACAAATCCATCTGCTGAGCGGGTGAGCACTGCCATATCCCCAAAAATGACAACATGGCATGCGGTGGTCCCAACCGGTGGTCTATGGTCTTTATCAAGCAGTTTTGGCTGATATGATGACGACTCAAATTATCGGTGCTGCAGATCGCAGGCCACGAGTCACGACAGTCGCAAACAACAGTGCCGGACGACCAGAGTGATCACATCGAGCTGCGACGTTGTACCGCCACGCAGGGCATCGGGGACACCTACGCACCAAAATGTAACTTCACGCTTCATATTGGCACACTCGTGCTGTCTGATGAGGTTATTTTTTCTTAACATTTTTTTTTGTTTGTTTAAAATAAACGTTGCCCCACAGTAGGATTTCTCCTGTGTCGTGGGTGCGTTTACAGACATGAATTCCACATACAATACACCCAGACCCGGAACAACTACCTGCAGGTCATACAAATATTTGTTCCGTGCGAGTGCACCAACCGTGCCCTCAACTATTAGTTAGTGATGGACAATGGACCTAACCCAACAGGGTTGAAGTGTGTTCGGCTGATACTCAGCCCGTGAGAGCTATACAATAGAATAGAATAGATAGTAATGTCCTAGGTTTTCGCTATTATTACTCATTATAATAAAACCCTTTGAAGTGACTGTGTGGTGCGGGCTTAGAATACCACCACCCCATCTCCTCCCGTGGGTGTCGTAAGAGTCGACTAAGGGATTAACCGGAGCCGATGATGAGATGGGCCGCAGCGACCTTCGAGTACATTAACAACTCAACTGCGATCGCCAACCCGTCTGCCAAGCGTGGCGATTATGGCAAAACCCCCCAATGAGCTCACAACACACCCATATGGATCGTTGTGGTGTTCTTTTGGGGAGGCCTGTGTCCAGCAGAGGACTTTATTCGGCCGAAGTGATGATGAAGTGGATCCACATCGCGTATATTATTAATTTTTGTTTTTCTTGACGTTTCGCACACTACAACATTCGTGGTCGCAGGCTGACCAAGGTGACAGGCGTCGTTACAGATTTCAAAAACAGGATTCCGTTAGGTTCAGGATTGTTTTATTATATTAGTTTGATTTTTCTGTGTGGTGTTCGGATTAAGAATTCACCATTCCATCTCCTCTCGTGGAAGTCGTGAAAGGCGACTGTAAGTCGGCGGGATGGCAGCAGCGTTCCTTCCATAGAACAGCATCCATTCTGCGCTTACCAACCCCCCCCCCTGCTAAGCGTGGTGGGTACTGGCGGTAATCCCTCAAAATTACCGAGAAACAAATCTATGAGTCTTTGTACAGCAGTGGGACGTCCTTCGGCTGTTATGAGGATCACGAGTTAGATTAGATTTACCGAAACAACAGATTAATTGCTTTATAGGTCTTATTGCGAGCGCGACTATATATATATCTTGAGACTTTGACGGCGATCGATCACTGTATCCGGAGAACTGGAGTTTTTAATACCATTACAAATAATTGTGCTCGATGAGTAAATGATGGTGTACCCGCCGAGAAGGCAAACGCAAGGAAAGGAAAAAAACGGTGACACTACATGATGTCCAAAACCATGGGAATGTCCTTTTGTGATTAAGTATCCAGCTGAGATAAACATTTATAAGAACTAAAGTTGCCCACCTATTGCATATATTGCGGCAGATGCCTCCATTTTTACTGACTTCGAAAAGGAGGAGGTTCTCAATTCGATGCGTATTTTTTTATGTTTGTACACCGATTACTCCGAGATTTGTGGACCGGTTTGAGCAATTCTTTGACTGCGCTTATCTAGATGATGTCTTAATGGTTTCGATTCCTCTCAGATCGGTGAACCGATTTGAGTCATTCTTATTTTTGTGTTAAATACTGAACCAAATTTGAAAAAGTTCTTACATATATTTACACTAAAAAGAAAAAAATGCAGCTCTTTTTGTAGTTAGGTGGGTCTCTTCGCCCTGAGTATAAACCACAGAAATATAAGGCATACCATATATATCAAGGAGATGAAATGAGGAGATCCATAGAAGACCTAAAGTTGCCGACATAGCTGAAAGAATTAGTAAACTGAAATAGCATTGAGCGGGGCACATAGCTCATAGAACTGATGGCCGTTGGGGCAAATAGGTTCTCGAGTGGAGACCGCAACGGAAAACGCAGCGTGGGACGACCTCCAACTAGGTGGACAGACGACCTGGTGAAGGTCGCTGGGAGACGTTGTGTGAGGGTGGCATGTAACCGCTCGCTGCGGAAATCTAAGGGGAGGCCATTGTTCAGCAAGGAATGTCCGGTGGCTGATATGATGATGATGAGAAAAATATTACGTGCCGCTGTGATTCCCCGAAAATCCCATACCTATCTATACCATAAATCTTCACATACCTCATCATACAGGCGATTCTAAACTCCCGTGACAAAAACTTGGTGCTTACGTGGAAGTTCTACGACCAGAACACGGCCATGTCGCGCATGCGCGCGGGTCGCGTCGTACTGTTCGACTTCTCTACTGAATACGACATCAAGATCACCAACGAGTTTTTGAATTATATGAAACATGTAAGTATGATTATGTTAGTAATGTAAGTGATTGAACGTCTTATTCAATTAGTTGATATTTACGCAAATCATTTTATGAAATCTTTAAGAAACTTACGGATTATCGCCTCTCCATGTCTTCCTCTTCTCGACTGTAAATCCCATATGTTGTTGCAGTCAGTATTCCTTGTTCTCCTCTCACGCTTCGCTTTATATGTGATATCCATGTTGGTAACATTAGATGTCTCCATAAATATACCATGTACCTACCATAAATCAATTATTGAAGAAGCTGCTCCAAGGAGGAGGAGACGGCGCCGGGGTAACAACTGCCCTGGCGCCTAATTCCCATACGCCTGAAACCCCCTGTCGTTGCTATAAGGCGGGGGACCTCTAGATTAGCGGGTGCGTAGATTGAAGAATCTGCGTGCCCATACCGAGCGACCCAAGAGAAGACGGTAGCACGCATGTGGTCACACGCTGCCGTGGGACGCTTTGGGGGATCCTTTACAATCCCCCCGAGGGGGTGACCGCTTTACAGTCACCCTCTCCGAGATGTGCCTATAGGCGTGGCACCAGTGGGTGGCTCTGGTGAGATCATACGAGAACCTGCAGCCTCTCTTAGGTGCTGAAGATGACCGCTCCAGTGGTTTTAGCCAGTAGGAGTTCGGCATACCCCTTCGCCCTTCCCCGGGGCGAAGGAAGTTCTAGAAGAACTTCCACTGGGCACCAATAAAAAGAAGACCTCCCAAAAATCACCACAATGACTGGGTTTGTGTTGTGTGCTCATTGGGGGGTTTTGCCATAGTCACCACGCAGACGGGTTGGCGATGGCAGTTGAGCTTTGAATGTAATCAGTAGGTTGCCAATTTCCGTGGATGCGGTTGCTATACTTATCATCAGGTTGGCTGGAGCTCAGTTGCCCAGGCAATCAGATAAAAAAATAAATACGATATTCCGGTATGTCACAGTACTAACCGAATTTGTTCTTAAGATATCGATAGCCGAAATGATTTTCGACTAGGCAGGCTTACTGGAAATGGCAACTATATCTTGATTAGAAAAGCCGTATTGTCAGTACATACATCACTTATACGAAACTTTGTCAATGATTTACCAGGAGGAGATGCCGATAGTAATCTGCGAGCTGGACAAGCAGGACCAGCCGTTTGCAAGCTGCGCGCTGCCACTGCGAGAAGCGTTGCTACACACCAACAGGAGAGCCGACATTTCTCTTGCCTTAGTATGTCTCTTCAAATAATCATAATCGAAACGTAAATCTCCGTCTAAAGTCTCCGAGTAACAGTACTGTAGGCAAATATATTAACGATAATTTAGCGGTGCTGTCAGACTGATCTTTAGGAAGTAGGTTTCAAGAAACACTTTCAGTCGTCAATTAATCTAAATGAAGCTGGTCAGGTATTATCAGCTTGGTCCTCTTCATCGCTTAGAAAGCACCGAATATTTAAGTTTTCAGATTTTATTTCTGTTTAAAAAAACGTTGCTCCACACTAAGATTTCTCCTGTATCGTGGGTGCGTTTACAAACACAAATTCCACACACAATACACCCAGACCCGGAACAACTACCTGCAGATTATATATGGTCGTGGGTTAGATTTGTTCCGTGTGGAAATCTAGCCCACGACCCGGTGCGCAGCAGCCGACTGTATCAGCTACTGCACCAACCGTGCCGTCAAAATGCTTAAATGAAGTACGGACCGATATATTCTGAGATTCTACAAGCTACAGTGCGTTTCATCTGAGCGATGTACGACTTGCCACAACTACTGTCAACCTTGTAAATTCCGGGCTTGTCGAGGGGAAAGCTGTCCTTTGGCGAACGCAGCATTTCAGACACTTTCTTGAACGGAGTGAAGATAGTCTTTACGGAGTATTTCCGAAGAATGTTTGCAACCTTATCTGTCACTCCCCTCACGTAACTAAATAAAATGACATGGTAAATATCCCGTTTCCAGTTCTAATAATAGTGTCAGTGACCATGTCAGTTTAAAAACTTATATGGACATGATGGCGTTGGGAAAATACGTCTGCCTTCATTTATTATCCAGGAATACCGCCGCCTCTTTATGATTGGTTGTCCTAGTAGACTATGAAAAGGTTTTCTGGTTCTCATGTTGTGTCTATTGACTACAGGTTGCCGGACCTCAAATGCTCTTCGCCCGTGCAGCCAACTGCGAGTCAACGGACGCGCTAGATGCACGCGACGAAATGGGAGTCATCGACTTGTGGTTCATGCTTCAAGCTGATAGCAAGCACCTGCAATTTATTAACAGAGTTATTGCAAGGGTACGAATAATTTTTTAATCATAATATTAGATATTTTTATTTTATTAAAAGCCAGTGTCTAGAGCAAGTCATTCGCCTGGTGCTAAGCGTCACGTATGCCAATAACTTTTTTTTTTTTTATGGCAATTGTGATAACATTTTGCCAGTGTCAAGTCAGTATTAAGTGTATAGTCTATGGTGCCAAGTTAATCCCATAACAATTGTAATGCTACCCGCAACCAGTCCAGTGTGCCACCACTCGGCGCTCGTCACCCGGCAACCCGGTTTTTTCCACCCGTTTCTGTTGTCACGTTGCTCTCGCAGTCTTTGGATCGCGTGTTTTTGACCCGCAAACAAGGTTGGTAATCGTTTTCATTTTCAATTGAAACGATCTTTAGTTCAAACGGGCGGAAAAAACTGTTTCCGAGTACATACTTATCGCGTCTTGGGCTGAGGCGGGACCTCATGAGGAAATTAAATGATGCACTTCCTATCGGTACTTGAAAAAATGGGTATTTAATTGAAACAGTGAATACAGATAATCGATTTTAGTGGAAGGTATCTTAACGCTAAATACAATTTTGTTTAGGAATTTAGACTTTCATGTTTATTAAGTAAAAGCTTCCAGCGGGTAAGAAAGAAAGAAAGAAAACAAGTTTTATTTTGGGCTCACACAGGAAATTACGAAAACAAGTAAAAACATAGAAAACTTTTACAAAATTTAAGCAACCTGTGCGAAGCCAAAAAAGGCCCCTATCTCAGCATAATACAGTAACATTTCAAGAAAAACAAAACATGTCACTCCGCTGTTTTTCAGATAGGACCAGTTGTGGTACATATCCCGCACGGAACAAATATTTGTATGATCTATAGATAGTTGTTACGGATCTGGGTGCCGTATATGCATGTGAAATGTCATCATATCGGCCATACAACGTCCACTACTGAACAAAGGCCTCCCCCATAGATTTCAAGAACTGTATCATCATATTGGGGGGAATTTGCAAGTCCACCCCGTTTGTAAGGCGGGTTGTTGAGCGCAGAATGGCTACTTTTCCACAGAAAGGACGCTGCTGCCCATCCCTCTGGTTTTCAGTTCCTTAGTCGCCTTTTACGACTTCCACAGAAAGAGATGAGAGTGGTGCTATATTCTTAATCCGGACACCACGCGGATGTGAAATGTAAAATGTATACACGATACATGAAAAAGACTAGTGTTGGTCAATTTTCAAAATAAAAATTCTGCGGTCAGCAACGAAGTTTCTTACCAGCAATAATGACACAATAAAACTCCTGTGTGAATAAAAAAAAAGAAGTTAAAAAATAATATTATCACGTGTTTAGAATTTAGGTTAAACATCTGACCGCACACATTGCTTGCTGCTCGAATCTCGATAATCGCACTCACACACGTACAACTGTTTAAAATAGAAAGAGAGGTAAAGGTCACGCCCGAGGATACCCGAACAGTGTCCCTTGAGGTGGCAACTTTGTTAGCGCGCTTTCCGCATTTTGATATCCTGGTGGCGATGAATGCGCTGGTGTATCACCAAAAACGCTCTCTGTCCCAGAGTGGTGAGGGCACGCCTTCACGGCCGCTCGGAAGTTTGAGATGGCAGGCTCGGCGATGTGCACTCGAGGTGTGGCGCGAGCGGCTCATGCTGCCTTAGTACGCCCAAAGACGCATCTTTGAGGCCGCCTTGCTGCTCTTTGGAGCCTGGTTCTAAAGGAGCGAGCGCGTCACATTCAGCCTGACGCAGATATTTACCTGACTCGATTATTTTGGTGCGTACTTGCACAGCATAGGACGTAAGGTCACGGCCTTGTACCACCACTGTGGAAACGATTAGGATACCGCACAGCATAGCTCGAAAAGTGCCTTGTATGTGCTACCGAGCGGCGGATCCTGCTTGATCGGATCGGGCAAGATCTCTCTCTGCCATCAGTAGGCTATGCTGGCAGAGCATACAAATTGGAGTGCTTTGGTCTCCTGTGTGAGCGTTATGCTCCAGAACGAGATCTGAGAGCGAGATTGGGAGAGGACCGATCTCACTCAGAGAAGAACTACATGAAGTCGGGGCAACATCTGACGCGGCGCCCAATTCCAACAGGCCTGAGCCCCCTGGCATCGCGAGTGTGCGTGTTCAGATTGCGGAATCTGCGTGCGCATACCGAGCGACCCGCTGGAAGATGGATTGTGCAAGTGGTCACGTGGTGCCGTAGGCACAGCAGCGAGTTGGACTGGTGCTATATTCTAAATCCGGACATCCCACGGAAACTTAATATAAGTAACACTATGTAAAAAGAACAAAATATTATATCCCTGTTGCAGCCTTCGACACCCGCGATCAGATCAAACCAGTTCTTTCGACACAACTCGCGAATGTTGGAACAAGTGATTGAAGACGATCCATTCAACGAGTTCGTGGACATGGACCTAACGCTTGAAAATAGAAATCCCTTGCCTTCGGGTATGGGTAAAGAAATGACCAAGGACTTCACTACAGATGTGGTGAGTAAGCCTCTCTAAGGTGAACCTAAAGACGCGGCACCAGTCCAATTGTCAAGTTTTTGGGGCCCTCCTCCGTGCAGAAGATGCCCACTCAGGTGGTTTTAGCCGTTAATAGTCCGGCACGTCTGCTGTGGAGGAAGTCCTTGATGGAATGTGGGTTGAAAAAAAGGTAAGGTAAAAAAAAATACAAGATATTCATGGACCTCATCCTAACGCTCAAAAATGGAAATGTCTCTCTTCCATGAGTGGATATCCGAACCGAGGTGTCTATAGTGATGTGGTAAGATATAACTTTCAAGGTACAGGTTTTTAAACTCGGTGTACTGGAGCGGTCATCTTTGGCACCGAAGGGGGGCTCCAGGTCCTCGTAAGATCACACTGGAGAGGCTTAGTAGTACCTTAGTAGGTACACAAAAAAGTTAAAAAATTCGGACTTGAGCTCCGAAAATAAGAATCATGCCGCTTCTGCATCATAGCTTGCATTTCACATTTATATCCCCATGGCTCGAAACCCATATTGCTACAACCTAATTAACATATGAATACCAAGAACATTCATCACGGGAAGCAACCCTGGAATATTCGCTCCGTCTAAACCGTCTGACTCTGGTGTCAGTTGGTTTAGGCGGAGCGAATATTTATCATATTTAAATTATATGATATATGATGTTGGATCTGATCGGAAATTGGCAGCTGATCCTAAAAGTTGTCCATTAAGTGAATCGGACTAAAACTGTCAGATCATATACACATAGCTTGCATTTCACATTTATATGCCCATGGCTCGAAACCCAAATTGCTACAATCTAATTAACATACGAATACCAAGAACATTCATCACGGGAAGCAACCCTGGGATATTCGCTCCGTCTAAACTGTCTGACTCTAGTGTCAATTGGTTTAGGCGGAGCGAATATTTATCATATTTAAATTATATGATATATGATGTTGGATCTGATCGGAAATTGGCAGCTGATCTTAAAATTTGTCCATTAAGTGGATCAGACTAAAACTGTCAGATCATATACACACATGTCAATCAGTCCATAAATTACTGCTCAATATGGGCCTCCCAATAATCGCTATGATAAGCGGTCATATTGCCATAATGATCACGGATGCTTCCGCCCATCCTCTTGTCAATCAATCATCAATATCAATCCTTAGTCACCTTTTACGAAACCTGTAGATGGAGTATAGTCTATTATTTACCAGAAACCAGACGGTAAAGTAAAGTCAGATCAGATCAAACTATGTTTCTATCACTGACCCATTTTTTTCCAGGAATACTCGCATAGATCTCGTCGCTGTGATACGCTGGAATCATCCACAATGCGTCCAGATATGAACGTGCTCACAAGAGCCGAACAAAGTTTCGATGTAAGTGCAAACATCAAAACATATTTTAAATTAGACTATGATTTCGGGACGTTTCGCGCACAGATAAATCAAAACAATATTTTGACTAACCTCAACGTTTCGGCCAAGTTGCATTGACAGTGGTCACGAGAAGTCTTCTTTTCTTTTCGTTTCCCGAAATCGTAGTCTAATATGAGTGAAATTCACGATGGTTTAATAACTTATATATTTTAAATTGTCAGAATTAATTTAACAGAAAATAGTGGAAGTACAATGATAATGTTTGTGATTTTCGAGTTACAATCTAAGAATACTAGCAACGTACACATGGGCTCCCTCAGCGTTATCAGTCCATAGATTTACACATGGCGCATAAAATAAAGGTGTCGTTCATACTGATATGGAGTAAAGTTGGTGCAGTGGCTGATACAGTCGGCTGCTGTGCGACCCGAACAAATATTTGTCTGATCTGCAGGTAGTTGCTCCGGGTCTGGGTATATTGTATGTGGAATTCATGTCTGTAAACGCACCTACGCCACACGAGAAATCCTAGAGTGGGGCAAGGTTTTGAAATAAAAAGTATAGATTACACCATCATCATCATTTCAGCCGAAAAACGTCCACTGCTGGACTGAAGCCTCCCCGCTGGATTAGGGGATTTTGCATTAGATTACACCGCATTCTGCACAATTATAAGATCCTTCTATTCCTATGACGATACCTTTAATCGGTGCCCTTCTCTAAAACCTAATCATGTTGCACACCCTAATTCTGAATGAGTTGAGCATTAGTCTTAGTGTCAATATTAAACATATTTGAAAGCTATATATAGGTACAAATACATTTAATATCTCAATTTAGCGAAATGACAGTTGCTACATGTATATTCGATCAGTTAAGCGCACTCGTATAATCTTTTTATTTAGGGGTTACTTTTTGTATTTGTTTCTATTCCGAACCGGTAATGAGTAGAAAGCAGACATTGATCCACCCTACAACTAAGGCTACATAGAAGAGACGTCCGGGGGGACGAAGCGAAGACCCGGTGCTCTTTTTCCATTCCAAATACATAAAGCGTCGCGATGCAGAATGCATATAGAGGCGACGGGGTGAAGGAGCGACCACCGTCCACGACGTTTTGCTGTCTGCGCCATATTGCAAAACGAACGAAGAGCGGACGCAATGGTGGTGTTTACGGAACTCGGGGAGGCCTGCGCAGTGTTTTCATTTCAGAATTGACGATTTAAGTGTTTTCAATGTAGAAACATAGTAGTTTAGTAACAAATACGGTATATCATAAAAAGCGATAGATTTTACCGTTACTATGTTCTTAACCGCATATCTTTATTATACAGAAATTTAATTACTGTCCATATAACTTGCATAAGGTTAATTTGTATAAATTTGATTATTAAATACTTTCAGCGTCCTATCGTGTGGTTAAAACTTCACACGACTGGTTACATATTAAATCAGGGACTATGTAATTACGTAATATAGATTGGCGCGCATGAAATTTATCTTCATTGTTTTTTATTTTTCTTTTATATCATTTATTTAAACTTCCTTTTTTATCATCATATCGGCCATGCAACGTCAACTGCTGAACAAATGCCTCCCCCATAGATTTTCACAATTCATTGTCATCATATTGGGGGGAATTTGCCAATACTCATCACGCTTGGAAGGCGGGTTGGTGAGCGCAGACCAGCTACTGTTTCACAAACGGTGCTGCTGCCCATCCCTCTGCTTAAAAGTCCCTTATTCCCCTTTTATAACATCCACGGGGGTAGACGGAGTGGTGCTATATTCTTCATCCGGATACCACACCTTTTTTATAGTAGATACTAGCTGGGACCCGTGGTTTCACCCGCGTTTAAATTAAAAGAAATTTAGAGTACTTCGACATAGACACTTGACATAGAATATATATATTGGATTTCAAGAGTTTTATATTTTTTGCGCGAAACCCTAAATATTTTTCTAAAATAAAAGTAGCCTAAGTTATTCCTTATAAGATCAGCTATCTGATAGTGAAAGTCCCGTCTAAATCGGTCCAGCCGTTTCGGAGATTACCAGGAACAAACAGACAGACAGACAAAAAATTTAAAAATTGTTATTTTGTTTTATGTACCGTATACACTTTCATATGCATTCAGTAAAAAGCTGTTAGTTTGACATTACAAATAGACACTTCAATTTTATTTATTTGTATATTCTAAAATAAAAGTAGCTTAAGTTATTCCTTATAAGATCAGCTATTTGATAGTGAAAGTCCCGTCTAAATCGGTCCAGCCGTTTCGGAGATTACCCGGAACAAACAGACAGACAGACAGACGGACAAAAAATTTAAAAATTGTTATTTTGTTTTATGTACCGTATACACTTTCATATGCATTTAGTAAAAAGCTGTTATTTTGACATTACAAACAGACACTTCAATTTTATTTATTTGTATAGATTATTATGAATAGGTCATCAAAAAGAAAAAAAATATGGTAGGCCGCAAAAAATAAAGATTTTTATAATTTCTCTTGCCTTGTGTACACCTCTCCCATATACCAGCGACATTACAGTTGCGATACCGCGATAGTCACAATGTTGCTGGCGCTCAGAAATCGTGTTACCACGAAATCATATTAATTTCAGCCTAGCAAATACCCACCTCTGCGTCGAGTCAGTGGTATCAAGCGAACGCCTTCCGCGCCCTCTGTATCTGAATCAAATTTGGAAGAACCGGTAGGTTACACTTTATTGTCATAACACTTTTGACTACGATTATAGTGCCCGTAGCTGCCGTAGTAGCATTACATTGGCGTAGCAGTAGGACATTCCTTAGTAACCGTACACCCGAATACATGCTTTCCTCCTAAACTGAAATAAGTGTAACAATCACCACCAGTCTTGGCATACAGACAGACAGTGGTTTATAACAAGCTAGGTTAGATTTCGCAGAATTCCGTGTGGTGTACGGAATAAAAATATAGCACCACTCCATCTCATCCCGTGGATGTCGTAAAGGCGACTAAGGAACTCTAAACCAAGGGGATGGGCAGCAGCGTCCCTTCTGTGAAACGTTAGCCATACTGCGCTCACCAACCCGCCTGCCAAGCATGGTGAGTATTGGCAAATACCCCCCAAAATGTGTGTGATACAGTTGTGGAAATCAGTGGACGTATAAATGGCTGATATGATATGATATGATGATTTCATACATCCATCACAAACAATGCTTCAAACCTCAAGCTTTATAAGAGATGATAGTGATATTAACTACAAAGGGTTGGCCTTAAGTAGCATTACAGGGAAATTCCCATCAAAATCCGTCTAATTTGGCATTAGACCTATATAGTCTACTAGTTTCGACCGCCATGGTAACCAAGTTTCGTAACCAGTTTAATCATTAATTAAAGGGAGTCACCGACAGAATTGGTCATATCTTGAAGCGTGCTTCCATTAAAACCTACTTCAAGCCGTATAAGATCAGCCAATTTCTCAAACCGGTGAAGTGTAACATACCTTTACAAGATGCAGGGGTCTACGAGATAGCTTGTGATTGTGGATTGTCACACATAGAGCAAACAAAGCGTAGTATAGCCACCAGATTAAAAGAACACATAGCTGACGTCAAGCATAGACGCTCCACAAAGTCTGCAGTGTGCGAACATGCCTTAGACAAACCCAACCATTTTCTTCGTTTCGATCAACCTCAAGTCCTCGCGAAAGAGAACCGATGTGTACCAAGAATGTTTCGTGAGGCTATTGAAATTAAAAAACATCCTAGTTTTAATAGGGAAGTAAAGAAAGAAAGAAAGAAAGAAAAACTTATTCATTGATCTACAACAAACGACGTACATACAACAATTATGTTTACAAATTTAGTATACCTAACTACTATGTTGATCATTTTTAAGGACTCAAAATAATATTAAAAGATCGAGTCTCTAGATGCAACAGCGAAGAGAGACCCCCCCGTCTCGCTACCTGTATAAGTATAATTATGGGATCACAAATCGGATCATGATAAGATAAGATAAAAGATACAAATATTTTTTATTCATGTAAACCATATACAGGCACTTGTGAATTGTCGAGACTTTAATTGCCGCGTTCCAAGATGTGGATTTCCTATGGAGAAGAACGGGCAAGAAACTCCATGGTTTCTTTTTAAATTTTTAAATCATGCAACTGACACATACATTTTTGTACAACCTAATTGGCTTCAAAGTGGCTACAATAAATGCTATTTAATGTATTCTCACATAAAGTATAAATCACATAGATATATTTTACAATATTTTTTTAGCCTCAATTACTTAAAATGGCAACTGGTTATTCAAGAAAGATACTCTTCTGTGATAGAAGAGACAAATCAGAGAGTCGACTTGACTTTTTGAGAAATTATTTGTTGATAACTAAGTTGCGTATTAAGAAAACACTGTTCTATCGCAACTAGTTGTCAGCAAAGAGTAAAAATTCCTCTTTCGCAACTTGGTGCTAAGCTTGGCTGCCATGGCGGCCGAAACCAGTCGACTTTAAGTTATTCTAGTATTGATATCTCTATCACTATTAGAACATGCCTACTCTGGTATAAACATTTATAACGAGATTAACGTTTCAGGATCGTGATTCATCGGACATAATAGTCAACGAAGTGGTAAGTTCCAACTAACCTACTGTACATCTCGTTAAATTATTCCGATCAGAATTTTTTTATTCCCGAAAATAGCCGAAAGCATAGGCAAACGGTTACAAATTAACGTACTGTAGTGTACTGTGATTCGGTAAGAACTCACTAGTAAATTCATTTCTGTGGCTATTATGTAAGAACTCACTTGTATATCCGAAGTGAAATCTCTAATACCGTATTGTTTCTACTACTTTTCACTGCGGATTCATAAGTGAGTTTGCTTCATTATAATAAAACACTTTTAAACGGATTCTATCGCGTATATTTTACGCGACTAAGGTGACAGGCGTCGTTACAGATTTTAAAAAGTAATTTTATTTTATCTACCGTACAATTTTAATCAAAAAGTTAGTTTCGATGCACGCAGTAATCACTCATATAGTGTCTTTATGTTTCTTAGTGCGGTATCTTGTTTGGGACTTTATTATTTTAATAACTGGATTCCAAACAGGTGGTACCTGCCAACCATCTTCTCTATTAAAATTAGGATGTTTTTTAATTTCAATTTTAGCCTCAAGAAACATTCTAGGTACATATCGGTTCTCTTTCGCGAGTACTTGAGGTTGATCAAAACGAAGATAATGGTTAGGTTTGCCTAAGGCATGTTCATACACTGCAGACTTTGTGGAGCGTCTATGCTTGACGTCAGCTATATGTTCTTTTATTCGCTATGCTACGCTTTGTTTGCCCTATGTATGATAAACCACAATCACAGTCAATCTTGTAGACCCCTGCATCTTGTAAACGTATGTGACATTTCACTGGTTTGAGAAGTTGGCTGATCTTCTTGTGCGGCTTGAAATAAGTTTTTATAGAAGTACGCTTTAAGATATGACCAATTCTGTCCGTGACTCCCTTCATCATCATCAGCCTATCGCAGTCCACTGCTGGACATAGGCCTCTTCAAGTGCATGCCACTGATCGCGATCCTCGGCTACTCTCATCCAGCTACTGCCAGCCACCTTGCGCAGGTCATCACTCCACCGAGCTTGGGGGCGTCCCACCCTACGTTTACCAAGACGCGGTCTCCACTCAAGAACACGTTTTCCCCAACGGTTCTCGGTTCTACGACTAATATGGCCTGCCCACTGCCACTTCAGCTTACTAATCCTATGAGCTATGTCGATAACTTTGGTTCTCTGTCGGATCACTTCATTTCTGATTTTATCCTTCAGAGAGACTCCGAGCATAGCCCTCTCCATTGCTCGCTGAGCGACTTTAAACTTGTGGACCAGCCCTACCGTGAGTGTCCACGTCTCGGCACCGTATGTTATGACGGGTAGAACGCACTGATTGAAGACTTTAGTCTTTAGGCTCTGTGGAATAGATGACGAGAATACTCGACGTAATTTCCCAAATGCCGCCCAGCCCAGCTGTATTCTTCTATTGGCATCCCTCTCGAAGCTGTTTCTACCCAACTGCAGGGTTTGCCCGAGGTAAACATATTCCTGAACAACTTCGAGAGTGTTGTCGTGTAGCGCAATCGGCTCCGGAACCACATGTTGGTTAAACATGACCTTGGTTTTATCCAAGTTCATCCGAAGACCGATGCGTTGAGAAGAATCAGCTAGACTGTTTAGCATCTGGTTTAGATCCTGCAACGATTCGGCCATTATGACGATGTCGTCTGCAAATCGCAAGTTTGAGATGTACTCGCCGTTTATGTTTATTCCACGTCCTTTCCAGTCCAGCGTCTTAAACATATCCTCCAATGCATTTGAGAACAATTTGGGGGAAATAACGTCCCCTTGTCTCACACCTCGATGCAGGGGGATATGCTCAGACAGCTGGTTCTGTACTTGGACGGCCATAGTGGCGGTATCGTACAGACATCTCAACACTTGGATATATCGCCAATCGACTTGGCATCGTTGCAGGGATTCCAGAACGGACCAGGTTTCGATAGAGTCAAAGGCCTTCTCATAGTCCACAAACGCTAAGCACAGAGGCTGATTATACTCTTCAGACTTCTGTATAATCTGTCGCACTGTGTGAATGTGGTCTATGGTGCCATACCCTCCTCGAAACCCGGCCTGTTCCGGCGGTTGAAATTCGTCGAGTCGTCGCGCAAGACGATTTGTTATGACTCTTGAAAACAGCTTGTAGACGTGGCTTAGGAGCGAAATAGGTCGATAGTTCTTCAAAAGGGTCTTGTCACCCTTTTTGAAGAACAAAATGACGACGCTTCTACTCCACGCCTCTGGAGTTCTCCCATTAAAGAGAACAGAGTTGAAAATTTTCTGGACCTCCTTTAGTACAGGTTCACCACCTGCTTTTAGGAGCTCCGTTGTAACTCCGTCCTCCCCAGGGGCTTTTCCATTTTTTAGCTGTTTAAGAGCCAGCACAATTTCGTCTAGGCTGATCTCTGGCAGGTCCTCAGTGAAGTGGCGGATCAATGTGGCCCTGGAATCCTCATTTTCGGGGTCAGGTTGAGAAGCATGCGAAGCATATAGCTGGCTGTAGAAGTCTACAACTTCCGAAAGGACCTCCGGCCTTGAAACAACGACGTCCCCTCCTGTTGTAGTCAACTTCGTCAGGTGGCTTCTCCCAAGACTCTGGACGAACACTTTCGACCCCCGGTTCTGCTCAATCGCCCTTTCTATAGAAAGGGTGTTGGAGCGCCTGAGGTCACGTCGTACCAGTTTATTAATTTTTCTATTGAGTGCCCGGTATTCTGACGAAGTGACTGGTGGGTTTTCCTCCAAAAGTTTCGACTTCTTGCCTTTACGCTGCATTCTGCAAAATCTCGTACCTTCCTCCCTGAGGATTCCTACCACATTCTCGAGGGTCTGGTCAACGTCTTCTGTGGTTTCCACGGCAGCGAATCGGTCTTCCAGTTTTGACTGGAATGTTTCAGATCCCATCATGGTTTTGAGAAAGTTGGGTCGGAGCCTGGACTTCGTCAAACGGACACGTTCAAGCTTATAGTCGATATTCAGAGTGCCTCGGACCAGTCGGTGATCACTTCCAGTGTTAAATCGGTTGATCACGGAGACATCTCTGAATATATGCTTCTTGTCCGTTATGATGAAGTCGATCTCATTTTTGGTCATAGTGTCGGGGCTTTGCCATGTCCACTTCCTTTGGGGCTGTTTCTTAAAGAACGAATTCATTAGGAAAAGCCCCTCTTTCTCGAGGAAGTTGACAAGCATTTGCCCCCTATGATTCCTGCTGCCAAAACCGTGGGATCCTACTACCGACTCGCTGCAATTCTGTACTCCCACTTTAGCGTTAAAGTCCCCCATGACAACGTTGTAGTGGGCCTTTGTGGTAAAATGTAAGGCCTTATGTATCTCTTCATACATAGTTTCCACTTCCTCATCCAAGTATGTCGAAGTCGGTGCGTAAACCTGCACAACCTTGAGGCTGTACCTCTTGGTGAGCTTGATCACGAGGTACGCTACCCTGTTCGACACACTGGAGATTTCTACAACGTTGTCAGAAAGAGCCTTGTTTACCAGGAACCCTACGCCACCTTGGGATAGCTGGTCTCCCTCTCGGAAGTACATAAGGTGGCCTGACTCTAGGGTGACGGTGTCCTCTCCCTCTCTTCGGACTTCACACAACCCCAGAATATCCCACCTTATCCTTCCGAGTTCTTCTTCGAGCTGCGCCAGGTGCTCGTCGAGTCGTAGCGTGCGTCCGTTATACGTTGCTAAGGTCAGTTGGTGTTGGCGGCTGTCCGTAACCCGGGGATTCTTCGCACCCCCTACCCTGCCGTTACCATAACCGCCACCGTGATCAGGGATAGCAGGGCGGCCGGGAACTAGGGGCCGTTTTCTGCTATGTACTGCCATTATGAAGGGTTTGCCCATAATCGCCACGCTGGGCAGGCGTGTTGGCGATCGCAGGGCGTAGCTAGTCGCACTGGTGACGCTGCTGCCCGTCACCAGCCTGTGGAATTTAACTGCTACGCAGGTTTTTAGATGGATATACCGCCATTAGTCGGTCGTCAGAGCCTCGTTCGTTGCTCAGCAGGATGTGCCGCGGGCAGGTGAGGTTGACTTGGAGCACTGAGATGGATTTTTGCTCCCTTACATCCCCTTCCTTCCCTTAATAAATGGTAAAACAGTGGGCCGTCGATCAACCGTGGTGGGTTTCGGGCGGCTTCTGCGACGGGGATGTGGAGCTTTCAAATTGTTATTTTGAAGAACTTGCTTCACATGGTTAAGCTCCCCTGCCAGGTGGTTGGCCTCGCAGATGCCGTGTGCTCTCTGTAACTGTAGCTAACCGACAAGGATGGTGGTGAGATTCACCATTAAGGTATATCTTCTCTATGGGTAGGCTTTCTATACACAGTGTGGCTAACAGAATGATCTGGATTATGGATGAGAAGTATGTCAAGAAAGGCCAAGCAATTGTAATCCTCCAATTCCATAGTCAATTGAATGTTACTATGTATTGAATTTAGGTGTTTTAGGAATGCAGAGACCTTATTGTGAGGTAAGATGGTAAATGTGTCATCTACGTTTGAACATCTTTGGTTTAGCCGGGGCTGTCATCAGTGGCCATGGGTTCACCGGTCTCTCCTGTAGTCGCCGATATTTCCATGGAGGACTTTCGCTCCGCAATAAAATATTATATTTATATAATAAATAATTTCGTATTTGTTTTTTACTACTTTTCACAGCGGATTTAGAAGCGAGTTCTTACATCATAGCCCTGCTGAAGTACCTTTCAAAAGTGTATTTGAGGGCTAAAAATGAAACTATTTTTTTTATTAATTAAAATCTATTTATTTCGACAGTAACATCCATATTTATCCTCCTTACTGTGTCAGTTATTAGACAGTGCACCAGTGTGTGTGTAACCTATGCCTATACAAATATAGGCCATAGGGATATCGGGTTAGTCAGTGTCTTCAGGATGGTGTTGCTGGTCTCTCTCACTCTATATATTTTCATTATTTATACTACCAGATTATTAGGTTTTTCGCCTGTCATGCGACACACCTACTAATAACAAATTCAATTCCCAGGAATAGCCCTACGTGGCTTCACACTATGCTCGTCACCTCGAGAACGCTCGCATCCGTTGGCGCTGGGGACGCTTCCTTTATGTCATAGACAAAATAACAATGAGTGCGGATCGAAGCGTGCATTCGGAAAGTTGCACAGAGTTAATTTTGGACTCTTAGTCGATTTTTACTTAAATTCTATCCTCTTTAGTATATATAAACTGACTAATTGTGTAAAAATCTCTCGTCCTTCGTAATATGTATGTATCCCTCCAATATTTTATGTGTTTCTTCCTCATTTACTAATAAGTATATATATGTTAATCTTTTGCCGTAGCCGCCCATGGCATCAACATCGAGGCCCTATCAGAATACCAGCGGTGTAGCATAAACTGCTGCAGCATATGCTGTATAGTGACCTTTTTTGGCCTCGTACAGCACTATTAAGCCATATACTTGTATATTTTCTTATTATTTTCGTTTTAATTTTCATTGTGTATGAGACCAAAATAAAACTTTTTCTTTCTTTCTTCTTTCTTTCTTTCTAGATATCACTTATTTTAGGCTCTTATTGTCCAGTAATTTCACTAGCTACAGTGCACTTCAAACTGGAACACAGTAATGTCTAAAGTTTAAATACTAGATTATTTGGCACTACGATGGTACCCACCTAGATGGATTCTTGCAGTAAGCGACCTCCTTTTTTTATTGGTGCCCAGTGGAAATTCTGCATGAACTTCCTTCGGCCCGGGGAAGGGCGAAGGGGTATGCCAGACTCCTACCGGCTAAAACCACTGGAGCGGTCATCTTCGGCACCTACGGGAGGCTCCAGGTCGTCGTATGATCACTCTCCTCCTAGCAGTATAATATTGAGGCGACTCTAGCGCACTAAGACTTAGAAGTCCTCGTAAACAAGTTAGGTGGGCTACAGTAGCTAGAGAGAGACCCAACATCATCATGAAGTCTTTGTTATATGATAGTCATAGCGCATTGTAGATCCAAGCATATATTTAAAAAATATTTATACCATACCATGTTTATTTCATTAAAGTGTGTATATCAAAATTTAATTGTTTCGATTAAATAAAAAATAGTGAGGTGTCTTATTGACACCCGGTTCAAACAGAGTTCCTTTCGCTATACCTTTTTGTGTTTGTATTAAGTAATGATTAAATAAAAAATAAAGAGTCTGTATAAAATAATTAAACGAATCATAAAATGTGAATAAATGGAAATAAAGTTGGCATTGCAGATCAATTTCTAAAATGTTAGTGAAAATAAATCACTATTTTATTATTTCTTATAAATACATAAAAATTGTACAGTTTTAATTATTATTTTACAGCACATTCTACAGCAGTAATAAGTGGAAAATAAATAAAATTATAAATATTTGTGCATCTTCTCAAAATTGACGGCAATCTGAATCGATTGAAAGAAGTTTTAGTTTCCTTGGTGATCGGGAAGTGCCTCAAAAATCACTGCAAAAAGATGTCGGTTTTTGGTGTCGGTTTTCATTGTTACACTTTTTTCAGTCTAGCGCCTCAGCGTGCAAACTAATCAGAACGATAACGTGCGACAAGGTACTCCGTTCAAATTAAGAACACGCTTTGCAGTTCGAGTTTAAAAATAAATAGGTCTGACTCACATTACGTCCGTACACGTCCAACGTCTTATCGCATGATTACACTTTTTATATTTGCTTGCATTCTTAAATCACTGCGTCACCTTAGAAAATAATACCAGACCAGGTATAATAACAACTGCAGATATTTCGATATACGGCGGCGTGCGTCCACTCTACGTCAAGCCCGAAGGTCGGATCTGGTAGTTGGATGACTGACTCACCCGTCACACTCGCCCCCGCATGCAAATAGCATTCGAAATTGTAATTGATATATAATTATTTTACATTTGTGTTTACTGGGAATACGGAGATACTGGCACGATTTAATGAGATGTATTGAATTTATAACTATCGTATTACCTTAAATTTTTTATTAATATTCGAGATATAACGACGGCCCACATCCAGGATGTCTTCTGTGTCGAGCTGCCTTCCTTTAACTAGAAAGGCGTCAACCCTCAGGTGGTCGATTTGTACTTTATAATGCAAAGTGATCTAGTTTAAAATTCTCTTCTTCTTCTAAATCAAAAAATTTTTAGAGTTATAGACACTTTAAAAACTCGTTAATCTAAGGTTTAAGGCATCCTTTTAGTACAGTAATTAGAGCCGAAAACTAGCTCAAATAACTAATAAAAAAAGGTTTCATTACTAATTGAAAATAGTTTTCTGGACAAATAAGACCTTATATGATGGATGAAAATAATTGCAAATAATGTGTCTATGAGTCATCAATCTAAGTATTATGTTTTTTTTTTATAAATAACGATACTATGTTAACTTTACAAATACTATATTAATTTACAAATATCAGGCAGTCTGTCATACATGATTGAACGTGCAGTAGTTAATAAACGCCATTTTCCCGCCAAAATCAACATCAAAATGCTTTATTGTGAATCATAGGTACAGAAGATGTTTAAAAAACATAAAAATGATGAGATATGATCAGGGGTGCAATTCCTTAAGCTTATTAGTTAATAAATTGATAAATTAATATTATTGATTATTTAAAGATGATAGGATGTAATATTAAATCTAATACAGTATGGAACAAAACATGGTCAGAATATCAGATACAAGTTATACTATACTACTATACAATCAGCGTTCAAAATCAATTATTCGGCTCGTTTTAGTGCATTATAATTTCAGAAATCTGTCAGTGTAGTAATTTTTGTCAACTAGCAATTTATAAATATTTAAATTAATTAATTTCTTGAACATGTCCAATAGCCCGTGGAAGGTTAGCGAATATCTACGGACATGTGTAGTAAATTATGTATGTTTTTAACTGTGTATGCTTTCGTGTAGTAAATTAGATTTGCTGACAAGCCACTCTCAATAAAAAATCTGTATTTGGGATCCCAGTGCGATATTCAAAGAACTCTATATCGCTTTTTACAATTTACTAGTATAATCATCATAATTATGTTATAAATGTGAATGTAAGTTTGTTTGTTACGCTTTCACGCAAAAACTACCTAACCGATCATCATTAAACTTTGTACACATATTCTTGGAGGTATTAGAAGTAAAATAAGATACTTGAAGAAGATATATTTAATTAATGGCTTCGATGCCAGCGAAGCCGTGGGTAAAAGCTGGTTAATATATAAACAAGGTAGGGGTTTCAAATTTATAAAGTGGAGGCCCCAATTTATAAATTTGAGATCCCTGAAGGGCATGAATCTGAAGGCCAATTCTCGAAAAAAAAAAAAATTCAAAACATAGTTCCGATCTAGTCTCAGTGTCATAAATGTCACAAATGGTATTCTCCTAAACTAACAAACAACGTGAAACGTGAACTTACACTGTGATGAGATCGAAAATTGTTCGAAAGTTGATTGAAGTCAAAACGATATTCTGCTAACATTTCGAACTGTCACATGTACTAAATTGGCATTAAATAAACGTCAAAATTGAGATGGAAATGAGACTAGATCGAGATTACATTGAAATCCGACGGAACTTTAAGAGTAGCAGAATACCATTATTTCGGTCGATTCATAATTTAATCTCAGTTCAGTTAAGTTTCAGTTATAGTGTAAATTAATTACTAGAATTGGCCCTCAGTTTACTAGACTACATGATTTAGATCTTAGCATTGCTGTTGAGCTCTAAATGCTTTCTTGTTCTGTAGAATTACCAGAATATTACACCATACCGTGAAATTGAGGCTTTTGAACTTTACATCATGATAATAAAGATTCTCGATTATATGTTCGTTTAATATCTAAAGTCTATATTGTTTCAGGAAGCCAAAATCAAATCATCGAGTGATATGAAAGCTGCTTTTGAAGTAAGGAATCATATGCCCTGCCCCGCAATGTCACTTTTATATATTTGCGCATATTTCAGAAATTGATAAACGTATTTTGTTTCGTTCCACTAATGGTTAAATTATCTGAACTACACTAACATTTATTCCGAAAAATTTGCAATATTGTCCTGGCTCATCTAGGTGTTTCACGGGCGCTTGGTAGGATCCTTTACAATCCTCCCCGAGAAGTGCCTGGGGGGGTGACCTTTTTGCAGTCGCCTTCCTTCCGCTAGAGGGGGTAACCGCTTTACAATCATCCCCTTCGTGATGTACCTAAAGGCGTGGCACCAATGGGCGGCTCTAGTGTGATCATATGAAGACCTGGAGGCTCCCTTAGGTGCCGAAGATGACCGCTCCAGTGGTTTTAGCCGGTAGGAGTCCGGCATACCCCTTCGCCTTTACCCGGGGCGAAGGATGTTCATGTTTCCACTGAACACCAAAAAAAAAGAAAAAAAATTGTGTTTTACGGGCGCAATATCGGGAGAGGGCTAAACCCGTGCGGAGTAGGACTAAACGGCGCAACAACACACAACAAGCAACGGGGTAACATACGCTTGAGGGGGCCAGCGTTATAGGCCCCCCGCCTCGAATAATGCGGGCGCGCTGATTGGGGAGTCTGCGTGTTCATACCGAGTGACCCTGGGAAGGCGGCGCGACGTAGCCACGTGGCGCCGCGTTCGCAGCACAAGAGGATCCTTTACAGCCCCCCCGAGAAAGCCTCCCGAACGTCACCCCTCTGGTAGAGGGGATGACCGCCTCATAGTGTGTCTGTGTGATGTGATCATGATAATGAATAAAAAATTGCCATTTTCACCGGCAGTTGGTTTATTTCCAAAAAGTATACCCATATTAGATCTTTAGCTCTTTGCTCTTGAAACTAGGTTTCATGCATACGTCCCACCAGCACCGCGCTATTACAGCATGAGTCTAGGCTAACCACTACCGGTGGTCGTTAAAGGTGATTGAGGGATAATGTCAAAAAAATGCCACTATACTATAAGCCAATAGCAGCAGACTGTGAACACCAGTCTATTCCTAGCGCGGTAATTATGGCAATGTACCGCGACGATAAATTATTGCGGTAATAGGAGGTACTCGCCATGCCATGTGAAATAATTCCACGCACGAAAAGCGAACGTGACCCAATAGTTATTGTAAATAAAATAATGGAAAATCTAAAAGTGCACACCTGGAGCTTATTTACCATGTGAGCGTTTATTAATGATTCATTCAAGTCAAATGTCAAACGTCGTGCAATATAAAGTTGTAGATAATAATTTGATCGATATGATTTGAGTGAATGTAATCGATATTTTTTGGTAATAGTATAGCACTTCATCTCCGCTTCACTTTCGTGATGTACAAAATGAAAATATCGCGTTCGTAGAATTATTTCACATGACATACCCAATGAGAGCCGAGGGCTGATATGATATTTATACCATCTGTTTATAAATATTACTGATTGTTTTACTTATTTACTTCCTGTTTTTAGAGAAGCGGTCCTCTTAAAGCCTTCGCAAAATGGCCTAGAATTATAGATGACGTAAGTTCTTTTCTAATGGCACAACATCAGCACACGCACAAACAAAGACATAAATACAGAGAGCTAGGACAAGTGTTTACATCAATAACAGACATGCACGACAAGCAAACACTACAAAATAAAATAAAGTTGTAATTTTGGATTCTTATAAAATTCATTCAAAATTGCATTGAGATAATAAATAATAATATGTAAAACGTAAATTAATCACGACAAATAATAATTACAGAAGCAAAGTCAAGTAAAGCTTAATTGCATTGAAAACATATTATTGAGTAAACTAATTCATGTAAACTGAATTGAAAATAATAAAATGTAAATGTAGATAAATCAGAGAATAGCAATATAAAACAAGTAAAATGGAGGTAAAAATATATAAAATGACAGATCATATTTAAATTATTACGGATCACCTCTTTGTTTAATGATTTCCCTTCTTAACCACCTGGGCCCCCGTGCAATATATCAAGGCTGAGTAGATAACACCAGCCGTTGTATGTAGAGGGCAGTCTCATTATTGGGGAGTTCATGCCATCACTGGTTTGCATGGAGGGATTTTGAACACTATGTTGCACCTTGTCCAAGCCAAATGCTGGCTTTGGTAACATTTAATTGAAGGTGCTCTAATAGTCCGTTGCAAGATGTGGAACCCCGTAATTTTTTTTGTAGGCACTGTCTACCGTACACCTGTTTTGTTGAAAGTGCATAAACCAAAGAAATATAATCTTTCTTCATATGAACATCTCGTGCTGATACCAAGGGTGGTTAACGCAAGGTGCCTTGTGAAGGATCTCTGAAGGGACTCGGTGTAGTCAGAGTGGGTGGCGTAATGTGGGTTCCAGATGACGCTACCGGTGGGATGCAAAGGCATTAAAAAAAGTTATCTTAGTGACAGTAAGCCTGAAGACTTTAGTGCTGCGTTTGATATATCCCAGAATTTTATCACCCTTGTTTATCATGCTTTTGTAGTGTGAGGTGAAGCTTAATTTGGAATTCAGATTTACTTTTTAGTCTCTAACTTCAGTTACAACATCGATATGCTCGTCATTTATTTGGAAACCAGTCTTAAGTACCGTTTGTTCTGTTTCTCGCTCGTAAAACGAATGTGTTGGCATTGTGAGGCATTTAATTGGTGCAACACATCGGACTCAGTTTTAATCGGCTTACATCAATTCAATATGCGCTAGTGAGTCAATTTGTGGTGAGATTTTATATCGTTGTCAAACAGGGAACATTTACAGTGACGAATCTAGCGAAAGATTTCGTTGAAGAATAACGGGAAAAGTATTGGATCCAAATGTGAGCCTTGTGGTACTCCAGATCAAGCGATATATTTGTTAGGCTCTTACCCACTAAGAACAGTTAGTACAAATATTTTTCCTTCTCGTAGTCCAGACAACTTTGGGATAATACCAAAAAAAGAGGACTACAAACTTACGGAAATGTGGTAGAGACATGGGAATCATTGAGAGGAGATATTTATTAAGTAGTGCTCTGTTTGCTACCAAAACAAATAAAGGGTAGGCCATATCTTCTTAAAATAAAATAACAAATTGTCAAGTAATTAGCGCACGAGAAACGTCGTTAGATAGCACATTTCCATTCAAATGGCTTTGTTGTTAAACAAAATTGCCGCTACTGTAGTACTGAACATCATTTTATTAAGTTTTGGAAAGTCAATTACATTATGGCCTTCCTGTATAATAAGTATTAAAAAGACAATATATTACTTGTTACTGACATCGAATTCTTTTTTTACAGGATATGACATCTCAAGCGCAGTCCAGCATAAGCTCTTTAGTACGTAGCCAATGTCATATATTATCTAATATTGCCAAAGAATGTCCACATCAAATATTGCCAAAGAATGTCCACACCAAACATTGCCAAAGAATGTCCACATCAAATATTGCCAAAGAATGTTCACTGCTCAAACTTCACGCTCACTTCCACAAAGGCCGGAGATGCTTCCCCCCACATAAATAGGAAATAAGCCTCCCCGTAGATTTTACAATTGTGTCATCATTTTGGGGGGAATTTGCCAGTACTCGCAACGCATTCCCTTAGTTGCCTTTTACGACATCAACGGGAGAAGATGGAGAAGTGCTATGTTTTTAATCTAAACACCACACAGATACTAAGTAGGTAGTCCGTAGGAAATCTTGCGGGGATGAGTAATATAACGACCACTTGTTGTAAATTGGAAATAAGAAAAATAAATCATTTTCCCACTCAACATTTTGTGCGTTGTTGATCGGTAATTTTATATGGAATCTGTTGTTTTATTTATTTCTCATTGTTGTACAACCGTAGGTGTGCTTCAGCGTATAGTATATTATCCAGTAGAATTATCGCTACCGATACTAACTGTCGCTACATGTCATATCGCTAGTGTATCATAATATTTCGTTGTGCAACGAACGGGAACATCCCCAAAATTTACAAAACTTACGGCCGAATACTGTAACTCCAGTTAACATTATCTCCTGCTTAAACTATTCGATAAACTTGTTTCCATACGAAACGGGGCGGCTCAAATAGTTAAAGCGGGAACTAATATTAACTGACGTTTCAGTATTCCGCTGTGAGCGAGTCATTGACATTGTCTTGAAATTTGTGCGTTAAAATCAACTTATATTAATTTAAAAACTATGCATCTGCACTCTTATTGTTAATAATTCCTAAGTCTTATGAAGCAATGTATAAATAAGAAAGATTCAGAGAAGTACAGTATTAAAAAAAAAATGCTCTCAACACGAACCTAATAATAATCAATTGAATAAATTAAACAACCACAATAAGTTATCAAATTCAGCTCAGTTCAACATTTAAGTAAGTTATTTAAGACAGAGAGGATAAACTATGAAACGTGTACAACTTCATTGCCTTTTCTGTTGATATAAGAAATAAGCTAAGTGTACTTTTCTCAATGCCTGTAATTGTCCATTAATTTGATTTACATTTTTTGTTTAGGTTAAAATTCTTTAAGATATCGGTTTTATTTATTTGCCCCAAAAAAAACGCCATGTTCCTATTTTACATCTTGTTAGTATTTCTCGTCTGTAAGAAGATTTTAGCATCATGGAATAAAAATATGTTAACACTTTATAAAAGGGAATTTAGTATTATACACCTCTGCAACGACCTCGTGGCTAGTGTGACGGCTACCACAATACGCGAGCGACATTTCGCATAATACGTGGAATAAAGGGAAGTATCTTTCCCGCAAATACGAATAAATAGAGTGCGAAGAGGGAAATTATCGTGGCTAGTGCTATGCTAAAACGCCTTGCTATAGAAGTTAACGCGGGTTGCATGCTGTCTAAAATGTATGTAAGTATACAGGTATCGTCATCATCATATGTCACGGGCTGATAATTAATTAATTAATTAATTATTTAAACTTTTATGTACATTGAGTATACATAAGGCGGACTTAATGCCATGAGGCATTCTCTACCAGTCAACCTTTGGGTTAAACAAAGCACTGCGAAAGAAGTATAAAAGCAAAGCTATATTTAATGTTAAAAAAGACTGAATTAAAAATAGGAATACATATAAATATCTAATATAAATATTAACTCTAATGACGAAGACAAAACTGATTAGGATTGTAACAATTTCAGGAAGTATTGACGCACTTTTACGTTTAAACGCGAATTTATTTGGAGCTTTCTTTATATCAAGAGGGAGCGCATTCCAGAGTTTTATTGTTGAAACAGCAAAGGATTTGGACATAAACCCTGTATGGTGGGATGGAATGTTAAGAATTAAATTTTCAGAAGCCCGAAGGTCATGACTGTGAGATCCACCTAAAAGTTGAAAGAAAATTTTAAGATAATTAGGAGCACAAGGATCGTTTATAATAGTGAAAAGCAAACAGAGTGATCTAACGGCTCTCCTCTGACGGACAGGTAGCCATTTAAGCTTAGATCGGTAGGAAGAAATGTGGTCATACTTACGCAATCCGAAGATGTAACGAATACCGTTGTTGAGAAGTCGATCCAATTTGTTAAGAAGTTCTTGGGATAGATCAGAGTAACAAACATCCGCATAATCAATTACAGGTAGCACAAGGGACTGGACCAGAAGTGTTTTTGTGTTGGCTGGAAGGAAATTTTTGAATCTATAGAGAGATCGCAGTGTGGCCGTTACGGTCTGGCTTGTCTGGCTAACTTGCTTAACCCAACTAAGCCTGTCATCAATATGGAGACCCAAATCCTTTACATGCGGTGACAGGGGAATAACAGAATTATTAAAAACGATTGGGGTAAGGTGTTCGGTTTTAATATTTTTAAGGTAGAATGGACTACCTATAATAATAGCCTGACATTTACAATAGTTATGTTGTTGTTGTTGGACACTAATATCAGCTATGAAAATACTGGATTATTTTATATATCAAATTCTAGCATTTTTTACTTTTTGAACTCATGTACTAGCCATGACATATTTCAGATTTTTCTTTCTTGTTTCATATCGGTTATAACTTGGTCATAACAGTAATATAAAGCAGATCCCAAGTACGTATCGTTATGTATTGCAATTCCCTACTTGATAAGTAATATTTATCAACCTTTCCTTTTTTTCCTATAGCGGAGCATTATGGCCAGGATGCAAAGAAGGCAGAATCCTCAGAATATTGTAAGTTTCAATAAAAAAAAAAAAATATTATATATATATATAATAATTTTTTTCTTTAATGATAACATTGATTGCTATATTTAGTGTTACGTGTGGCTCCAAGCAAAGAATATACCACATCCATGGATGTCGTAAAAGGTGACTAAGGGTTGATGTCAGGAGAATGGGCACCAGCATCTTCTATTGTGATTGATAACAACTTATTCATATCACAAATCCGAATCCAAATCATGGTGATTTTGGCCGCACGGTGATTGTAGTGTGATTATTGGGAGGCCCGTGTTCAGCAGTGGACATTTACTTTACGTTTCTCTCTGTATGTGTGTGTGATGTGTAATGTGAATGTTAGTTTTCGCGTTAAGAAAATAATGATATATGTACGATTTTATTGTTTTGTAAAAAGCTTTTTTGGACAGACTAAATAACACTTTTCTATGTGAATTGATTTGATTGATGAAACTAAGAGTTAGGAGATAAAATATGGCGATCATTTAGTGTTATCTTGCCTTGAATGGATCAAAGCTTAAGAAGTACAGTCAACGTAATAAGTGGATTATAAATCTGTTTTATTAAATAAATTATCTTTGAGCTAGTTATTGTTCTAAATTCACTTTTTGGTACAAATAGTAATGTCTTAGGTTTTCGCTATTAAACGTATTAGATCGCGTATATTATAATTTTTTGGTACAACTTAGAAAATACCATTTGTTTGTAACTAACTTCTTAAAAAGGTATGTATTAAGGAATTTTTGGACTTGACTTTCATCCATCCATCCATTCATCAAAACGTCGGATTGATTTGAAACTTTGCACACTCATCGAGGATTGATGACAATGCAATAATTTAAAAAGTTTGTCCCATTAAGCCTTGCCAGGAACCTCAGGATAAATAACACCTCCATAAGATGTCGATTCAATTTTCCGCGACAAGAGTGCGATGAGACTCGAATAGTGTCTCATTTTTCAGATGATTTGAACCGTAATGGAGGGAGAATTTGTTTACTTAAACGTCGAAAGGAAGATGCTTGGGTAAATAATTACCACTTGGAGTTATTGAGACTATGGACAGGCAAAATGGACATTCAGCCATGTGCAAAACAACAAAAAACACTTTTTGTAGTTAGCGTTTATTTAACTTGACTTATTAATCATTTGGATCATATCTTGCAACTGAATTTTAAAACAGTTATCCCCAACCGATTGAGCTGAAATTTAGCTACCACATTTTGATTGGGTGACAATGCATGGTTAGCTAGGTAACGTCATTCTAAATCCAATATGGCGGATTCCCAAAGATGGCGAACCAGTTATTTTTTATGCACTCTCATGATATGGGTATCAAATGAAAGGAATTGCTGAGAAGAATGCGAAAATAATAAGCGTATTTTTATTATCTTTTGTCTTTTATATGATATTGGAGTGCAAACGAATATCCGGTTCTCCTGATGTTAACTGATCATCGCCAAGCGCTCATTTGCCGATCTTTATGGCTGACATACACGGTCTTGTCATATATCTGCCATATTCTTGGGGGTTGGCATTCCGATATTCGTCCCTCCCTTGATGGCTATAGGTTTCCTTCTCCCACGCATAAATTTGTATAAGCACCGAAACCTAATCTGCGACCTGTACCGTCGATTGTAACTTTAGTAAGCCACTCACACATTCATGGTTGCCCAGTCCATAGACGTTCATACATAGCAGCCCATTGCCCACTGCTGGGCACGGGACTTCTCACGATGAGTAATGTTAGGCCTTAGTTAGCGTTAGTCGTGGGGATGGTAGACTACACACATTTTGGAAACATTTTAGAGCCGTCTAAGGTATGGAGGTTTCCTCACTATGTTTTTCTTCACCGTTAACGCAAGTGATAATCAAATCCAGATTCACACGTGAATCCGAAAAGTCAGAAGTGCGGGCTGGGATCGAACTCAGACCCTCTTGTATGGAAGGTAATCGTTCAACCACTAGGCTATCGCTGCTATAGCCTTTAGACTTTGCCTTAGACTTTGGTTTAAGAGACTGCTGACGTTGATGCTGACGTTATCGCCAGTAGAACTGAAATACCTGTTGGTGTGCTACCTATCCGTTAGCAGCGCGGCAAACGCGCTGCCGTGGTGGTAAAGATCATAGCTCGATATTCATACTTGTCTTGATCATAGCTTGATATTCATACTTGTCTTGATCATAGCTCGATATTCAAGGTTGTCACTGAAAATCAGCGTTGTTGTAGTTGGATCTTGGACCTTGGTGATCTTGGTACAAGTTACAATGCGACAGCATTACTTACGTCACAGTCGCACTGAAACAATTATTGAACCATGGGTCGGCAACCATTTGTAATAAGAGGGTCACTTTTACGTGGAGATCAGTGAGGGCTGCATGCCTTTTAAGTCTTTAAATAATACGGAGCAGTAAATTTTTGTTTTCATTTACTGTAAGTCTTGCAGCCTACAAGGGTCACACTGAATGTTTTTAGAATTGGCCAGTAAGAAAAGTAGCCGATGAAAAATGTATTAAAATTTCGAATAAAGAACTCTTTGGTAAGCTGTAGATATACACTGAAATCATATGTCATTTGTTTTTACAAATGGCGGCAATTTAAAAGTGCGTGTCGTGCGTTGAAATTAATTTGACTAAAGAGAATTTCGGTTCTTAGATAGGAACGGAAACTGCTTCGAAAACTTAATATGAAATATAGGTCTGTTTCATTTTAAGCCAGCCATTCCTGTAAGCTTCTGCATACACCCACTGACAATGTAGACAATACATTGCATTTTCGTAATTTTAACGTATTTCCTTTGTATCCAGCAGCCGAACCAGGAACTGCGACGTACATCACTTAATCACAATATGAACAAGAACAGTGAGTTATTATACTTTTACTATGATGTTGTTAGCGTTGCAGGGTATAAGGGATATTCAGAGATCCCTCCCCTAGTCCCTGCAGATTTACTCGGAAATTGTAGCTTAAGTTTTGTTTTCTTTGTTTTTCCTGTGTCGTGGGTGCGTTTACAGACATGAATTCCACATACAATACACCCAGACCCGGAACAACGGGGGGGCGCAAATTTAAGTTGATAGGATGTGCCCACATATATATGTTTTATGTAGTGTGTTTATTATTCATTTATTACAAAATGTAATACAGGCAAGACTACAAACGGAGAGCTGAGCGACTTGGAATTATTTAAGAAATATGAAAATATTAGCGCGTTGATAGGTAAGGTTCATTTATATCTATTTAATTGTCCACCGACTTATTGATTTTTTATATGATGAAAAATGTACAATATTAATTAATCTTTGTATACTTCAGAAAAATCATAATATTATGGTTTTACTGAAGCTCGGGGCACAACGGGACATTTTATTAACTTTGGTTCTAATACAAAATATTCCATACGGATAGCGATGTATTCGACGTACAGTTTTAATAACTAAGTATTTATATTAACCAATAATTAATCTGTGACATTTCTATAGTTATGACTTGACACTTAATTAAATTATTATTTTAAGGCGAGAGAGAGTCCGTGTGGTGTCCGGATTAAAAATATAGCACCACTCCATCTCCTCCCGTGGATGTCGTAAAAGGCGACTAAGGGAATCTAAACCAGAGGGATGGGCAGCAGCGTCCGTTCTGTGAAACGGTAGCCATACTGCGCTCACCAACCCGCCTGCCAAGCGTGGTGAGTATTGGCAAATACCCCCCAAAATGATGACACAGTTGTGAAAATCTATGGGGGAGGCCTTTGTTCAGCAGTGGACGTCCTTTGGCTGATATGACGATGATGCAATTCATGCATAATCATTCTGTATAGCTGAACATGTTGTGGACATTATATTTAAACCAGACTGTTTAAGGCAAATGAAGACTTATCTTATAGTGCAACGTGTTAGAGCATAATTATAAAAGTCAAAATTAAGATCAATTGGCTAATTGAAAAGCAGGGTTAGTTTTATCCTGTTCATAATACATAATCAGCGCATTACTGTCCTGCTGGGCACGTGCCTGTTCTCAGTCCGTCCTGTTCAGCGGCCGACTGTTTTGGACATGACAAACTTTTCAAAGAAACCATTCCGCAGCCGTGTGGTGCCGGCTCAGAATACCACCACCCCATCTCCTCGTGTGGGTGTCGTAAAAGTCGACTAAGGATGGGCAGCAGCGTCCTTCGAGTACATTAACAGCTCAACTGTGATCGCCAACCCGTCTGCCAAGCGTGGCGATTATGGCAAAACCCCCTAATGAGCCCGCAACACACCTATATCGGTTATTGTGGTGATCTTTGGAGGAGGCCTGTGTCCAGCAGTGGACTTCATTTGGCCGAAACGATGATTCCGCAGAATATATCATATTCATGTTTTAAAATGTAGTAATGTTTATACCATGCGTGTATACATATCCTTCACACTGTATAGCTAAGTTCAATATTCCATACAATATCGGAATTTTGTATGACATACTCGCACGCAGTGGCGCCATCTTTAATTTATTTAATTGTTTAAATTGATTTTAAACTTTGCCCCACACTAGGATTGCTCCTGTGTCGTGGGTGCGTTTACAGACATGAATTCTGCATACAGTACACCCAGACCCGGAACAACTACCTGCATCATACAAATATTTGCTCCGTGCGGGAATCGAACCCACGACCCGGAGCGCAGCAGCCGACTGTATCAGCAACTGCACTAACCGTGCCGTCAAAGGCTTATATTAATTATTATTTTCAGGCTCAAATAGAGCAGAGACGTCGAAGAAATCTGTCACAATCATGCCAGAATATATCCAACCGGTACTGGAGAAACCGGAAAGGGTTAGTTAGTTAAAATATGACTGTCATCATTGGAGACGACATGATTATATACTATACGATCTAAAATGGTCGACATGGCATGCAAATGCATCATAATCGCCAACAAGTGCCAAAACGTGAACTTAATGTTTTAAAATTGTACATTTTAAATCATCATTATCATTTCAGTCTAAATACGTCCACTGTTGGACATAGGTCTCCAAAGATTGCCACAACAACCTATCTGAGTTGTTGTGTTTTGTACATGGGGGGTTTTACGATAATCACCATGCTTGGCAGGCCAGATGGTGATCGCAGTTAAGTTGTTAATGTAGATACTCGATGGATGCTGCCGCTCATCCGGGTAATCCCATCGTCGCCTTTTATGACACCCAGGAGCAAGTTTAAATAAATTCTACAACATAAGGCTGCTGTTAATAAAATAAATCAGTATTCATTAAATTCAAATAAATTACTTTATTCATTGCATTTTAACTTAGATTTAATTTTTGCGCTACTTAACTTCACAGGATCACCCACTGGGTTAATCTGTAGATTGCCTAAACATTTCATCAAAATCGATGCCGTAGTTTTGGAGTCCATAGGGAACACACATCGATTTTTTTATGTATATGTATATATATGCCGTGTGGTGCCGGCTCAGAATACCACCACCCCATCTCCTCCCGTGGGTGTCGTAAAAGTCGACTAAGGGATTAGCCGGAGGATGGGCAGCAGCGTCCTTCGAATACATTAACAATTCAACTGCGATCGCCAACCCGTCTGCCAAGCGTGGCGATTATGGCAAAACCCCCCATTGAGCCCACAGCACAGCCATCGGTCGTTGTGGTGATCTTTGGGGGAGGCCTGTGTCCAGCAGTGGACTTCATTCGGCCGAAATGATGATATAGATAACCTCAGATATTTAGACTATGCCAGTAACACTGTATGACGGCGTCTGTGACAGTTTACAAAAGAGTCTTTACACATTTCAAATTATTAGAAATTATAGATCTAGCAATATGTCATTATTGCGGCGCCTACAACAATGAAGCACAGCAGTGTTCCATCACAATCAGCTGACAATATTTACGGAATGCTACGGAATGTAATGATCCTCTTATGATGGGTGACGAAGGTATCACATCGGGGTCACCAGTATGGGGAACAAGGTGTGGTGTTCCTCCATAGAAAAGGCAGGATCCTCCAGCCAGGCGGATGGTGTGCCTGGCGGGCCGAAGCCCAACGATTGATGTTGGGCGACAGTATATATGCTGCGTTGCGCGAATACTTTAATAGCGTGATTCAGGATTCTTTGACGTCATCGGAGAGTTGCATTTAATAGTCAAGTAGATGTCGTTGTAAGTTGTAGTTGTATTGCTGCCGATGTAGGTGTCGCCACACTCTCAAATGTCAATAACCGCGGCTGCCAAGACACAATAGATTTTTAATTAAGTCTGGCATTGTGACAGTTAATGAAATGTGTGAAAACGTTAAAGTTCCATCATACGGTGCCTGTACTGTACTGTATTTTCTACATTTTAAATGTATGTTACGTCAAACAGATATGTTTCTTCGTATTTGAGCACGATAGCAGGGACTGCGTCAAGTTGCTTGACAAGTATGTGTTTTGGGTTTAAATATTTATACTCGTAAGATAATATATGCGTACAGATTACATAAATCTGTAGTCATGATACAGTAGAAATTCCAGAATGGAGAATCGTATAAAAAAACTATTACGCGCTAATATCTATTAATAAATTGCACTCGGACCTTAGCAAATTTTCTACTTTGTTAATATAACCACTTTATCCCGAAATTCTTAGGACAGAAAAAAAAGTCTCCAGGAAGTACAAGTCGAACAGCACCCTCAGAAACTGGACATTACAGTACAATGGCTGGCTCTGAATGAGGAGTGCGAAGCTATGCTGGACTCTCACGTGCAGAAGGTGTACGTAGCTTACTCGTTCCTTGGAAGGAATGGTGCTGACCTGGAGACGCCTGTCAGCTTGCCTAAGCCCAAACATTATGTGGACAAGTGCTACTTCAACTTTAAGAAGAGTTAGTAGTTTTCGCTCTGATTTCATACACTGCCACACACGTAGTTTCCACATGGCTTGCAAGAAATCGTGTATCTTTTGTTTTACCCTAGTCGAAATCTGTCATTTACTTCCACGGATAAGGTAGAGAGGTTAGCCAGACTCATGTGAGTTAAGTTGCCTTGTGGTGTCAGTGGCTCAGAATACCACCACCCCATCTCATCCCTTGGGTGTCATAAAAGCCGACTAAAGAATTAGACGGAGGATGGACAGCAGCGTCTTTCGAGCACATTAACAACTTAACTGTGGTTGCCAACCCGTCTTCCAAGCGTGGCGATTATGGCAAAACCCCCCAATGAGCCCACAATACACCCGGTCGTTGTGGTGATCTTTGGGGGCGGCCTGTATCCAGCAGTGGACTTCATTCGGCCGAAATGATGATGTCAGTTAATATCATTTAGGAACCAAAGGGTCTTCAGGTTCTCGAGAACGAATCCACTGGAGTTGCCCACTGACGCCAAGACTTAAGGCACATCTCGGAGTGAATGATTCTAAAGCGGTCAACCCGTCTAGTAGCGGGGGGACGAATGTAAAAAGGCCGCTATCCCCAGGCATATCTCGAGGGGAATTCTAATTTCCTCGAGCATCGTTGCAGCACGTGACCATGTGCGCGCCGCCATCTTCTTGGAGGTCACTCGGTATGAGCACGCAGACTCCCATAGTCTACACGCCTGCGACCGCCGAGTCCCCCCGCATACCGCCTACGTGTTGAACCTGGGTGCCGGGGTGGTTGTTACGCCGGCGCCATCTCATCCTGCTCCATGCCGGATCGGCCCTCTCCCAATACTGATCTGCGGTCTCCTTCTGGAGCATGACTCTCACAGCAGGAGACCACAACACTCCAATGTTCATGCTCTGCGAACATAGCCGACATTACTGCCAGCTGAGAGAGATCTTGCTCGATCCTTTCGCCCAGGATCCATCGCTCACCAGCCCACGCAGGCCACTCCTCAAGCGTGTGCTGTGCAGTATCCTGGTCACTTCGTAGTGGTCGCACTGTGTCTCGATGTCACGTCCTATCCTGAGTAGGTACGCACCAAAACATCCCGGTTACTGCTTTACAGTCACACTCTCTCAAATGTGTCTATAGGTGTGGCACCAGTGAGCAGCTCTAGTGTGATCATACGAGGTTCCAGTGGTTTTAGCCGTTAGCAGTCAGGCATGCCCCTTCACTCTTCCCCGGGGCGAAGGAAGTTCATGATGAATTTATTCATTTCTCTGGGAAACACCGAGCTTCATTGATCGGTGTTCTTTCTGGTGGTCACCATTGTAGATCCCGGCTTACACGAGTTGCAGGATTGGGAATGTGTGGCCAAAAATAAACTGAAACTGCAACAACATGTTTATTTATTAAGAACATAAAGACGTACAATACGATGTAGCTTAACATGTCATAACTTGTTGGACATAGCTATATTAGGCCAAGTCATTATGGGACCAACAACGTACTGCGAGTGGTACCGGGATCGATACCCGGCGCCTCTGCCAACATGTTGGGACCGGGAACTGGGGACGTTACCTGATAGTGTAAGAACGAAAGTTTTATTATTATCAAGGACTTCATTTATTATATTTGTCACGATAGTGGTCTGACGTTAATCCGTAAACATTAAGCGATTCTTATGAATTCCTCCTGCGCAGCCTTTTTTGATCTGACACACATAATTCATACCATTTTCAAAAGGATTTAATATTGTCTCTTTTATGATAAGCCTATTTTTTATTGGTGCCCTGTGGAAATTTTTCATGAACTTCTTTCGCCCCGGGAAACAGCGAAGGGGTATGCCGGTCTCCTACCGGCTAAAACCACTGGAGCGGTCATCTTGGGGAACTCAGGGAGGCTCCAGGTCCTCGTATGATCACACTAGAGCCGCCAACTGGTGCCATGCCTATAGGCTCATCTCGGAGACGGTGACTGTAAAGCGATCACCCCCCGGAAGATTGTAAAGGATCCCCCAAAGCGTCCCACGGCAGTGCGTGACCACATGCGTGCTGCCGTTTTCTCTTGGGTTGCTCGGTGTGGGCACGTAGGTTCTCCAATCTACGCAACCGCAAACCCAGAGGTCCCCCGCCTTATAAACTACTAACTAAACCTCACCGTATAAATTACATTATACTATCATAAACTAAATATTCTTGTTTAAATTTCCCACCAAATGAACTTGTCCCTAGCGTTTGAACTGAAAGACAGCGATCTGCCAATGCTGGGTCACATGGCACGGTGTCGCGCGAGCAGTAAAGCCACCAACTACGCCAAGGACTGTATAGTGTTCGCTGTCATCAGCGAACCACCAGAAGACCCACTAGGACTTGAAACCTGTGAAGATATTGGGTAAGTTGATACTAGTTCAATCTGAAGTAAGGAAATAGCGTAGCGTATGTAGTTGCCCCAAAAATGAAACTAAGTTGCGGTGGCCCCTATCTCCAAGGCTTACACTGCCAATAGTAACGGATATAACTAGCAAACTTTGATAAAGAAAATATCCTAATTCTTATGAATTTGACCTTGGGAGTGTTATTGGTTTCGGTCCTCTTCTGGTTCTGTGTCTTCAACATTTTCGTTCAGTATGGTTGGAATGGAAATTCAGAAGCCATTGTCCAGAAGTGGACTCTATCGTGCATATGTAGGATCTTCCGATGGTAACTCTTAATTTCACTTCTTATGTTTTAAAGGCGTAAGAGAGAAACGTAAAGCATTCGACTTTCTTACAAGTCAACTTTTTTTCACACGGTGCGAACTGTTTCTGGCTACTACTTAGATTTCTGCTGTATCATCACAAAGACCCAGATCTGGTACAAATATATACATAATATTAGCTCCGTGTGGAGATCGAATCTGTGGCATGAAGTGCAGATAACCAGGCTTAGCCTGTGCGCTGTACCGTCAATATTGACTGATGGTGGGAAAATCTAACTTGCCAGCAGAAAATACCCCAGGCTGGTAATGGGCAGCACTAGTGTAAGATCACTACCCCTGCAGCCACTATGCCACTTGTCCAACTTAACTCTATCACGGTCATGGTAACTTTAAGAGTAAATTATTTAGTCATTACTTCAAGCTTGTTTCCTCACCATTCTGCAAATGTTCAACACCGGACTGTAAATATGAACAGTCTGCACATCATATCCTGTGGGAGTGTGTTCTTTGGCAAGGTGAACGCAATTTTATGTTTGGTACCTTGCAAAATACATCGGGAGTTGTTTACTATACAGACCTTGTTGCGACTAGGACGAATTTCTATGCGTTCAAGCGTTTTTGCCATACCTACTATTGGAATCAATCACAATAGCTGACAACATAGGACCCGTAATTCAATATTTACAAACATTTTTGTACCCGTAGTGCTTGCCAACTAGGCTTATCCTAGTTGTACAATCCCAATTATTGTGCCTATGGCCGATAGTATTTTCTCTGTCTCCCGCTTGCTACGGAGGGAAGTGGAACGTATATTCTTTCCTACTCCTCCTTTTTCTTTTCTGATTAATTTCGTTGCGGGTTCCAAGACAGTTATTCATTTCTCTGGGACATATCGAGCTTCATTGGTCGGTGTTCTTTTCGGTGGTCGCCATTCCAGATCCTGGCTTACACGAGTTGCAGTGGTGGAGAATGTGTGGCGGGCTTGTCCCAATTAAAAAAGACTGCTATACGATTCCTCAAAAAACTAATAAATCTCACACAATTCAGCTGTACTTCTGTAAATTGCCATCAGGTTCGCTTACCTATATCTGGGTGACCTGCTAGCTTACAGCACGGGCAGCACTTGCTACACTGAAGTGATACCGGTGCGGGCGGCACGCGGTGGTGAGTCAATCTGCGGCGTGCTAGCCGTCAGATTGGATGGGCTGGACGTGGTGCGACGGTGCCTATTACTGGCCAACAAGCAGGACATGGCTACCTGGGCGTTGCACTGAAGAGATATACAGCAAGAAAAAGTAGCTGTCGCTTGTACTGTGTGTATGTGAGTGCCGATAGCAGTATAGTGTTCGAAAATCTACGTGCACGTGGAATGTGTCAGGTTACATTTTTGTTTTTGTTTCTTTTTTTTTTTTACTTTGCCCTCAGTAAGATTTCTCCTATGTCATGGGAGCAATTACAGACATACATAAATTCTACACACAATACACCCAGCCCCGGAACAAAAAGAAAGAAGAAAGAAAGAAAACAGTTTTATTTTGTACTCACACAGGTAATTACAGATAATGTACAGATAAGTTATATAATAAACTTTAAACAACCTGCACGAAGCCAAAAAAGGTCCCTATCTCAGCATAATGCTGCGTCACTTGAAAAAAAAGAAAAATGCCGCGGCGCTGTACAACTACCTGCAGATCATACAAATATTTATTCCGGACGGGAATCGAGCCCCCGACACGGGATGCAGCAGCCGACTCTATCAGCCACTGCACCAACTGAATCAACTTGGTTTCCGTATTTCGGAGTACATTAATTAAAATATAATCTTCATTTCAGATACTATACGTACTCGGCAAACGCCAAGGAAATGGTGCCATAACAGTTAACGTTTATGTATTTATGTAAATTTAAATTATCTGTAATATTATATTCATATACCCTGTACGCCTTTTTGTTTCATTTATTACGTTAATATTTCTTCTTCTCTTAGATTATGGCTTCTGTAGAGTATCTTCCACAATTTCGCCAATGTCGAGTATAAGGCAACGTCGTACGGTGTTTAGAATAATGAATCGTTACATATTCATAAAACATTTCTCAAAAATGAAAATAATTCTAAAAAATATGTCGGCAACGTCGTACGGTTCAATTCAAAATCTACGTTAATATTTATGAAGAGGGACAATACTCTGCCAGTCATTTGTCATTTCGTTCGTCAATAACACTTGGCGCTTGGAGCCGAGACAGGCATTCCACACTATGCGGGCCTAAAATGGCGCTACGAGTACGTAGCATACCACGAAAATGAATCCTAATATATTTCAATTGAGCCAAAACATTCCGCAAGAAATTCAAGTGGATTTCAATACAAATCAGATAGGATATTGGAAGTTTCGAACGGACGGAATGGCGGTATCAAAATACGTGCGAGTGTACCCAGTCTCGGGTGTGTTTGGGCGGACGACGCACGCGCGGAAGCGTCGACACCAATACTTCGGCGATCGAACCGTTTCGTAATTATCCTGTAATAGTCGCAACCGACCCCATTGACTCCTCATATGTACATACCCACGATCCCAACCATTTCGTGTGTGAAGTGAAGTGAACGTTCATAACATCGATTGTCGATTGAAAACCATACCAATATTATTTACAAATCATACACAGCAGAAAAAATACACGATGAAAATACAATCACAATAGGCTGACCAAAATATAATTACGTTACACAATAATTATTTAAAATATTTAGGCACTGTACATAACGCATTATAAATATCAAACCTTGCAATAACATCGATTGTCTCATCACACGTAAACTGACCAAAACGATGATAAAAATGGTTTGCTAGATGATTAAAAACAATTGAAAAAAAAATGTTGCTGATAAAAAATATGCCCCACTAAATCGTTTAAAATATTTAGGCACCGTTTCAAATGTTGCAATAACATCACTTAAATGAAATAAAAATATGTATAAGTAGTAGTTGAGATCGTACCTACTGTAAACAAAGCTTAATGTATACATAATAAACAGTTTACTCCAATAAACAATGAAAAAATAAAGAAAGACATTTTGATTAAAATACATTTCCACTATCAAAAACAAAAAATCATTATAAATTAAATAATGGTGAATATGACAGTATTCTATTTTCGAAACAGTTACAAAACAGAGCTTTCAGCGAGTAGTTACGCTGAAAACAATATTGTAATGTAATGTTCGGACACGTAGACTGAATAACTAATAACCGAAGCTTTTATTCATGGTAACAGTTTGATGCGGGTAGTATTGTAATCGATTAAGTAAAACTTACCGCTATAGTTTTTCTTGTCTTTCTATTCATGTAAAACCATTTAAAGGCACTTACGAATAGTCAAGACTGTAGTTGCCGCATAGCTCTAGAGCTATTACAAAAACTGCACAGCATTCAGCTTTTTCACCGCGAATTAACATAGTTTTAAAGTGACAATTTTATCAGACAAAACATTAGCGCCTATAACTTTTGTATTTGTCGGGAAAGTGTGAGCAACAGAATCTGATCTTCATCGAAATTGGAACCTTCCGTTTCCTTTATGTATCTTGTATACAAATTCGAGAAATGGTGGTTTCTTGCTGTCCTTGTAAAAACCATCTGTTATGTCAACATTTCCTAGAAAATAAAACGTTTTACATATTCAAATTTCACGTTATAAAATCGATAATATTACAATTTACCAAGTCTTGTCTCGCTAAGATTAATCGGTCAATCAATCTGCTGACTGCATAGGCGCTTCGCGTCCTTGCCCCAGTGCCGTGCCAAAGACGCGGACGCATTTAGACCGGCCTACCGGGGCTGTATTACTCCAACAAACTTTCTTCGTGAATGAAACAATGAACTACCAACCTTACCACATCGTGATAAGAGCTTCTAAATTGGCAAATTTAAATTCGCAGTGTTTTTCTTTGACAAACTTTTTCGTTCATTAATCAAGGGATTATGGGTCTTATTTCTTAGGAGTAAGAGTGATTGGCAGTAATGTTTTAAATTTGTAGAGTAGTAAACAGAGAGGAACGCGGAGCTGATTGGCGCGCCATACACTGACATTTGAACGTCGAACAGTTCTTTCGTTCTTAGTATCAACTTTTAGAACTGTCGTTTGAATGACATCATGTGTAATCAATAGTACTTAGCTTGTTAGCTTATTTCTTTTTTTGGAGATAGTGATTTCTTAAATTTATTTATTTATTTTGTGAATAAGTCTTACTTAAATAGAGAATAACTATACTGGTGGCATCAGCTGCTCGTCGTACCCCACCAGTTTTGTTAAATAATTAGGCAATTGTAAATAGGCTAATCATCAATCACTGTGTTTCATTTATATTGTTTATTTCTATTTTTATAAACCTCTGTCTCTAATTCCAAAAAATATACATGGTGTTTCTTCTCAGTTCTCCTCCATAGGAACAGTTAATCGACAAATTGCGAAGCCGTGCACCATAATTATTGACCTATCTTACGAGCATATTAAGGCATAAGTGAAATGAAAATAATACTTTCTGAAGTTTACGCGAATAACTCATCCATTGAATCGAAATAGCTAACGGAAATATATCGCGTTAATTTACTTCATTATATATACTTACGTACAGCATCTATACGTGCCGTATACATACGTGCAGCTCTAACACATACAATTATTATGAATGTTGCTACTGAACAAAGACTCTTTGATTTCCACAACGAGTGGTCACATGCCGCTCTCATCCAACAACTCCCAACGACCTTCACCAGGTCGTCTGTTCACCTCGTTGGAGGTCGTCATACGCTGCGTTTTCCAGTGCGCGGTCTCCATTCAAGAACCTTTTTGCCCCAAAGCATATCAGTTCTATGAGCAATGAGCCCCGCCCATTGCCACTTGAGTTTACTAATCCTTTCAGCTATGTCGGCAACCATAGTTCTTCTATGAATCTCCTCATTTCTGATTCAATCTCATAGAGAAATACCAAACATAGCTCTCTCCATAGCTAGCTGAGTGACTTTGAGCTTTCTTATTAGTCCCTTTAGTCCCTTCCCTTTTACCACGTCTCTGTTCCATATGTCATCACTGGTAACACACACTGGTTAAAGACTTTCGTCTTGAGGCATTGCGGTATTGTTGACGAGAAGACATTGCGAAGTTCCTCGAACACTGCCCAGCCGAGTCGGATTCGACTTTTGACCTCTTTGACCTTTTTTTTTTTATTGGTCCGTTGGAAATACCTCATGTACTTCCTTCACCCCGGGAAAGGGGGAAGGGGCATGCCGGACTCCTACCGGCTAAAACCACCGGAGTGATCATCGTCGGCACCGAAAGGAGGCTCCGGGAACTCGAAAGATCTCCATCTAGAGCCACCCACTGGTGCCACGCCCTTAGGCACATCTCGTAGGGGATGACTGTAAAGTGGTCATCCCCTCTAGTAGACGGAAGGCGACTGTAAAGAGGCCACCCCCCAGGCATCTCTCGAGGGGATTGTGAAAGATCGAATCGAAGGCTTTCTCATAGACCACAAATGCCAATTCTGTGTAACCTGCCGCAGTGTATGGATATGGTCTATGGTGTTAAAACCTTTCTGGGAAACCGGCTTGTTCGGGAGGCTGGAAGTCATTAAACCTGCGCTCGAGACTTAATCTCTTACCTGCCTCCAAGATTCAATAAGCGTTCTTATTCTGATTCTGATTTTAGAAGTCTTATGAGGTGTAATGAAACATAAAAAAAACATTAACAAATCTTTAGTTAGTTGTAGAGTTCTAAAAGCAGGCCTCGTCTGGGACGGTACTACAGTCCTACTTATTTCACCAGCAATAAACAGCTACGCGTAACCGTAGTTGTGTTCCAGTTGAAGGGAAGGAACAGCCAGTGAAATTACCGGAACGTAAGGAGGAGTTCCGTAATCTTAAACCTTAGGTCCGAAACGCATAGATAATTACTAGATTACTGATGTCCATAGGTACACTAACTACATATCATCAGGAAGGTCGAATAATGAATGGATTAGAATATAATAGAATAGAACTTTAATCTAAAACACAAAAAAATTTTAGGACGCTATTTTTCCTTATCTACTAACAAAAATATGGGCAACAAATGGCAATGCTCAATCTCGGCTAAACGTGGACAGGTCGCTCAGTAACAAGTATTTTTGCAAAAGAATTTGATCAATTCAAAAATGAATAATTTTAATCTCGCTGCCGGAAAGTATATGTAAAAAGTTGCATTAATAAGTATTTAAACTAAGGAAGGGCCATTTGTTTGTTGCAGGCCCCTTTCATTTTATTTTTATCCACCTCTATAATTTCATAATGTGTAGCAATTACGTCAATAAATAACATAATATTATTACAGTAAAGGCAAAGAAATGATTTGTAAAAAATACTCATTATGAAGGTTTCTTAGTAATGAGATTACAATTTTACACATGCTAGATAATATGGCACATTTATTTACTTTCCTGCAAGTTCCTTCCTTAATTAAAATATTTTGTTTCTCTTAAGTATGAAATATTAAACAAGCAAGTCATTTATTATTATTGTTTCTGTCCACTTTTAGCCTAAGCGCCCTAACAAATTGAGCAATTCCCTTTAAATACTTTCAGGGAATCCATGAAAGAGGGATCCCGACCGTTTTACCGCCCTCGCCGCCGAGGATGCCCGCCTCACTGACGTCGCGGAGACCTTCCCGTTCAAGTTAGCATTTCTCCCTCCCGTCTCTTGCTCGCGCCGGCCCGTGCCGAGCCTATAGTTTTAAATATCCCCTAATACATTATAAATAATACCGATCCAGCTGTCCCCAAAACAAGCTTAGCTTGCTAAGCCGAGGTCCGTGTCCCGCAGGGGGCGCCCTTAGCGAAAGTTGTTTAGTTTTTAATATAAATTTTAAGCCTGGTTGGAGGCCTCTTTTGGCTTCGCCAGAAATAACCGGTTAAGCAACCACATTTCCCAGAAATGTATGCGAGAAGCCCAAAAAAAAAAACCATGAAAGAGGTTTACGTTTTCAATTTGCGTTCTGATTTCTGCTTTTTTCTCCTGTGATCATCTTTTTTTTCTAATAAAAAAGTTTGTCCCATAGTATTCTTTCTCTTGTGGGTGCAGTTTATAGACATAAATCTCACATGCACAAACACCCGGACCCGAAACAACTATCTGTGGATCATACAAATATTTCTTCCGTGCGAGGATAACCTACGACACCTGGCGCAGCGAGCCAATCGCTCAGCTTATGTGCCCAACGTTGCGTCAGATTGAACGCGATTTTTATTATCACGGCAACGATTTGTGTTAGCTAATGTTTTGTTATTAATTTAGCCTGTTTACTATTTATTCATTGCTTTAGAATTCTAATAAATATTGAAATTATTTTATACTTTGTTTTGATCATATGCAATAATGGGTGTGCACATAACTCAAACTCTCAGACTTAAAATAATTCTACAAAGATTTAAATTTCCCTCTACATAATTCCATTCAAATAACGATTGGTGACACTTTCGACGTGAGTCAGTTATTCGGAGTAGTGTATTTACACATATGTAGTGTTACATCGTAGGAGGCGCTAAGAATAATCCCAGTTATTTCAAGTTCATACATTTAATATGTCTGTCCATCTATATCACTCTATGTTATTGTGTACGTTTGTTTTTCTGCTCTTGTTGAGAGTTATTCTACCTTTATAGGTTTACGAACTGGTGGACCGGGGAGTCTTGTTTTATTTGTTGGTGAGCGACCGGCACAGTATATCAGGTTTTCATGAAAATGGAACACGTGCGTAAATAGATGAAAGGGCACGAAGGTAACAAACATCATCATATCGGCCATTTATACGTTCACTGTCGAACAAAGGCCTCCCCCATAGATTTTCACAACTGTGTCATCATTTTGGGGGGTATTTGCCAATACTCACCACGCTTGGCAGGCGGGTTGGTGAGCGCAGTATGGCTACCGTTTCACAGAAGGTACGTTGCTGCCCATCCCTCTGGTTTAGATTCCCTTAGTCCCCTTTTACGATACCCACGGGAGGAGATGGAGTGGTGCTATATTCTTAATCCGGACACCACACGGAATGTATATCATAATTTTTTTTTTTTTTTTCATCATTTCGGCCGAATGAAGTCCACTGCTGGACACAGGCCTCCCCCAAAGATCACCACAACGACCGATATGGGTGTATTGTGGGCTCATTGGGGGGTTTTGCCATAATCGCCACGCTTGGCAGACGGGTTGGCGATCGCAGTTGAGTTGTTAATGTACTCGAAGGACGCTGCTGCCCATCCTCCGGCTAATCCCTTAGTCGACTTTTACGACACCCACGGGAGGAGACGGGGTGGTGGTATTCTGAGCCGGCACCACACGGCAATGAGCCGGCACCACACGGCAACATATATGTATATAATCTATAATAACAAACAATTATAGAATTTTTTTGAAAATCCTATCAGACTGAGATAAGTCAAAGGATATGTATATCATATCAGCCAAAGGACGCACACTGCTAATCAAAAGCCTCCCCCATAGGTTTCCACAACGAGCGATCACATGCCATGCGCATCCAATGACTCCCAGCGACCTTCACCAGGTTCTCTGTCCATCTCGTTGGAGGTCATCACACGCTGCGTTTTCCAATGCGCGGTCTCCTCTCGAGAACCATTTTACCCTAACGGCCATCAGTTCTAAAAGCAATGTGCCCCACCGATTGCCACTTCGGTTTCTAATCCTTTCAGCCATGTCAACATCTTGAGTTCTTCTACGGATCTCCTCATTTTGTATTCGATCTCGTAGAGAAATACTAATCTCCGTAGATCGCCGAGTGACCTTGAGCTTTCTTTTGAGGCCCATCATGAGTGACCACGTCTCTGTTCCATATGTCATAATTGGTAATAAAACCAATAACTGGTAATAACTGTAGCTATAAAACTACATATATATATACATATCCGTTTAAAGTATTATTTCCAGGATTCCTCACAAAACAAGCTGGGAAGCGTAAAGTAAAATATATTGAATGGAACATATTTATTTATTTCGTTATTTATTTAGTATCTATTGACTTCTCTCGATTTTCTCTGTCTCCGCATAGATTCATCATGTACTATAGCATAATAGAGCAGGTGTTTAAATGAACTGGACAGGGTTGTAGAAAAATACTCGTTTTATGGAAATCGTTTTTTAATAGTTATATTTAATCGGCATTCGTCTGATTAGTTTTCCCACATCTCATAAACAACTAGGCTTCGAAGTTGATGGCGCATTATCACAATTAATCGCATTAGCCACAGTGACGTCCACTGCTGAACAATGGGCTCCCTCATCGATTTTCACAATAATTGTGACGCAATTTGCCAGTACTCACCACGCTTGGCAGGTGGGTTAGTGAGCGCAGAATGGCTACTGTTTCACATAAAGAACGCTACTGCCCTCTGGTTCAGAGGCCCTAAATCGCCTTTTACGACCTCCACGGGAGGAGATGGAGTGGTGCTATATTCTCAATCCGAACACTACACGGGTAACGCATTAAATCCATAATTATTTTAGAATAGTAACCCACTAGAAAATAATATTTATTCTTATCGAGTGGGGTTAGTATTCTTAATCCATTCATACTCAAGAATTTGATTCGAAAATTCCTGTCCGGACCTAATCTTTTACCCTGACGGTAATCTTCATGCCAAGCGCATCTCGTATATCCGATAAACCGGATGTCACTGAATGAATAGATGCCACGTCAGTTTAGCTTTAGCCATATGCCACGGAAATTAGCCAGCCTTGGGACTATTTATGGGAGGTCATAGATTGCAGATTATAATAATAATTAATCAGATTTCAGATTTGACGTAATATACAGATGTTTAGATAGATGACGAAGTAAATGAAATGGGTAGAGACGGTGCCGTCGTTGTTCTTGAAGTAAAGCGAATAGCTGTTGGCTATAAGCTCGTCATATATTAATTCTGCTCCTTACAGACAGCACGGGGACGTGTGTTCAGCAAATTCACATGACTACCAGAATTGCCTGCATAACTTCCTCGAGGATTGCAATACGAACTATTCGATAAGAAGATAAGATTCTCACTCACTGTAGCTATATGACAACATAGCTTTGCCCAAAGTTATGTTTATAAGGATTGTACATGTCATAGTTATATAAATCAGAGTACAATCAATAATTATCTTTGATAGGTACGTATCCTTGATAATTATAAAGATAAATGTATTATCTTGTGAGTAGCTTTTGACGGGCCAGTACTAGTAAAAAATTCAAGTCAAGCCATTTCATCATTTTTATTGCGAAGTTTAGAACTAATAACACAGTCAATCCTATTTACACTAATTCAATGATATGAGTTTCGCCTCTACAACTTGAAAGTAACTTAAACGGATTGCTACGAAAGTCGTAGACTTTACGTAGCTTCGTAGCACTATGTACCACCTACGATAGTTGGAGTTAATTTTAACGTAAATGGTGATTATAACCTTCAGTATATATCGAAGTGCTTATATACGACTTCCAATATTTTTTACTCGAACCGTTTAACCAATAAGTTTTATATATTTAGTCATAAGTCAAGTGGTTATTTACACAGCTCGAGTCAATTTTGAAAACGTGTAAATAATTAACCCTGCAACTTGATATACCTATCCCATAAGTAATAGCTACCTGGAAGAAAGGTAACGATTAATTACAAATTATAAATAAATTATCTTATGTTTTACATCTGTATTGCATTAAACTAACAAGTTCAAGTATATCCAGGTATTTGGCAATGTTAGTTGGCACGTTGATGACAAGCTTGCGCCACGTGCAGCGGAGCGCAGTGCATACGTATAATTCTTCAGAAATTAACTACATGCAGGTGTAAAGGGCTGATATTGCCAAAGTGCATCTTATAAATTTATATTTTATACCGAATGAGTCACTGTCACACGTGGTACTCTAACCAACTTGTGGTGAAATCTACAATAGATAATTCCTCTTTATTTTCTTATTTGTGGTTTCATACATACATACAACATTTATTTGTATGTATGTATAAATATGTTTGCCTGCAGCGAAAGTACATTCATGAGATGCAAGATGATAACTGGGATATAAAGGACAAAATCAACCAGTATCGGGGTCTAGTGAAGTTATATCAAAGTATTAGAGAGTATTCATCAAGAGAACTTTAATAAGAAAATACAACTTGATAGAATCAGATACACGAAGAAGAAGAAAATGGACACATTTCACTTAGCAGTTTATGAAAGAGCAAAAAATGACTAATGAGGTGGAGGCCTGGTGACCTGAAACACGGGCTTCGGCCTAGCTTAGGCACCAGTCTCCTACAATAAACTTGAATAATACTACAATACTGTAATACTACTGTAATATATATATATAGCAATTATTTATTTTATCATAGTAGTATGTATTTTAATTATTATATTTGTGTAATATTGAATATGTACAACATTGTACATGCCTAGACTGCCCGTTATCTCTTACCGATTTCGCAAATCCATCCAAAGGTTTTCTGGAAGATATCGCTGTGTGCGACAAGACCGCCCATTGTGCATTGACTATTGACCTTGAATCATATTCAATCTTATCATTATCAATCTTATATCACTAGATATTAAGTTTTCCTTGTTTTTGTTATGTGGTGTACAATAAAGTGTATATAAATAAATAGAATTAGGAATTTAAATGATTTTACATTACATAATCTGTAAAGGAATATAACGTTACTCAAAAAGCTTTGAACTATTTATCAAGAAAGTGCTGCTTAAATTACACTAGACATGTTAAGGATACTTTCAAACAACTATTTATGAATCAGGATCCGCCCGAGTACCAATTGGCATCCTCACCCTTATCATAGTATTTACCTGGGTTCAAACAGAATCTGTACATAAAATTCTACTAACTGACAAGGTAAACCTACAAAAAACAAAACTCAAATAGCCGGCTTGTAAATCTATTTATAATCAGACGTTCACACTTTCCCAAGACTGTCACTCTACTGAGCTCATATCTATTCGTAACATTGAAGCCGCGATCAGCTGCTTATAGTAAGACAGGTTCAATATACGCGTCTATCTTACTTTTTATACGTGTCTTAATTTAATCACTGAAATATTCATAATGACGTCAAAGAATCACCAGTAGTCGTTGAGAAAACGTGATAAGTAGTCGGAACATCCGACTTCGTAATTTATAAATGTCTATAAATTAACTAAACCGACGCGTTTTTCGTCTTAATGCTCTTTAAATATTCATAAATACTATTTTTTTAAACTCTTAAATATAAGTTGATACGGTTAGTGCAGTGGCCGATACAGTCGGCTGCTGCGCACCGGGTCGTGAGTTCGATTCCCACACGGAACAAATATTTGTACGATCTGCAGGTAGTTGTTCCGGGTCTGGGTGTATTGTGTGTGGAATTTGTGTTTGTAAACGCACCCACGACACAGGAGAAATCCAAGTGTGAGGCAACGTTTAAAAAAATAATAATATATATATAGTTATAATATAATAAAATAGGGAGCCAAAATTCAAAAAAATGATAATGAAAAATATTTAAACGAAACGAATTCTTTAACGATACAACATACACTAACAAAGCTAACACAGTGAAACAAAACGAAGTGACAGGACAAACAGTGACAGTGTTACAGTGCTGTGATCACATCAAACAAACATACACTATAAATATTGTATAGCAATAGTGTAGTGCACACATCATGGAACACAACACACAAGACATAATGAACTCGGAGGCGCTAGGTCAGTGGAAACTTGAGATGAACAATGATATAACAGTAGATGCAACTTATCAAATGTAGATAACTTAACTCTTTTCAGTAGTAAAAATTTGATTTTATCTATATATCGTATTTGTGGAACTTAAGTTTAAAATTAAAACAACACATTATCAATTTTAAGCCACAGTTTATGATGACAAAAGTTTCATGCACATAATTTTGTAAAATGATACTCGAATACAACAAATAAGAAACAGAAAGTAAAATATTTTATTTTTCTATTAATTTATTAAAATTGGACTTTGATTGCATTTTTCAACCAGACTTAATTTCCACAAATATTCACTAAACAAACAATAAAAACCAAACAAATACTCACTGTTTAACATCGCGTATATTATAGCGATTACATTTTTCCTGACGTTTGACCTTGCAGCGTTTGTGATCGCAAACAAAAATCTATAATCATTTCACCCAAATGAAGTCCACTGCTGGACACAGGCCTCCCCCAAAGATTACCACAACGACCGATATGGGTGTGCTGTGGGCTCATTGGGGGGTTTTCCCATAATCGCCACGCTTGGCAGAGGGGTTGGCGATCGCAGTTGAGATGTTAATATAATCGAAGGACGCTGCTGCCCATTCTCCGGCTAATCCCTTAGTCGACATTTACGACACCCACGGGAAGAGATGGGGTGGTGGTATTCTGAGCCGGCACCACACGGCAAAAATCTATAATATACGCGATGTATTCCATTAAAAAGTACTTTATTTTGATGAATAATAATTGGGAAACGACATTACTAATTAAAAACACCAATTTTATTATTTATATTCATTTAATCATCTAAACTGGCTGTGAACAAATGCACTATATCACTTTTATAAATAGTATTTACAACTTTAAATAGTACTAGTTGCATTTTAACATGAAAATATTCCAACCCATAATACTACATAGATAAAAGCATCATGTATTCATTATAAGTTCGATTGAAGAGTTTAAGAGTGCTAAGTTTATTCACCTTTATTCATCTAGATTTTAAACATAAACCTTAATCCACTGATGTCTTCAATTACAATACCACATTATCATTGTTCTTCTTCTTATTATAATGTATTAGCATTTTTTGTGATTTTCTTTAATTTAGACACTAAATTTTCGTAGTGCAACACTGACCGTCTGTTCATGCGACCTAATTTCAATCCACACAAAGGCTACATACAAGTAGCCTACAACCATACGGATCAATAGATAAATTGACGACCAACAAATGCACTGAAGAAATTATTTATTTATAAAAATAGTACTCTTAGGTCTCTTACGCAATAGCATTAACACTAAGACTGTGAAAATGCGGTACATGCATCTTGCAAACGTTATAGACAAAGAGTGAATGCTACCGTGAGAGGCCGAGAGCGCTTTCTAATAAAATAATTCTGCAGTTTATATTTTAAATACTAAAAAAATCCTTATCAAAATGATTAACATCAGAGTTTTTAGTGCCCACTTCCTACATCCGGTCATCATATCGGCCATTCATACGTCCACTGCTGAACAAAGGATTCTCATAGGACTCATAGATGTCCACAACTGTATCATAATTTTACTTTACATACTCACCACGCTTTGCAGGCGGGTTGGTGAGCGCAGTTTGGCTATCGTTTCACAGAAGGGACGCTGCTGCACATGCCTCTGGTTTAGATTCCCTTAGTTGCCTTTTACGACATCCACGGTTGGAGATGGTGTGGTGCTATATTCTAAATCCGGTCACCACGACGACCGGTCACCACACGGATGGACACTACATCCGGTAATAATAAAAAAGTATAGAACTTGTACCCTTAACAATAACGGAGCATAATATATGTTATGTCTTAGCTGTATTTGCATGTGCAGTTATAATTGTATTTCAGTTTATAGAAGCAGATTGGCATATCCAAATTCTACCACTGGTTAAGGAAACAATTTTTTAATGTAAGAGCAGTCATTACTTTGGCAAAATAGAGACACATGTTTTTCATAAATTTTGAAATTTAAATAATGTCATGATATTAATATCAAAGATATTGTTCCTTGGCTATAATAACATAACATGGGACTTATTGTCGATGCAATGGCTAATTACTTTTCGGGTACTTATAACCATAATATGTTTGATAGCTTGTTAATGATCAATGCAAGGACTTGGGCGAGGGTTTTAACCATCGGCATTCCATTCTATTGTTGTAAATTGAATTTAAATACAAAATATTACACAACGATAAAGAACTCAAAACCAATATCAATTTATCTATCGACACGTCACGAATGTATTCTTAGAATTTTAATAGCCAGCACTTATAACACAGTTTTCCTAGATTTCAAAGTTTACACTTTGCACAAACTACAGTTGAACTTCTTGCATGTTTTATGTTTCATTGGGGCGTTCTTTATTGGCTTTGTGTATAACTGTTTCTGTTTTAGTCATTTTAACTGTTCCCTCATAATATTAACTATGCAAATTAATTTGGCGGGTGTCACTATAATATTATGTATTAACTAGGTGACAAAAATTGTGGTGCTTGCAGCGCCGTGCTCTGATACCGCATAGCTTACAATAGATTGTATTCCGAAAAAAGTATAATACACTCTGTAGGTATTCCGAAAAAGTTGACCATGTTCAATTTATCTATCGACACGTCATGAATGTAGAATTTTAATAGCTAGCACTTATAACACAGTTTTCCTAGATTTCAAAGTTTACACTCTGCACAAACTACAGTTGAGCTTCTTGCATGTTTTATGTTTCATTGGGGCGTTCTTTATTGGCTTTATGTATAACTGTTAAAAGTATTATACACTCTGTAGGTATTCCGAAAAAGTTGACCATGTTTAACTTATTTCCATAAAGTTGCCTACTAAATACATGACTTTTTTGTATATTATGTAAATTTTATGATTCTACAATGTTTTCCATTTGTATTTTTACTATGAGCTACCTACATCTCTACTACGCTTGTCTCTTCAACTGTTTTAAATAATATTCTGGGCCTGTTTATTGCCGGCAATCTTTACTTATTAACGGTTGCGGCAGTTCATTAGGAATCAATCTGTTTTGCTTTGATACTATCAAGGAACGAGAAACCCAGAAATTGAAACTATAGGGACTACATTTTTTAACAAAGAATGCAGGGTCTTTTACGCTAAATCCACTATTCATACCTATGAAACATGAACCAAAACAGGCCCATAATATTGCTAAGACTTATTCTCAGGAACTCCATCAGAAACCCAAAATAAAAGACAGGGCCTCTGTCAGACCAGACTCATTCCGTTAACATTTTTTCCTGCATTTTCTTCTAACCCATTGGACTCTCGTACCGGTGTGTGACGGTGTTGTGTGCACAGAGTTCGGCGAGTGGTTGTCGCGGGTGGCAGTTCCTGCGCTGCGACCACGCACGCTCAGCGAGACGCACGCACGGGCGCGGACACTGCGACAGAACATGGATGTGAGTATACATTAGTATTTTTGTTGTCATAAGTAGAGCATCCGAATCTTACATTTAGATATACGGGTAGCAAATAAGGCCAGAAAGGGGCCTAAAGTAGAACCCTGCGGTACGCCTTAAAAGGGTTGGATAGATGAGTACATTACATAAAACATTATAAGCTGGCACGAAATCCAAGATCGAAGTGGATGTGTATGTTTTGTCGATGACCACGTTACGTAGCTCATATTTAATAGAAACAAGTAGAATAGAAACCCAACAATGTACATTGTACATCCGTGTGGTGCCGGCTCAGAATGCCACCACCCCATCCCCTCCCATGGGTGTCGTAAAAGTCGACCAGGGGATTAGCCGCAACTAACTTAACTGCGATCGCCAACCCGTCTCGCTCGAGCCCACAATACACCCATATCGGTCATTGTGGTGATCTTTGGGGGAGGCCTGTGTCCAGCAGTGGACCTCATTCGGCCAAAATGATAAATGTACATTGTGCAAGCACGATTATAGTGAAGAAGATTCGGTTAAGAAGCGGATTCTAGAACTGGAACGAAATAATACGAAACGAAAGATGTCTAAACATTTATACCTAGAGATAGAATTGAAAATCGATTTGGGATCCCTTAAATAGCTTGGGTAGCTTCTTTATGTTGTACTTAATACATGCATATTTATCTTAATGCATTAAGGGTGCCACGAACGCCATACCTATGCCATTCATCATTCACTTACACTCCACGATAGTGTTGTGGTACTGTCGCGGAGTGCCTCCCTCCGTGTTTCCTTCCCGGTTAGCTCAACTGGGAGGCTTTCTCCACGGCAGCAAGTAACGGAGTTCAGTTAATGATAATGAATGAAACGTATCATATATACTGTTATATAGGTAGATTTTTATTCACAACTTCAATTAACACTTATAGCTTACTATCACAATATTTAAGCTAGTTAAAAATAAGTAATTGTAATATTGCAGGCAGACTGAGCGACAGCTGTGTATCCAACCACTAGCGTTAAGCGTTCAGAATCCAATGTGATAACGATCAAAATATGAAGAGCGACTCTTACGTCACAATAAATTCGAATTTTGATTTGAATAAAGTATCATGAGGTGGACAGTGATAGAGATCATCATCATCATCATCATACCAGCCACAGGATGTCCACTGCTGAACAAAGGCCTCCCCCTTAGATTTCCACAACGAGCGGTTACATGCCGCCCTCATCCAACGACTCCCAGCGACCTTCACCAGGTCGTCTGTCCACCTCGTTGGAGGTCGTCCCACGCTGCGTTTTCCGGTGCGCGGTCTCCATTCTAGAACCTTTGTACCCCAGCGGCCATCAGTTCTACGAGCAATGTGCCCTGCCCATTGCCACTTCAGGTTACTAATCCTTTCAGCTATGTCGACAACTTTAGTTCTTCTACGGATCTCCTCATTTCTGATTCGATCTCGTAGAGAAATACCAACCATAGCTCTCTCCATAGCTCGCTGAGTAACCTTGAGCTTTCTTATGGGGCCTATTGTGAGTGACCACGTCTCTGTTCCATATGTCATCACTGGTAACACACACTGGTTAAAGACTTGCGTCTTGAGGCATTGCGGTATTGTTGACGAAAAGATGTGGCGAAGTTTCCCAAACGCTGCCCAGCCAAGTCGGATTCGACGATTGATCTCTTTCTCGAAGTTGGACCTACCTAACTGGACAGTTTGTCCCAGGTAAACATACTCGTCAACAACTTCGAGAACAGAGTTCCCAACGGATATTGGGATGGGCACGACATGGGCATTTAACATGACTTTTGTCTTGCCCATGTTCATCTTTAGGCCCACCTGTTGGGAAACTCTGTTGAGATCATCGAGCATTGTGCTGAGCTCTTGCAGCGATTCTGCCATGACTACGATGTCATCGGCAAATCGAAGCTGAGTGATATACTCGCCATTGATGTTAATGCCGAATCCTTTCCACTTCAGTAGTTTGAAGGCATCCTCCATTGCAGCGGTGAACAGTTTCGGGGAAATGACGTCCCCCTGTCTCACACCTCTCTGCAATGGAATTGCCCCCGTGCTCTGTTCATGTACTCGGACCGACATGGTGGCGTTTCTGTATAAGCACTTCAACACTCCAATGTACCGATAGTCGATCTGGCACCGCTGCAGAGATTGCAGCACTGCCCAGGTTTCGATCTCATAGTCCACAAACGCCAAGCATAGTGGCAGATTATACTCCTCGGTCTTCTGTATAACCTGCCGCAGCGTATGGATGTGGTCTATGGTACTGAAACCTTTTCAGAAACCGGCTTGTTCGGGAGGCTGAAAGTCATCAAACCTGCGCTCGAGACGATTCGTGATGACCCTTGAAAACAGCTTATAAACATGGCTCAGAAGTGAGATGGGTCTATAATTCTTCAATAGGGTGTTATCACCCTTTTTGCAGAAGAGCACCACCTCACCTCTGTTCCACGCTTCCGGCGTTGTGCCCTCGAGTAAGACGGAATTGAATAGCTTCTGAAGGACTTTAAGTACCGGTATGCCACCCGCTTTCAGAAGCTCTGTCGTAATTCCGTCCCCACCCGGCGCCTTGTTATTTTTAAGCTGTTTCAAGGCTATCCCAATCTCGTACAGGCTGATGTCCGGCCTCCAATAAACGTCGAAAATATACAGTGGAAAGATAATCCATTTGAAACATACGTAACTCGAGCACATAACTCTTCGCAAATAAACTACTAATATAGTAATATTCTTGCCAACATCGTCAATTTGTCATGCTGTATTTCTATTAGCAAAAGCTGAAAGTGTACAGGGCATATGCTTAATAAAGAACTCTGCCGCCTGAGTTCGTGTTTTCCATCTTAAATTTAATCGTAACGTAAAATAAGAGCACGTATAATTTAAACCTATGTTAACATGAATATCCTGACGTAAGTTATCTATAGTATGATTACGGAATGGTCGACTCTGTGGAGCAATGAAGTGTTGCCAGATATTTTTTTGGTAATAAATATTTAATTTTAGTTTTGTTTTTCTTGTTTACTGTAGTAGTATTAACCTTGCTTACACGCGAGGGCCTCTGGGGTCACAGGTGCAAAATGTGGGAGCACTGACCACTAAGCAATTCCAACATGATGTAACTTGGTGCCGCGAATACCGTAAACCGTTCAGTGTCGATGACGGATGCGTATATCAACCCTAGATACGAGTGCCGGCCAGCAGTAGTGTTGGCTATGCTGGCAGAGCATGAAAATTGGAGTGCTGTGGTCTCCTTCTGTGAGAGCGTATTGCTCCAGAAGGAGGTCGCAGAGCAGGATCAGCCCTCTCCCGATCCGGAGGAGGAGGACACGAAGCCGGGGTAACAATCGCCGCGGTGCCCGTGTCCAACACGCCTGAGCCCCCTGTCGTCTTTATATGGCAGGAGGCCTTGGGGGTCGCAAGCGCGCTTATTGGGAAATCTGCGTGCTAATACCGAGCGACCCCCGGGAAGACAGCGGTGTGCATGTGGTCATGTACCGCTGTGTGCGCAGCACAGCGCATAGTGAGGCCTCGGGGGAATCTTTTACAATCCCCTCGAGAGATGCCTGGGGGGGTGGCCTCTTTACAGTCGCCTTCCCTTCACTAGAGGGGATGATATTCATCCCCTCCAAGATGTGCCTAAAGGCGTGGCACCAATGGGTGGCTCTAGATAGAGATCTTTCGAGTTCCTGGAGCCTCCCTTCGGTGCCGACGATGATCACTCCAGTGGTTTTAGCCGGTAGGAGTCCGGCATGCCCCTTCGTCCTTTCCCGGGGTGAAGGAAGTACATGAGGTATTTCCACGGGATCAAATAAAAAAATACAAAAATGATACGAGCACCGGTACCCTCCACTGGAAGTCCTGTGAGGGGTACAGGGTATGTCCTGCGTACGGCCAGCGTGGTGGTTCTAGCCATTAAGGGTCTGGAACATTCCTCCACTTTCCGCTGGACGAAGGTAGTCCATGATGATTTTTCGTATATAAAATAGCTCTTGCTCTTGAGTCTATCTTACGCTTCTATCTGTGAAAATTAGGGCCGTAAGTAGTGCATTTTGACAGATGGAAGCGTAAGTTCACGCTTAGACTGGTTTCTGAATCTCACCCTAAGATTCTAGGTTAAGAGCTTGACTTGGGTGGTAATGTTGTCTTATCTACATCACTTGCTATAATAACTTCGTGTAAGCGTACGGTGAAGGGTAGGTTTCACTGAAATAATGGGCACACAAGGCAATTCAACTTAATGCTGAAGTCGGCAATGCATCCGTAATCATTAGATAGCTGATCTCCATGAATACGGTGAGTTCTTCCCATCAGACTGGCAGTTATTCAGTTGCTTCACTTAGGTACTACATAAATAATCTCAATGATCCTCTCGTAATTAAAACTTATCTGTACGGTTCAACCGCACATTGCAATTATAAAAAATATTTAAACATAATAATGTATCATTTTCCATTTATTTATTCCTTACAGTTCAATTCACATTCGCCCCGCGTCATCGCTTCATCTAAATAATATATTTATCACACGTTATTTTATTGTGAATTCATATTCATTCAATAAAAAATCAAGTTAATCATATTTAGATTTAATATCATATTATAATAAAACAATTTTAAACGGATCGCGTGTATTATTGATTTTTGTTTTTCCTGACGTTGAGAACACTTTGCAGGGTTCGTGGTCGCAGGATGACTAAGGTGACAAGCGTCGTTACAGATTTAAAAAGTTATTTTATCTACCGTACAAAACTAATCAAAAATTGTTTCAATGCACGCAGTAATCACTCACAGTGTCTTGATGTTTGATATCATATATCAAGTAAAAGCTATCATACATCAAGACGATACAATAACTCATTAGTTACTAAAGTACCGACTAGTGTTCTAAATGTTGTGTGATCCAAATAACCGGGTCAACCTTTCTCAATGTCGCTATATTTTTAGTTAACCGAGACAGGCATGCGAATACTTCACACAAAGGCCACAAACGTGCGGCCGCCGAGAGAACGCATTCCTGACATGTGTTAATTGGTCTAGTTTCTGTTATATTAAAGACTAGCTGGGACCCGTGGTTTCACCCGCGTTTAATTTAAAAGAAATTTAGAGTACTTCGAAATAGACACTTGACATAGAATATACTTATTGGATTTCAAGGATTGAATTTTTTGCGTGGTACACTAATTATTTTTCTAAAATTAAAATAGCCTAAGTTATTCCTTATAACATCAGCTATCTGCCAGTGAATATCCCGTCAAAATCGGTCGAGCCGTTTCGGAGACAGACAGACAGACAAAAAAGAACTGTTACATGTACCGTATATACTTTCATATGTATTTAGTAAAAAGCTATTATTTTGACATTACAAACAGACACTTCAATTTTATTTATTTGTATAGGTAAAATTTCATAAATAATATGATTTTAATGTAGTAACGCCAACACATAATCACCAATAGTTTAGCGCTAAATTAGAACAGAACAGAAACCAGACCAATTAGCAGATGTCAGGAACGCATTCTCTCGGCGGCCGCACCGTAGCGGGGCTATTAGTAATACTAATTACCAAGTGTAATTTTAGAGGCTAATCCAAACGTAAAACTTGAACGTCCGTTCCTTGAGATAAGTCTATCATTATTTGCAAAAGTTATGACATTTAATTCTAAGAAGATAAATAACAGTCCTAATATAAATCATTTATTTCATAAAGGCATCTATATACTTTTTAGTAAAAACTTGTAACAATTTTAATAGGAATACAACTTATAATAAAACAATTTTAAACGGATTAAGTCGCGTGTATTATTGATTTTTGTTTTTCCTGACGTTTCAAACACTTTGCAGGGTTCGTAAAATCAATAATACACGCGATTTAATTCGTTTAAAATTATTTTATTATAATGTGTAATAATCGCGAAAACCTAAGACATTACTGTAGGAATACAACTGTTATTTATTTTAGTTACTAATCTAACTAAACAGCACCTATTTTTAGAGGAGTTTTGCGGTTTGGGTTTTTCACCAGCATTTCTCCTGTATCGTAGGTAAACTTTACAGACATCAATTTCATATGCACAACCACCAAGACCTGAAACAACTATCTGTAAGATCATTCAATAATTTGTTCTGTGCGGAGAAGAACCCGCGTCAAGTAGCGCAAAAAGCCAATCGTTTGGCCACTGTGCCAACCGTGCCTATGGCTATATCTATTCCATGTTTTAGGATAGGGTTATCAGAACGCTCAGCAGTCGCTCTCAGAATGGTAAAGTGGTGACGCTATCTCCTTCCGGAAAACCCCTAACCACGTTGTTAATCACCATTCATTAGTATTCATGGGTAGGTACTTTAAACTGGCACTCATACTTGTCATTATAATAAAACACTTTTAAACGAATTCTATCGCGTATATTTTAGATATCTGTTTTTCCTGACGTTTCGAACACTTTGCAGGGTTCGTGGTCGCAGGATGAATAAGGTGACAGGGGTCGTTACAGATTTTAAAAAGTTATTTTATTCTATCTACAATTGTGCAATTATAATCAAAAATTATTTCGAAAATCTAAAATATACGCGATAGAATCCGTTTAAAAGTGTTTTATTTTAATGTTTAATACTCGCGAAAACCTAAGACATTATCATACTTGTCATTTTATAGTCACGTGTCGGCAAGAGCGTGGGAATGTTTCAATCAAAGATTTGGGTGTCACATTCGACCGAAAATTAACATTTCATGACCACATTTCTACAGTTGCCAAGGAATCCTACAGAAGGCTAGGCTTTGTGCTGAGGAATTGCAGCGATTTCAAGAGTGACCATGTCATAAGGCTCATCTTCGGAGCCCTAGTTCGCAGTAAGCTTGAGGCCAGCTCATGTGTTTGGCACCCACATGAGAGTACTTACACTCTGTTACTAGAAAAAGTGCAAAAAGCCTTTCTTCGCTTCCTTTATAAGCGCATGTATGGGTATTACCCATACAGGTATCCGACGAAGTTCCTCTTGGGCTACTTAGGCTATAATTCATTAGTAGTAAGACGATCGAATGACCAACTGCTCACTATGTGCAAGGTTCTCCGTGGAGGAATAGACACCCCAGATCTCCACAGTGAACTGTTACAGCTCTTCACTCCGAATAATTACCGCCGTAACAGGAGACACAAACTATTCTCAGTTCCCTCATGCCGAACTGTCGCGCGTGCTCAGTCCCCTATTCCGCGAACCCTCACCGCCCTCAATGCTCTCCTAGACGCAAAACCTGATTGTGATGTGTTTGCGGGTGAATGGAAAGTGATTTTGTCAGAGTGTTTGGAGTACTGTGAGAAGAATGTGTGAGCTGTAATGTTCCGATATTATATTATGTAATTCAGTATTTTTCTGTTTACCAAACCTTTTTTATTTTTTATTATCGCGCCTATATTTATTTTTTTGATATCACTTCATAATAATATGCAATCTACTATGTATAATTTTATTTCATTGCTGTTATTGTAGATGCTTAGAAATTAATTATTGTCGGTCGTGTAATTAATTGTATTTGAATAAATAAATAATAAATATCGTGGTGAAAAGATCAACCAGTCTGCAAGGTTGTTAACGTCACTCGTGGACGCTCTTTTCATGTACCGTCGGTATTTGACTAAGAAAATGAAATTGTTCTTAGTTTATCATCCAATATCACAACGCAGTTAACATTAGAAATACCAATGCCTACTTAAACTAGTCTCTCAGTCCCAATTTTAGTACATTTGGTTTTCATGTCTGCCAGGACCGTGTTGCTACGTGTGGCTACGAATAGCACCGATCCATGTCATCCCGCAGGTGTCGTAAAAGGCGACTATGGGATTAGCCGGAGGATGGGCAGCAGCGTCCTTCGAGTACATTAACAACTCAACTGCGATCGCCAACCCGCCTGCCAAACCTAGCGATTATGACAAAACTCCCCAATAAGCCCAAAATGCGCCTAGACCGGTCATTGCTTCTTTGGGGGAGGCCTGGGTCCAGCAGTGGACTTTATTCGGCTGCAATAATGATGATGATGATAACTGAATGACGCGATGTAAAGCTCTTATTTCTTAGTTGTATGTATCATTCACGTTTATCATTTTTGTGCATTTGCGTATTAAAATTCGTTCGTTAATAAATTTATGTTCATTATACTTTTATATGAATTATTAGTTAAATTATATTAGTTTTTTCTGAAGTTTCACTTCTGCCATGTGTGAATTGCACACACACGTAAATTGAGGTTTATGAGTTAAAAGCAACACATATTGTTTTTATGTTCTCCGCTGTGGTGTTACGAATAGGTCCTAAAAAATACATAACAAGTTGTTCTCTCGTTAAACCGCCTCCGTACTACGAACTGACTACTGTTTTACGATTATAACTTTTAGCCTAACTCGTAAAATTTTAGTGGTGTATTGGACAGTCTAAATTATTATCTAACCAATATTTACGCACCTAACAGGCTCGTAACTAAGTTACAGCCGAGCGGATAAAAAATATACGAGGTTAAGCAACGCTTGCCGCGGTCAGCTCTTAGATGGATGACAATTCCTAACACATCGAGACCCTTCAGTGCCTCGGAAAGCGCGTTAAACTGTTGGTCCCGTATGTCTTATAAAAATATATGACAGTCGTTACGGGTAGTCAGAAGCCCGTAACTTTGTCAAAGACTGGTATAACCTAATAATTTCGATATTGCCTAGATCTAAGTTGTGAAGGTCTGATGGAGGTCGCTCCATGTAAAATGTCGATATTCTGCCGCATCTGGTTACACTAGAAGCCGACCCCAACACGAAGGGCACTATTATTAATAACGCACCTTAGTCATCGAATCTAGAATAAGATGATGACAACACTACATTTGTAGCAATGAAATTAACTTTAGTAGATAAACGTGTTGTTTTTTTAAATAACGATGTCCCATAACATGACCTCTCCTGTCGTGGGTACAGTTCACAGAAATAAATCTCACATGCACAAACAGCAAGACGCGAAACAACTATATGCAGATCACACAAATACTTGTTGCCTTCCACCAACCATGCTATCCGAATTGATTAATTTTATACATGATATTTTGGCAGATTTCGTTCAGCAGTGGATGACCTGTGGCTGATATGATGATTTTGGCACGATTCGCGCAGTGGCTAAGCAATTAGCATCGTATCTTGGGTTCAATCCCCGCACGAAACTAATATTTGTATGATCTTCCTCGCTTACAAACTGTATCGACGATATGAGACGGCAGGCACAGAGATGGTCATTGACAAATCGTCAAAAGTCCGCTTTCAGAGTCTGTTACCGGGCAACGGAACGCAGTATGCCAGGTGTCAAATTTACAAATCGTATAAGGAACTCGATACGGCGTCCCAAAACACTAATTGCTGATAAAAGCCACAACAGGTACCAACTTAAAATAGAACTGAGATAGTCACATCAGCCGCACGCCAGAGGAGTTAAAGGCGAACACAGTGCGTGTGACTTTTAATTTTTTTATTGTTGCCCAGTGGAAATTCTTCATGAACTTCCTTCGCCCCGGGGAAGGGCGAAGGGGTATGCCGGACTCCTACCGGCTAAAACCACTGGAGCGGTCATCTTCGGCACCTAAGGGAGGCTCCAGGTACTCATATGATCACACTAGAGCCGTCCAATGGTGCCACGCCTATAGGCACATCTCGGAGAGGGTGACAGTAAAGCGGTCGGTGTAAAGGATCCCCCAAAGCGTCCCACGGCAGCGCGTGACCACATGTGTGCTACCGTCATATCTTGGGTCGCACGGTGTGGGCACGCAGATTCCCCAATCTACGCACCCGCGAACCCACAGGTCCCCTACTTTATAGCAACGGCAGAGGGTTCCAGGCGTGTGGGAATTAGGTGCCAGAACGGTTGTTACCCCGGCGCCGTCTCCTCCTTCTTCGAGCGGGATCGGGATCGATCCCACAGTGCCAACCTAACAGCAGCAAAAGACAACGCGGCGTGGACTCCTATTAATATTTTCATATTTAAAATCAACTGAAAAGTTTTTCCATTTATACAAAACGACGAGACGAGCAAGCCATTCACCTGGTGGTAAGATTCAAGCATACCATAACGACTGTAATGCTACCCAGGTCTAGTCTTGCGTGGCACACTAGACGCGCCGACTAAGTACCTTATGCCCAGTAATTTCACTAGGAACTGTGTCCTTTTAACCGGAGCACAGTAATTTCTAAAGCTTAAACAGTAGTATATCTGGCACTACGGTATCAATATTTACAACGGTACAAATATTTGTATGATCTGCAGGTAGTTGTTCCGGGTCTGGGTGTATTGTATGTGGAATTCATGGTTGTAAACGCACCCACGACACAGGAGAAATCCTAGTGTGAGGCAACGTTTTAAAAAAAAAAAAACTTCCATCGCTCCGGGGAATGGCGCAGGGGCATGACTCCTACTGGCCTAAAACTACTGGAGCGGTCAGCTTCCGCACCGAAGGGCTTCAGGTCCCACTAGAGCCGCCCATGATGCTACGCATTTAGGTACATCTCGGAGGGAATAACTGTAAAGGGTCATCCCCTAAGACACTTCTCGGGGAGGATTGTGTAGGATCCTACCAAGTACGGGGGTACCTACCTAACTGGACTCTAGTCAGATATTGTTAGAATTCTGGCCTTCTTTATATTTCCCCGTATATCATCATCATTTCAGCCATTTATATATCTACTGCTGAACAAAAGCCTCCCTCATAGATTTACAAACTCAATTGTTTTATCATTTTATTAATATGGTATTTGCCGATACTCACCACGCTTGGCAGTCAGGCTGGTGAGCGCAGCATGGCTACTGTTCCACAGAAGGGATGCTGCTGCCCATATCTCTGGTTTGAAGTCCCTTGGTCGCCTTTTATGACATCCAACGGGAGGAGATGGAGTGGTGCTATATTCTTAATCCGGACACCAGATAATGGCAATGAAGTTAACTTCGACGAGTCTATTTGCGAAAACAATCATGCCAACTTGTCCAGGCGTTATTGCTTTTGGTTCAGAATTAATTGATTTTTTGAAGAATTAATTAGACATTAGAATGATTGAATATAATATAGTCATCTCATTCAAGCCTCACAGTTTACAAAATTTGTTCAGACATTTATTTAAACGTTACAGATTTAAACGGACGCCAAGCACTGGCCTCGATTAAATAAATATGCGGTCTTAACTCACTAAACGTTATCGTAATAGCAATAACCGTAACAAAGCTCATCAGATTCGTTGAACAATACAAATAGCAGTTATTACGTTTGGCAACATTAGATACCATCAAGTTTCATTGTCAACGGACCTATAAATTTCATAAAATCATCTTGAGATAGATAATAAACAAGGTTTTATCACATGCAGACAGTTATATGTCAACGAATCCATCGGCGATGCCAAGACAATCTCTACACTGCAACATGTACCTATTTTTAGTCTGTGTTTCTATTTTTGATAGTCCAAATTAAGATCGCGACAATTATGGTAACAAAGCTTTGACTGAATGAATGAAGACAGTAAATATGAGAATAATAAAATGTGTGTGATCTCCGGCTAAAAATAGTTAACTGGTTTCTTTCTTCTTAAATTGTTCTATAATATTTGAGAGCCAGATTTCATGACTCTGGCTTCAAAAATACCTAAGAAAGCCGAATTCGTACCCTTCGTAAAGTGTTGACTTTGCACTAACATTTTTCTTATTTTAAACTTATGTAAAGTAACCAATACAAATTAATTTGATGGGCGGCGGGTTCCATTTCTAACTACTACTGATAATTCCTGAGCCAATCATGGTGACCATTGTAATCTCCCCACAAGCCTGTACGTTATACTAGGTATCTATCAAGGTAGGCCCATTCATGGTTCATCAGTGGACTTGGGTAAAAATGAGCGAATGAATACCTCTAAAATAAAATTTCAGTTTAGTATCCTCGGTCTAGGCTAGATGGAGTTACACAATGTGGCAAAAATACTGCGCACAAGTGTATTGGATATAGCGACATCTAGCGACGTTTGTCCGAAGTATTAAAATGTAGTGCTCGTTTCAGACGCGAACCAAATTATGATACTGAGACTAATACAAAATGCTTTTAAAAGATGGCGCTTCTATACATTTCAAGTAATTATAGGGTTAGTTGACTGAAAAATGGTCTGAAAGTATTGATATTGTTGAAAGCAATAGAGAGAACCAAGATAAATATTTTTTTTTGATATTACAGTTAGAAATTTTAAAAAGAGAGTATTTAAAAATCTAACGATAAATCTCGAAAGATTTTGTCAGTACAAGTCCAACAAATTCACTTCATGATATGGCATTACTAATAATAAGTATTGTAGTTAGTAATTATGACCATGCATCTGACACGTGATTTTATCTGTGTACAAATAAAAGCTAAAGTTTTAGACCATCGAGCCTCGTCTTAAAATATTGAAATTGCGCTGCCCTTTATAATCACACGACAAATACAGGATTATTTCAATCGAAGATAACTATGCTAATAAGCATGAGGCTATATTATATAGACATTTATTATTGACTTTCAGCTATATAGTCAAAACCCAATACCAAAGTAATACTTGCGGGGGTATCGAGCGTTTTTGGACTGAGTTATGAGTGATATAAAAACCGATAGATGGCGTGATGAACTATCAACTTGCCAGCTAGCAATACATATATCCCACGCCGAAGACACGCAGCTGCCACGGTTCGGCTTTGCGATTCGTAACCTAATTGACAACCATCGAGACTATGGGCAGCACTACCTTTTTGGGGTAACCCTTAGTTCAGAAATGGTCAGCTATAGTATTGTTAACAATGATCCAGACTTTCCTTTTTGAAGACAGTTCCAAGGAGCAATAATTGAAAGCTTTACAATTTAAAATATTAAATATATGGGTACTGCGAACTTAATGTGATAATTTTCTCACAGAATTACGGCCATTTATCATTACCGCCAATGTCCCACGAGCTTATTACCGACTTCAAAAAGGAGGAGGTTCTCAATTCGATGAGTTTTTTTTTATGTACATATGTACACCGATTACTCCGAGATTTGGGGACCAATTTGAGCAATTCTTTTTTTAAATAGTGCAGAATTATTTCGAGATGGTACCATATAAATTTCATCACATTTTATTAAGTTGTTTTTTAACCAGCTTCAATAAACAGGTTAATTTTACTGCGCTTACCTAGATGATTTCTTAATAGTTTCGACTCCTGTCAGATCAGAGAACCGATTTGAGTCATTCTTATTTTTAGTGTAAAATTCTGATACCATATTGGAAAAAGTTCTTACATATATTTACACTAAAAAGAAGCAAATAAAACTTTTTAACAAAAAAAATACCGTCTTCAAAACCCCTACACCGGCACCGCCCGACTTCATAAAGATTTTTTTTCCTTTTCAATGGTTTTAATATTTTTGTATCGTGTAGGGGTTTTGTAGTCAATATTTTTGATAAAAGTTTTATTTACATTATGACGACAAATATAGTTGTCTATGTCTGTGATTATGATGATGAAAGTGCCAGACTTCGCGTAAAAATAGTACTTTCCTACCTACTTATGGACGAGTAAGCAACAGCGTATATAAAAGTCGTAAAAAAATATGTCCAACACCAGACAGGTACAAGTAAGAAGACATGGTGATTGATGTGTTTAGGTAGGTAAAAATGTACGTGTAATATTTTCATAAAGCAAAGATGTTTCCTGACACTCCCAAGGGTTCTATTTTGAAGTGCAGTCTATTTCTGGGGTGTATTGTTGTGGCGTGTCGGGTAGTTGACAGATGTCGACATAATTAGTTCTTGCTACACTTATATACTAGCTAATGCCGTTGTATTGCGGCATGTGTTGCAATGCCTCTCTCAATTATTCAGTTTTTTCTGTGCCAGTACTTTGATGCAAGTGATAACAACAACTGCACAAAGTTTCAACTCAATCGCATGATTGGTATAAGAACGTAGGGGGGACAAACACAGAAAGGAACGTATATTTTTATCAATATAGATATACTTTTTTTACTGTCAAGTATGGTTATAGAGAGAACCAAGGTAATATCTCCTATCACCACCACTGTTGTTATTAGCACATGAAAGCATTAAAAACATGTTGCCCGATTCGATTCCCGCACGAAACAAACATTATTGAAGGCGTTCTCAATCAACCTTAAGAATGCCTTCACCTTCTCCATAATTTAAGTATGCGGACAGAGCGTGCACGACGGCCTCATAGCCTATTATCAAAATATATAGCGTAAAGCTCATCGCTAACTCACTAACTAACTCACTGACGGACTCACTGACGGACTCACTGATGGACTCACTGACGGACTCACTGACGGACTCACTGACGGAGTCACTGACGGACTCACTGACGGACTCACTGACGGACTCACTGACGGACTCACTGACGGACTCACTGACGGACTCACTGACGGACTCACTGACGGACTCACTGACGGACTCACTGACGGACTCACTGACGGACTCACTGACGGACTCACTGACGGACTCACTGATAGACTCACTGACGGACTACCTGACTGACTTGCTGACTGTTGGAACAGGAAATGTTTGTTTATTCGCAAAAATCTAAAAGACTACTGATAAGATAAAGTCTAAGGTAAAAAGATTTTTATTCATTTAAATTTTAAACCATTATTAGCACTTATGAATAGTTAAGACTTTAGTTGCCACGTTCCAAGATGTAGATTTCCTATGGAGAAGAACGGGCAAGAAACCCCATGGTTACTCTTTTAACTAACTGAATCAATCACTCCCAAATTTTGACAGTACATTTATTATGTACTCTGATGTAGCTACAAGTGCTGAACGGATTCTAGTGAAATATGACAGAGTGGTAGATCATGTCATGGAATATATGGAAGTAATTAGAATACGTTTTTTGCATTATTTATTATTTTTGAATTCAGACAGATAGACCGAGTTGCGGGTTACAGGTAGCTCGTTATAAAAACACATACATATAAGAGTTATAAATACACAACGAAGAACATAATGAATCTTTCACGCAGAATCTCGTGAGTATATTCCGACCATACTCACCTATCACATCTTACTCTAGATTGTAATCCAGGAATGAGATTAACATGTTAAGCATATGGGGTAACGGGAAATCCGCTCAATCAACCGTCCTAGATGGTATTGCAAATAACCGAGACTTCGAAAGTTGTGAGCGAGTGAGAGATTTGCCACTTCTGTAGAAAAGCAGCCATTTTGCGCTTACCAATCGAGCCGGAGCCGAGCGTGGTGAGTACTGGTAAATTCCCCGCAAAATGATGACACAACTGTGGAAATCTGTGGGAGAGGCTTTGTTCAGCAGTGGACGTTCTTTGGCTGATATTATGATCATGAACCGAGAGCAAACAAAGCAGTGATAGTGTAGGCATTGAATGCTTGCCTTTTATACAGGACGGTCCCGGACGGACGGACGGATGGATCCCGGCCCGCACCTCAGACTCCGGAATAATGTGCGGATCAAAATTTAATTGTTACTTGCGTTAACGGTAAATTAAAAATCATCGTGAGAAAACCTACACACCTGGGAGGGCTCCAAAATGTTCTCTATGGTAGGTCAGCGTGGTCCACCCCTAGTCCACTAAGGACTTACTTTTCTTATCGTGAAAACTGGCCCGGGCCGGCAGTGGGATAGTAATGGGCCGATTATGAACCAAGAGCTAAAGTGCGCATAACACCATAATTTAGTATCGGACTATAGTCTCGATTAAATTGCAATGGTGCCCTAGGCTTGGTCTGATATCCTTTTTCTTACAGGCTATATAGTTAATAAGGGTTGTAAGTAAAGTAGACGGCAAACATATTGATAACCTTGTTTTCTTCTTCGTCCTCAACTTTAAATAGACGACATCTGTAGTGAGATCACCGGACCACTATATCTAACGTTACTAATTGTGGTTGCCTGCCACCTTTCAAATTGTTTTACCTAAGCCTAAATCCACCCCTACTGGTAGAGCCCGTTTCGGCAAATTTGGCGAGAATACTTCCTTTACGCGATTCAAGGTTTCATTATACCCTGTACGGAGAAGGGTCGTTAAAATAAGGAAATTCAATGAGGGAATCCTTTGTAAAAACGACCCGTACACGTGCGTGAAGTGGGTATCAATCTATTTAAAAGATCGCCAATTTTATTTTAGTATAATGCCGCATTCCTATGCGCCGAGTTTATGTAATAATTTGTGTCTTATTAAAAGCTGGGCCGTGGCCGTGAAATTTGTTTCAGTTTTGCATATTTTTTTATGTGTATTGGTCTTCTGAATGAGCTCGACCGCCTCTTTATTTTTGAACTAGTCGTTACCCGTCTGTTGCGCCATGAGTAAATTAAAATTAAGTACGACATAATCTACCTCTATATTGTATGATACGTTCAAACTTTCACATTTATAAGAGTGAGATGAAATTTACGATTTTTACGATGGCACGTTCTGTGCAGGGGGTAGTCGCTTCGGTATCTTATGAGGTGGCAATACTCCTCGCACGCTTTTCGCCTTTGGACATGCTGGCGGAGGCGGATACACGGGTCTCCTTCCGCCAGAGCGGTGAAAGAGCGCCTCCAGGGGCTCAATAAGCTGAGACGGCTGGCCCAGCGGCGCGTACTCGAGAAGTGGTGAGAGCATCTTAGGGTGCAGGTCGCGACCAAGCGCATCGTCAAGGGTGTCTTGCCGCTCTTCGGAGTCTGGCTTAGAAGTAACGAGCGCGTCACCTACCGCCTGACACAGGTATTCGCTGGTCACGGTTGTTTCGGTGCGTACCTGCACAAGATAGGATGTGATCATGGCACAGTGCCGCCACTGTGGAAGCGACCAGGACACTGCATAGCACATGTTCGAGGAATGCCCTGTTTGGACTGCCGAGTGGCGGATTCTGGTCGATCGGATCGGGCAAGATCTCTCCCTCCCTCTCCTCTCCAGCAGTAGTGATAACTATGCTGGCACGTAAAAATTGGAGTGAACTGGTCTTCTTATGTGAGAGCATCATGCTGCAGAAGGAGATCGCAAGGCCTGATCGGGAGACGGCTGATCTCGCATGAAGAAGGACTACTCGTAGACAGCGATGATAACCAGGGATGATAACCGCGCCGACGCTCAGGTCCAATACGCCTAAGTCCACCACTTTCGTTATATGGTGGGGGGCCTCAGAGGTCGCGGGCGTGCGGATTGGGAAGTCTGTGTGCTTATACCGAGTGAGCCCTGGGAAGACGGCGGTGCACACATACAAACGTGCCGCCGTGTGCGCAGCACAGCGCACAGCTTCGGGGTATCATTTACAATCTCCCCGAGAAGTGCCTTGGGGTGGCATTTTTACAGTCGATCCCCTCCCGAGGGGGTCACCACTTTACAATCATCTACTCTATAGTATCTATAGGCGTGGCACCAATTAGCTGCTCTATGCTCTGCTTAATAAATACCGAATATAGTAGTTATCACAAAAAATGAAAACACTTGTATATTTGTTTTTTCTTTTATCATATTGTTTTACAATTGGTCATTTTGGTAACTGGTCCGCCATTAGTGGGAGTCCGCCATATTAGATTTAGAATGACGTCACATAGCCAACCATGCATTGTCATCCAAACTAAACGTGTATGCAAAAAATCTAATCAATTGGTTGGCGATAATTGTTTTAAAATTCAGTTGTTTGACCCATGCCAACAAGGTAAGTTAAATAAAAACTTGTAAAATATTCACATGTATCTAGTAAGAAGATCTACGTAATGGACAATGTCAAACGAAAAAGGTGGTGCGGCGGTGCCCAATAGAAAAACGAATTTAAACCATTAGAAGTTTATTTTCACTGTGGTACTCTTCAGTGGTCATGCAGTGGTGGTCTTCTGTGGGAGCTTCATGCTCCACAAGGGGACCACAGAACGGGATTGGGAGAGGGCCTTCTCGAAGAAGGAGGAGACGGCGCCGGGGTAACAACCGCCCTAGTGCCTAATTCCTATATGCCTGAAACCCCCTGCCATCGCTATAAGGCGGGGGACCTTTGGGTTCACGGGTGCGTAGATTGGTGAATCTGCGTGCCCACACCGGCTGACGAGAAGACAGTGTGTGCACAGCTCAGCACAATGCCCAGGAACGCTTCGGGGGATCCTTTACAATTAATTGGTGTGACCACTTTACAGTCACCCTCTCCAAGATGTGCCTATAAGTGTATATACTATAATCTAGGGTAATCACACGAGGACCTGGAGCCCCCCTTAGATTCCGAAGATAATCGCCTCAGTGGCTTTAACCGGTAGGAGCCATGCCCCTTCGTCTTTTTCATTGTAGTATGTTCTATCTTTACACATAACCTATATTTGTCTCGTTATATTTTTTACCATCATTTGTATATTCTACCCAAAATAGTATCCATGAAGTTTCTTGGCGGCTCTTCGCAATAGGATCAACTATTTCGAGCCATGCAACTTAGATTCTGACGTTTCATAAGTGCCAGTTTATTTGCAACTGCAACTGGAGGTCCTTCTTTCGTGTAGATAGTGGCCAACCTTGTGTCAGAGTTGGTCAAGCCGCCCAAATACTTGGCTTGGCTTGGTTTAACGACTGCCATGTAATGACAACAACCGGGACCGACGAGCCATTCGAAGTTCAAATACCAATGTACAGTCACCCATCTGTAGGCTGACCGCGTCAAACGTTGCTTTGAGTGCAACTGACTATGAGCGTCCCAATTTGGGGGTTTTCTCACAAAGAAACGTTTCCTCTATTTACAGTAGTAAGCTAACATAATGTAAGTCGTATGTGTTGCTGCTTGTTGCTGATTATTGCTTATGTCATCATCATCAAATCAACCAAAGAACGTCCATTGCTGAAGAAAGGCTCCTCCATAGATTTCCACAATTGTGTCATTTTAAGGGAAGTTTTCCTTTTCTTACCACGCTTGGCTTGGGTTGGTGAACGCAATATGACTACTGTTCCTCAGAAGCTACGCAGCTTTGCGCTTCGCTTCGCCTTTTACGACATCTACAGGAGGAGATGGAGTAGTGCTATATTCTTAATCCGGACACCTCACGGAATAGTCATTGTATTGATATAAAAAACCCAACTCAAAAATAGAGCAATTAAGGGATCTTTTTATTTCATTCTCTCCAGCGCTTCAATTAACAAATCTGCGACTTCTCATTACACACATGTCAACAATATTTGGCAGACTATCCGTTGAGAGTTCCTAGAACTCCAGCATGCGTTGAACCGCGGCCATGAACCAGTTACTAAATAAAAGCGGACACGCTACGTCACGGAAAACTAATGGATATTATGATGAGATGTTTGTTTGTGTTGCGTGTGGAGAGGAAAACTGAAATGAGTTGTGGGAATGAGTGTTGCCGTTGATGGTAATTGGATGCTTGAAATATGGGCGAAAAATTAAAGCGAAGGAAAGGACATCAGCCAAAATACTAACATCTACTAACTACATCGGCTAAAAATGTATATGAAAAAATTGCTTATATTGTTGTATATTTGTAAATAGCTCAAAACGGTGGAATTGTGGAGAACACAAAAAAGGCACTCGACAAAGGAAATTGATTGAAACTCTATTTTCATTTGAGTTAGTTGCCATATGCAAAATATTATGATATTCTTATACTAATAAATAACTCACGACTTTAAATTAACATTAAGCATAACAAAGCATAGATTTTTCAAGTATGGGACTTGAAAAATCTATGCTTTATAAACCGAGATAACCTCAAAGTCTGTATCTTACACTCAAATATCTTTGAATTCCCACAGTAAATTTTGTGTGTTATTTGCGTATTTTTGGCAGTGTTTTGATTAAGTTATTGCTCTTGTCCGTCGACATGTCGAAGTGGGCCGAACTATGGGTGATGGCCGGTGTCCTTTGGAATAAACTATTTTTTCATCATTTGACATATCGATATTATATATTAACAAATAGCAGATGCCTAGAGACTGTTCTATTAATACTATGATTTCACCTGTCTGTGTGCGTATGCAAGACAGGTGAAATCATAGTTCACAGTTTAGCGACATAAAGGACATGGACAATGGGGTTATGGGTAACCGCCCATAAAAATCATCTTCGCTGCACATTAATTTTCATAGCTAGCCAATCGTTTTGAAAATTAATGTGCAGCAAAGAAGATTTTTTTGCAATTGCTGTATTGTATAGTTTATCGCTCGCCGTGTGGTGCCGGCTACGAAAAGCACCAACCCATCTCATCCCGAGGGTATCGTAAAAGGCGACTATGGGATTAGCCGTAGGATGGACAGCAGCGTCATGCTCTGCGATCGCGAACCCGCCTGCCAAGCATGGTGATTATAGCAAAATACCCCCTATGAGCACACAACACACCCTGACTGTCTGACTGTCGTGGTGGTGATCTTTGGGGTAGCCTTTAGTCCAACAGTGGACTTTATTCGGCTGAAATGATGATGATATCCTATCACAAATGAGGGAAGGTAATGCTCTTTAACGCGTTTTTTAACTACAGATATTGATTTAGATTCACGTATATTAAGCGAAAGCGTGTTCCAAAGTCTTACTGGATTCATCCATACTCCTACTCATAGATGTATTCATACTCTGTTTACAGAGGACTATGAATAGTAATTGTACATGAGGGGTGAGAATTGTACAAGGGACCTAAGGTGAGACCTTCAAGCATTTTTTCGAAAGACGCTCTCGCAAGTAGGAAGCAAATGTAGGTCGTACCGTACGTGGGTTGTGAAGGACATTGTAACTGAGACATAATATCCCGTGAGTAAAGATGGATAAGGAACTACTAAGTAATTTGTGAAGGTGGGAGACATGTTCATCTTTCTTAAGATCGAAAACAAAACGAATACACTAATTTTGCAGGCGCTTGATAATAATAAAGCTCCTGAGCATCCAAAAAGAAGGCATAATCTATAATCGGCTGAATACAATTAGGCAAGAGAAGACGAAGAAGAAGACGTTTTAACGAAAGAAAGGAGTAATGCACCTTGCGCCTAACTTCATTATGTTGAACACTTTTATATCGTACTGACACTGACGAAAATTCTGGAACAATATAGCTTTTAAAGCTAACCCGACCAAACCGAACTTTGAACCCGGCAATATAATTAGGTAAACTTGTGTTTCGCAACCACGTCTGCTCTCCAAACGGCTTAGGGATAATACATTAATCGCTTCTCGTCGGAATAGCTAAACAAATGGGATCGTTAATAGTTTAGATACATAGCAAAGGCTCGAAAAGTTCTGCAAAGTGGCAGTGGGCTGGTCCCTTCTGCTGAAAGGACCGATGACCGATGAACAAGACGAGTCCTAGAGTGGAGACTGCGTATGGGTAAACGTAGTGTGGGACGCCCACACGCCAGAACCATCAATCAATCAATGAAAATTTGCTGTTATAATTCTGAATTTTAAGCTAGCTTTGCCGTGTGGTTCCAGCTCAGAATACCACCATCCCATCTCCTCCCGTGGGTGTCGTAAAAGTTGACTAAGGGTATAGACAGAGGAAAGGCAGCAGCGTCCTTCGACTATATTAACAACTCATCTGCGATTGCCAACCCGCCTGCCAAGCGTGGCGATTATGGCAAAACCCCACAATGGGTCCACAACACACCCATATCGGTCGTTGTGGTGATCTTTAGGGAGGCCTGTGTCCAACAGTGGACTTCATTCGGCCGAAATCATTATTTATTTGCTATACTGTAATCTATGTCATCATTTCTATGTAATCTATGTTAATAATAAACAATAAGTACAAATAAATATCCGTGTGGTGTCCCCAAATACCCCCCAAAATGACGACACAATTGTGGAAATCTTTAGGGGAGGCCTTTGTTCAGCAGTGGACGTATAAATGGCTGATATGATGATGATGATGACAAATAAAACCATTTATTTAGTTAACAGTTCATAGCCATTTAGCAAACTACATGTATTCTTCATTTCCTCTAAAACCCTGGAACAAAAACCAAGTTTGTGTCTGTTCCTTTTGCTTTCAAATGCACTGTGTTCCAGATGTAACACCATAAATAAATATCCCAGTCATAATTCAACGTCGTTTTAATAAACGACCGCTAATTTGAAGTGTCCAATAAATCCATCAGAATTAAAGGTAATTCGGACACTGTTCTTTGGGATGCAGTTCATTTCTTTAACACACACGTCTTTAAAAATATTGGCCTCAAAACACGGCGAGCGAAGCACAGGACTTTGTGTTTATTCGGAATATGTTTGTATAATAAATAAATATACAATGAATTGTTTCGGGGTCACGTGCGGAATAATATCAGAGCAACAACAATTTCAAGTGTTTCTCAAAGTTTTCCACAATTAGGTTCGTAACTATACAAGTATACATATAGGTACGTCTAAAAGTTTGCTAGAGCATTTCCATTGCCTTCCCCTTCACAGGAGAAATCCTAGTTTCAGCGCATCAGAGCATCGTTTAAGCTTTTTAAGGCTGTGAAACATTCTGTGTGCGTAGCGTAGCTATGTAGCGCGTGCTACATAGTAACGCTGCCATACGGCGGTCCTGTCATATTAGTGTAGTGCTGCCAATAGTGTCACGATGCATTATATCGTGGATTAGCACGCACAAGCTTGTACTGATAGACCGAGGGAAGTATGTCATCCTGTCGAATCCAACGGCAGTCGGTTATTTTAAAGGTACAGTGCATTCAAAACAGAATTTGAACATGCACCGTGGCAAAGCTCGGATAGGTGCGCGGCCGCCTGTGGTCTTCTACAGCGCGTGATATCGTCTCGTCTGTGGTTTGTTTCCCGTGGAAAGTCACCATAATAACCACTTAAATAAATTGTTATGCACAGAAACATTAAAGCATTTCTAGCGTAAGCCAGGAAACTTAAGATATTTTTCTCGCGACTCCAGCCGCACGGATAGCTGGTGTGAAAATTTCAAAGTTGCCCAATGTCCGTCACCCAGTCTGTGACATTCGTAATTCGGCTGCGATCAACGGAAACTTGTTTTTATGGTATAAATTATCTTCTATGTCTGAAACGTTGTCCTCCAAAATGTGCCTTGGAGGCGTCCTCTTTACAGTTGCCTCCCCTCCACTAGAGGTGGTGACCGCTTCAGAATCATCCCCTCCGAGATGTGCCTAAAGGCATGGCATCAATGGGCGTCTCTAGAGGTAGATTGGAGGCGAGTTCCTGGAGCCCTTCTTCGGTGCCAAATATGACTACTCCAGTGGTTTAAGCCGGTAGTCCGGTATGCCCCTCCACCCTTCCCCGGGGTGAAGGCGGTACATGATGTATTCCCGCCAAGTAAAATAAAAAGAGGTCTGAAACGTTGCCTAATTATTAAACAACTCAACATTTTCAAACGAATCGTCGTATCTTCTTCAATCCTAAATCAGGAAAAGCCACCATCTGTCAAAGCAAAACTCACTCATAAATTCAATTGACCTAACAGCACAGCACATTAAGAACATTCGCACATATTTGTCACCCGGCTTCCCTTGTGACGTCCAAGTTTAAATTAATGCTGTGCATTCACGAAGGGCCGCATGAGGCATGGCGGCACTCACAAATTTACGAGCTTATAATTAGTTTGGAGTTGTCCCAATTCGATGCACGGTGTGTGAGTGCATCATGTTTGTCATAATTTATGCTTTTTGTGGTGAACGTTGGCGGACATTTTTTGTTATCCCCAAAAGATAAAACAGCAAACGAGGCACAGGTGTACTCCTGTACTATCACATATCAACGATGTCGGTTTTCAGTCGAACGTAATAAGGCAATCCTTATGCATTAGGTGCATACAGATATTCATGATTGCAAGGCTTGTACGCATTTATAATATGCGTGTAAGACAATCACGCTGCAGCCGTTTGAACCCAGCCTCAACAACTGCGCCTATGCTGAGGTAGTCAATATCCTATCCAAGATCATTGGAGATCGATTATTAAGTATCATCATCATCATATCTACCAAAGAACGTGCACTGGTGAACAAAGGGATTCCCCATAGATTTCCAAAATTATGTCATCATTTGGGGGGAATTAGCCAGCACCCACCACGCTTGGCAGGCGGTTGATGAGCACAGTATGACTTCTATTCTACTAAAGGGACGCTGCTGCCCATCCCTCTGGTTAAGAGGCCCTTAGTTTCCTTTACGACACCCATGGAAGGTGATGAAGTGGTGCTATATTCTTAATCCGGACAGATGACGGCACTGTTGGTGCAGTGGCTGATACTGTCAGCTGCTGCGCTCCGGGTCGTGGGTTAATCCCGCACGGAACAAATATTGATCTGCAGGTAGTTGTTCCGGGTCAAGGTGTATTGTGTGTGGAATTTGTGTCTGTAAAACGTAACCAGGACACAGGAGAAAACCTAGAATGTGGCAACATTTAAAAAAAAAAACACGGAACTAAGTATAACGTATGCGACATTGTAATTCCATATCGTTCGTGAAAATAAAATCCTTCAACGTTAAGATGTTTTTTTTGTCAGCCTAAGAACGTCCAGTGCTGAACAAAGGCCTCCCCCATAGATTTCTACAGCGAGCGTTACCATGCTACCCGCATCCAACGACTCCCAGCGACCTTCACTAGTCGCATCGTCTGTCCGTCTCGTTGGAGGTCGTCCCACGCTGCGTTTTCCGGCGCGCGGTCTCGACTCGGGAACCTTTTTGCCCCAAGGGCCACCAGTTCTACGAGCAACGTCTTCGTTTATATATTATAATTCATATGGCATCGTGAATGTTTTGCACGTAGACTAACTTCTCTACAGCTACAACTGCATTTTTATACAGTGACTTGTCGCGGATGATCGCTCGTTTATGGACTCGCTTCTTAGAGACTAGGTTGCTGGTTCAAAACCTATAATTTCCCTATAGTTAATATAAGATACCACTGACTTTAGGTAAAGGAAAACAGCGTGAGAAAAGCTGGATCTATAGTGGTCTGAAACCAACACGAGAGTGAACAAGCGTGGTGATAAACGCTAGGTCATTCTTTGTGTGCCCACACCAAGTGACCTACGAGAAGACGATGATGCGCATTAGGTCACGCGCCGCCGTATGTGCAGTCTTCTTTTTTGTGATCTGGTGGTAAAACATCATGTACTTCCTCCGCCCTGGGAAAGAGCGGAGGGGTATGCCGGACCCCTACCGGCTAAAACCACTGGAGTGGTCCTCTTCGGCACTGTAGGGAAGCCTCCCAGGAACTCGATAAATCTCCATCTAGAGCCACCCACTGGTGTCACGCCTTTAGGCACATATCGGCGGGGATCACTGTAAAGCGGTCACCCCCTCTAGCGGAGGGAAGGCGACTGTAAAGAAACCACCATCCAGGCACTTCTCGGGGGGTATATAACGGATTCCCCCGAAACCTGGCTATGCGCTGTGCTGTGCACACGGCGGCGCGTAACCACATGCGCACCATCGTCATCCCGGAGGTCGCTCGGTATGAGTACGCAGGTTTCCCAATAGGCGCACTCGCGACCACCAAAGCCGTGTGTGCAGCCTAGCACAGCGCACAGTGTGGCTTCGGGGGTATCCTTTACAATCTCCCCGGGGAGGATGACCGCTTTACAGTCACCTCCTGTGCCTATGGGCGTGGCACCACTGGGTGACTCTAATATGATTATACGAGGACCTGGAGCCCCCTTAGGTGGCGAACATGATTGCCCCAGTAGTTTTAACCGGTAGGAGACCCGGCATGAATTTCCCCTGGGATAAAAAGAAGAAGAAAGTATTTTTTTGTATGAGAAGAGACCTTTGTCCAGCAATATGACAGTTCCAGGCTGATGTTATTGATATTGACTTGTACCATCCTGACTCCGATTTTACTGAATCTCACGATGCAGAATTCCAAAAATATGTCTGGGATATTGGCCAACTGCTCAAGCATATTCTGTTACTTTTGAATCTGAACTACTGCTAAATCACGATGGTTATAAATAAAAAATCTTGGCTGTAGTTGATGTTTTATACATTTTACTAATCGTCATCTTGACAGTGTTTTCAACATCGCAATCTTTTAATGTTTATTTGAGTAATTGGCTCTTGAATTATTCGGCTTACTTACCTTTTTTACCTGCTGGAAATCCATCATGGACTTCTTCCGCTTGCGAAAGACGGACGGGTTCTTACCAGCTGAAACTACCTGGGTGGTCATCTTTGGCACCGCAGGGAGTCTCCGAGATCTCAAAAATAACCGCTCCCAAGCCACCTGTTGGTGCCACGCATATAGGCATATTTCGAAGGAAACCTTTTATCCTGGACTCGATATTGTGGCATAACAATGAAACAACTCAATCGATTATCGTTATAGCGCCGCTTAGGGACTACATACTGCACTTCCCATGTCTAGATAGAATCAAAAGCCTTATATCATAGTGGATTACCACATACACAAGACGTAGACGTATATTTTGTATAACTAGGTCTATGGCGTGGGGTGGATAGAGACGGTGCCAAATGACCATCGACAGCATCTTATAAACGAGGCTCAGAAGTGGACCACGTAGCGTTTTAGTTGCACAATAATATTAGTACCAAAGATATTGCTTATTTCCTATTTCTGTGATTAGTGGACTCCTACCGGCTAAAACCACCGGAGTGATCATCGTCGACACCGAAGGGAGGCTCCAGGAACTCGAAAGATCTCCATCTAGAGCCTGTGGTTAGTACCTACATCTGTTTATACGGATGCCTGACAAACATTACCCTCCTTTTTACATCGTGGGTGTTAGGTAGAAAATAACACTGTAATGCAACTGTCTTTTATCACACAAGTCACAACCGTCGATTGAGACTGTCATTCATCATCAACATTTCGGCCCAATAAAGTCCACTGCTGGACATAGGCCTTCCTCAAAGATCACCACAACGACCGATATCGGTGTATTGTGTGCTCATTGGGGGGTTTTGCCATAATGCTTGGCAGGCGGGTTGGCGATCGCAGTTGAGTTGTTAATGTATTCGAAGGACGCTGCTACCCATCCTACGTCTAACTGACTGACTGTCATTACTTAGATATATTTGCAATGTTCGTGAAAGCAACATTAAATAACTGGTCCTATTTATCCAAAGAGAACGAATTGGACCAGTTATGAACTCACGATCTGCTCATTGGAGTTTGGTTTATCTCTATCCACCCATTTCTGCAACATTAACCTAGATGTACCCAAGTAACAAAAACTAGAAGTCAATTACCGTTTCTTAAAAACAAATAAAGTACTAAGCTCTCCAGATGCTGCAGTAAATCCCAATAATCGTAGGCAGATCAATTCTTTAAAAGAGTTTATTAAGGGCGCTGAAGATTACAAGGTTGCAGTTTTAATTGTTTTCCTCATTTCGGCTGAATAAAGTCTACTGCTGGACACATGCCTCCCCTAAAGATCACCTCAACGACCGACATGGGTATGTTGTGTGCTCTTTGGGGGGTTTTGGCATAATAGCCTCGCTTGGCAGGCGCGTTGGCGATCGCAATTGGGTTGTTAATGTACTCGAAGGAAGCTGCTGCCCATCCTCCGGTTAATCCTATAGTCGCCTTTTACGATACCCACGGGACGAGATGGGTTGGGGCTAATCGTAGCCGGCACCACACGGCAAAGTTGCAGTTTTAGTTATGTTCAATCCATTTTCTCCGAATGTTTACATAAGTCCCTTTGTTAATCGTAACGAACCTTTCTGCGTATCACTCAGAAAATATACAGTCCAGAACAGTTATATGCCACATAAATTTCCATTCCGAGAAGCTACAGCAAATGGCACTTTCACAAAGGCTTATTGTCCACTTAAATCTGTCAGGACATTTACAACTCGAGTTATTGTGGAGTTTATCGCAACAAAATGAACTAAAACACTAACGGTTTGCTTTTCCTTCGCCACGTTTAAATTTTGGAAAACAAAGCGGATGTCACGTCCCTCTGTAATATAAATTTAATTATCACGGCTGTGTATGAATGCTGTAAATTTGGTATATGTGACATTTAATGCATTTAATACAATCTATTATAGTTGTGGCGGCTCAGAATACCACCAACCCGTGGGTGTCGTCCAACCGAAACACGATTTTCAGCCGAAACCGAAACCGTAACCGAATATTGGGCCTCGCTTCTTGTTTCGGCCGAAACCGTAACCGAAACCGAAACTAATGTAGTTAAAATATTTTTTGTAAATTTTTCATTATATACGGAAATATTGCTTTTGCCATCTTTGTAACAGATTATTAATTAATCTTAAATAAAAGACTTTAAATTAAAGATTTATTAGGAAATCACTTACCAGCCAAAGGTCGTTTACTCCATATTTCCACAACACACATGCATCGACTCCCAGTGACCTTCACCAGGTCGTTTGTCCATATTATTGGAGGCCGTTCTACGCTGCGTTTTCCGGTGTACGGTCTCCACTCGAGAACCCTTTTTCCCCAACGGCCGTCGGTTCTACGAGCAATATACCCCACCTATTACCACGTTCCCTTTACTAACCCTTTCAGCTATGTCGGCAACTATAATTTTTCTACGTATCTCCTCATTTCTGTTTCGATCTCGTAGAGAAATACCGAGCATAAGTCTCTTCATAACTCATTGAGTAACCTTGAGTTTTCTGAGGCCATAAGTAAGTGACCACGTCTGTTCAATGTATCATTGCTATATTGGTTAGCTAGGTGGCTCAGGGTCGGCCTAGGTTACTCAGAGGTGGGCTAGGTCACTGAGAGTCGGGGCTAGGTCGCTCAGAGTGACATAGCCCCGTGTCACAGCGACCTAGCCCCAGCTCTGAGCGACCTAGCCCCGACTCTGAGTGACCTAGCCCCGACTCTGAGCAACCTAGCACCGACTCTCAGCGACCTAGCTCAGCTCTGAGCGACTTAGCCCCAGCTCTGAGCGACCTAGCCCCGACTCTCAGCGACCTAGCCCGACTCTCAGCGACCTAACCCCAGCTCTGAGCGACCTAGCCCCGACACTCAGCGACCTAGCCCCAGCTCTGAGCGACCTAGCCCCGACACTCAGCGATCTAGCCCCAGCTCTTGTAGGAAACACTCTATATTTGTATTCGCAGACTTAATCCTATTTATGAATATGTTTGTCTCTCTTTGGTGTCGCTTTTTCATTTCACCGAATTTTTTAATCACAACGGTGCTAAAGATATTTCGCTTCAATAAAAAACATATTACCCATTTTTTCGGGAAAATTACCCATTTATTTTCTAATAACACAGGCACGTGTAGTTGAGGTTTGTTTTCCAAATAGTAACGATAATTTAAATCTCAAAAATATAAAAAATTGTATATTAATTAGTGTCTTACCTGTGATAAGTAATTCCTTGACACTTTTTTTGGGATATACAGTTAATTTTACACTATTTTACGACACAAGACGGCATTATTGGTTTTTTGTTTCAATTAACGTAAATAGTAACTACACGGCCGCTGTCGTGCCGCGTAATGGCGGTCGACTGGCATACTATGATGCATGTGTGTGCGTAAGCCACTTAGGGTGCTTCACTTTCGATATGAGTGGCGCGGAGTGCTTCTTTTTTTTTCTAGTCCGTGGGTTCGAATTTATATTATTAACTTGTAATCATATAGAAACAGAATGGAATTTAATGTTATCAATACGTTTGAAATAATCTTGATTTTTATTATGATGTAAAAAAAGCTATAAGTTATGATTTACGAGCTGTGAATTATGTAAATGTAATATTGTAAATGACCAGTCAATATATTTCTAATAAATTATCAATTGTAAATGATAAATCGTGAATCGAATTATGAAATTATGCATTATTGTAACTTAAACTTAACACCTGTATTTTCTTATTGTATTATTTCACATGGGTTTACTTGAAATAAATGCCTATTATTATTATTATAAACAAGCTGTGTTAAAATGACTTGCTCATGCCTCCAAGGTACAATGTTCCTATGATATTTCCTTAGATTAATTACCATTTGATGTAGCTTCGAGAATACAAAACCTGTCGAGACAAGTTTCAGTGCAAAGATCATTATCGTCATCTTGGTAACAACCAAGCAATCCGTTGCGACTGTAAAAATATTTTTACACGCTTTATATTAGCTTGACCTGTATGTATTATGTATGTAAATATGCAATTATGTATTGACGTAATGGAATCTTTCAATTAAATTTTCACCCACATCTAGATGTCCGATTGTCTTGAAACTTTGCCGACGTATAAAGAATCGATGGCACTACAATAATTTAACATGAATGTACCTTGTACTATCAACAAAATTAAGATCGTGATATAAATTAAATAATACTAAATAAAAACTAATAAGAACACGCTTGTAATTAAATATTTACTAAAAACCAAACAATATTGTATTGTACTGAGGTAGGTACATAATTAATCTACGAATAATATCGAGCACTCTACGCATTTATTTAACATTTAACAATTATTCTAAACTAGCTGGGACCCGCGGTTTCACTCGCGTTTAATTTAAAAGAAATTTAGAGTACTTCGACATAGACACTCGACATAGAATATATATGTTGGATTTCAAGGGTTTTATTGTTTTCGCGCGGAATCCTAATAATTTTTCTAAAATAAAAGTAGCCTTAGTTATTCCTTATAATGTCAGCTATCTGCCAGTGAAAGTCCCGTCAAAATCGGTCCAGCCGTTTCGGAGATTACCCGGAACAAGCAGACAGACAGACAAAAAAAAATTTAATTGTTTTTTTTTTTTTAAACATTGCCCCACACTAGGATCTCTCGTGTCGTGGGTGCGTTTACAAACACAAATTCCACACACAATACACCCAGACCCGGAACAACTAACTGCAGATCGTACAAATATTTGTTCCGTGCGGGAATCGAACCCACGCCCTGTTGCGCAGCAGCCGACTATATCAGCCACTGCACCAACCGTGCCGTATATACTTTCATATGCATTTAGTAAAAAGCTGTTATTTTGACATTACAAACAGACACTTCAATTTTATTTATTTGTATAGACTACTGTGCTGTTTATTTCGTGCTTTTTAATTTCATAGTGCGTTCTAGTTTAGTTTTACTAATTTATTTTAGTTTGAAGAAGCAGTATTTGGCAATCAAAATAAGGTATACATGCTGCAGAACGAGAACTCTTCCACGTGAATATATATTGTAGGACAACAATTTTGTAAATGTATAAATGGCACTCAGAAGTCCAGCGTCTGCCAATGGATAGGATATTTTAGCACAAAGTAACGTGACTGTCACATCACTCCACACTGTATCTGATGCAACCGTTTCTCTAATGTTTACCTACTGTAAAATTATTGCACTCGCTCAAGAATACATGTTTACAAAACAAGGCGCCCCGCTGGCTCGGACAACTACGTCTTCCAAAAATACCGTATGCGCGAAGAATTGTGGGGAATTAAAATTATTAACATGTCTCTCTTTTCACGGGTTTATATCCCCACGTCTATTAAGGGCCGTCACCTATACCAGTTCTTTCGATCCGTTCGTGAGCGGCAGGCAAGTGCATGGTTGGAAGTCGATCATAGCGTGGCGCCATTTCTCACCGGTCATGGTAACTTTAAGAGTAAATTATTTAGCTTCAAGTTTGTTGTCTTACCTTTCTGCAAATGTTCAACACCGAACTGTGAATATGAACAGTCTGCACATCATATTCTGTGTTCATTGGCAAGATGAACGCAATATTATGTTTGACAGTTTGCAAGTTACATCCGGAGTTGTTTACTATACAGAACTTGTTGTAACTAGGACGAATTTCTGCGCGTTCAGGCGTTTTTGCCATACCTACTATTGGAATCAATCACAATAGCTCACAACATAGGGCCCGAAATTAAATATTTAAAAAAAAATTGTACCCGTGGTGCTTGGCAACTAGGCTTATCCTAGTTGTACACTCCTAATTATTGTGCCTATGACCTATAGTATTTTCTCTGTCTCCCGCTTGCTACGGAGGGAAGAGGAACGTATATTCTTTCCTACTCCTCCTTTTTCTTTTCTGATTAATTTCGTTACGGGTTCCAAGACAGTTATTCATTTCTCTGGGACAAACCGACCTTCATTGGCCGGTGTTCTTTTCGGAGGTCGCCATTGTAGATCCTGGCTTACAGGAGTTGCAATGGTTCGGAATGTATGGCGGGCTTGTTCCATCCCTTGTAAGGGGGAACCCGGTCTTTTGATAGGCTTACGCGGGACATAGGTCCAACACGCAGAGGCCCTTTAGAGAATTTTAATCTAAATGTAATGGGACAGCAATCTCGGACTCTCCATAGCTGCACTATAAAATGAAGTCATGGATTGTCCCCGGTTGTGTAAGGCTATTATTGTATGAGATGGAAAATTACAACGATAAGGTCTATTGCAATGGGTGTTACATGAATTAAAAAGACTAATAAATATGGGAACAACGGCGTCTGCCTTTCAATCTTGAACGTGAAATTCTGTGGCAGACGGTGACTCGCCACTCACGAGATGGGCCCCCTAAATGGCCACCACTACAGGTGACAAGGAGCAACACCGGTGTGAGCGGCTAGGGGGTGTCGAGAGGTACGGCACCGGTTTCACCACCGCGCGTCTCGAAGACTCGGAGCGGGTTTCCTCGTTATAACGCCATTCAACACTTCCACCCCCGAGCATATAGATCTGGCAGCCCCCCTCTGATCAACTAAGGTAAACCAGAGTTGAAAAACCTGCGGGCACTCATGGAGTTCCACTCCAACCGACCAATAAAGGCAAGCCGGAGACGAGGCCCTGACCGACTCTCTGGAGCATTCGGGTACGCAGCTTCGCCACTCACATTCAGCTCGCCACTAACTGCCATTATTATTATTGAAATGAAATAAATTACGGAAATATATCGCATTTAATTGTTTTATTATATATACTTACGTACAGCATATATATATATATATATATATATATATATATATATATATATATATATATATATATAGCGCTATAGCCCTTTTTTTTTTATTGGTGCCCAGTGGAAATTCATCATGAACTTCCTTCGCCCCGGGGAAGGACGAAGGGGTATGCCGGACTCCTACCGGCTAAAACCACTGGAGCGGTCATCTTCGGCACCTAAGGGAGGCTCCAGGTCCTCGTATGATCACACTAGAGCCACCCACTGGTGCCACGCCTATTGGCACATCTCGGAGAGGGTGACTGTAAAACGGTCACCCCCCCCCCAGAGGGATTGTAAAGGATCCCCCAAAGCGTCCCAGGGCAGCGCGTGACCACATGCGTGCTACCGAGCGCTATAGCCCTAGCACTTACAATCACTATATTATTAATACACAAATATATGAAATAATAAATATTTATAAGTGATACGGCTGCACGTTGCACGTATAGATGCTGTACGTAAGTATATAGAATGAATGAATTTAGCGCGATTTAATGCCGTAAGCTATTTCAATTCGATGGATTCTTTTTGCGTAAACTTCTTTCTTTCTTTCTTTTTATAAAAACGTTGCCCCACACTAGGATTTCTCCTGTATCGTGGGTGTGTTTACAGACACGAATTCCATATACAATACACCCAGACCCGGACCAACCACCTGCAGATCATACAAATATTTGTTCCGTGCGGTAATCAGTCTACTGTATTACCCACTGCACCAACCGTGTCAAAAACTTCAGAAAACATTATTATTATTGGTAATTTGCTGCTCATACCCCGTGGCACTCACTGATGGGTAAACGATCGGTGACGTTAAACAACGCTTGGTGCGGTCAGTCTACGGATGGGTGACCAAACAGTATTTGATCTGAGCGTCTCCGTATTTCGGAGGGCACATAAAATCGTCGGTTGTTCGGTTGGTCGGTCTGTTGTTGTTCCAGTTGTTTTCATTAGACGGCAGTCGTTAAGCCAAGTCGAAGGCCTTTTGGCAGCTTAAACAACTCTTGACACAAGGTTGGCAACTAACCAGCGAAAACATGACGGTACTTCCATCTCTTCAATGTCAATCTCATCTTCTTGCTAAATGTATCGGTACTACCTAATAATTGTTTACTTAGTTTAGCGAATTCGGTATAAATAAATAGGTAAGTAGGTAATGGTATGGCTGTGTAGTACCGGGTAAGAATAGCAACACCCCATCTCATCCCATGGGTGTCATATGAGGTGACTAGGTTAGCCACAGGATGGGCAGCAGTACATTTATAACTCAACTGCCAACCGTGTCGATTACGGCAAAGCCCCCACTGAGCACACAACACAAACTCAGACCAGCGGGCTAATTAGCTACAAACAGCAACAGCAGACGCGATAGCAGCTATCGCGCAGCGAAGGATCCACCAGTGGCAAAGCGACAAAAAAATTGGTATTACGTAAGCCATGTCCGCTTGTCGCTGCTTGTGGAAGATGCATAGTTACTAGCGCCAGTAGCCACCAGTCGAACTAAAAAGAATGAACATTTTTAGTTCATTGATTGCCCGACAGAGGCGCGACAGAGATCTTCGCCTGTTTATCGCTATCGGCAAATAGGTAATACCAAATTGACATTTGACGGCGGCGTTGGAGCAATTTACGCCTGTTACAAAGCGTCTGCGACTTAGGTAATCAGCCCGCCGGTGATGTGGCGATCTTTGGGGGAAGGGCTACAGGGCAACAGTGGACGTTTTTCGGATGACGTAATTAGCGATGTAAAAACTTTCTTCGAAAATACAGCAACATAGGTAGTTCTACCAAGAGCTTTGGTTTTCTAAGCAATGATCTAAAATAATTACGAGAAGATTTTTAAATAAAACTACATGTCTCGTATCCGCGTGTGTTCTTATTTAGATTTCACTGTTTCCTTGAAAATTGATTCAATAGTGAATCTGAACGGATTGACAACAAAAAAACTATCTAGTTACCGATTTCTTAGTTTTATTTATGAAAATTTCCAATGAGTTTGGGCCGGATCCAGCTTGCTAAAATAATATATACTCTTATAAATCATATGTTAGATCATATTAACCTAAATAATGTTACAGTTATTTGACATAAAACATGGTTTTTTAGCAATTAAGTATGATATTTTGATTATCTACAGGCGTAAACATTTTGCATCCCGTGGTTCACATATATTTTGAAAACTGTTATGAGGTATTCGTACATGTTCTTTATTTTAACCAATTCGACAGACATGATTGACAAAAATTTACCAAATTTTTGTTGCATAAATAAAAAGACAGTGTCAACGGAAACTAATGCGTTAGTAGAACACTATTTTAACCCGAAGCCTCGATACAATTACATAAATAAATCGCTTTAGATAAATTCACGAATAAATTCTAAAAACAAAGAAATTAAATCGTTGTGTATTTTCTAAGAATCATACACGCACTAGTTTTGTGTCCGCCGACATTTGTCAACGCAACTAGGTCTCTAAATCCCATCCAATAAGATACACTTACCACATCACTTGTCTCTTTAATTTTGTGAACTCATAACAACGTTCAGTTTTGTTTAATGAGTTCTTTCATCTCGCATTTGATCTTATTCATTGATAAAGTCTCCGTTTTTTCTTCTAAGCTCAATATCACGATATGATCAGGCTGTAAGATTTATTTTAGATTTATAGGATTTTTAATAAATATTTATTATTTCAAATTATTATAACTGTTATAGAAATCTAACTGTAACGGATTTAATTATCATTGTGCATAAATATGTGTGTATCCCACACATTGGCATGCATTATCCACACATAGTTTTTACGATTATATTGAAGACTGTAATACTTTCATATATTATTTCAAAAGATTATATCCATGGAGTTTCTTGCCGGTTCTTCTCCATAGGACCAACGACTTGGAACCGTGCAACTATTTAAATTCTGACTATTCGTAAGTGCCAGCAAATGGTTTACATGAATAAAAACAATTTGACTTTGACTAATCAAGTCATCAACAGGTATATTTATAAAATTACATTACAGATTAAAAATATGCTAAAGACCACTTAACAAAAAAACCTCGATTGTGTTACAAGACTTTAGAGGACTGAGTTACCTACCTCCGTTGAAGAATACCCCCTTTTGAATCCCTACATGTTCCTATCCCTACATTTTGTACTGGTTTCTTATAGTTCTAGACAAGTGTGCACCATCGTTGAATGCGGTCAACTAATATTCAGTAGTCGGTCGCTTAATATTAGATGATATAGTGGTCAAACATAAACCTATTCAATATAAAAAGAACAAGGAATAAGAGAAAACATGTTCTTTTGGTAAGGAACTTTTTGGTATGAGATAAACTTTACATACTTACTTAGTATTTTTTATTCTAACAGGACACAATAAAAACTAGCTAAAATACATCATACAACTATTAATCAACCATTAAAGTATTAACAGTTATATGTTAACATAACTGCACAAAATAATTCATATTTCTAAATCACGCATCAGACAATTCAAGATAAGATAAAAGATAAAAACATTTTTTATTCATGTAAAATCATGTATAGGCACTTATGAATAGTCTAGACTTTAGTTGCCACGTTCCAAGATGTAGATTTCCTATGTAGAAGAACGGGCAAGAAACTCCATGGTTTACTCTTCTTAAATCATATTGGTACAATGTATTTTTTTTAACTAGAATGTTCTCGAAATGATGGTAATGTGAGGACAATGCAGGAGAAAACAAGCCTGACTTTAATATTTACCAGAGTTTTTGATTCAATTGTCATGATAGCATGAAGATGACCAATCCCATCAAACGACGCTCGTTCAAGAGCATGACGCATGCATCAGCGTCGCCCAGCTCAACCATATTGTAGGGAAACTTAGCGACCCGACACACATCGCAAGGAGAACACAACAAGGAATATGAACATTAACTACCCAATATATAATATCAAAGAGAAAGAATTAAACATAATGTGTCAAACTTTATAGTATCACCTCTTTACATTTTCCGTAAACAAATAGCTCAAATCAGAGAAATGAGGTTTTTATTCCGAGCAATAATGTCCCCAGTCCCCAATGCCCCAACACATCTAATTTACTGCCAAATTATGATAATTTTTCTGTGAAGGCATGAGTCGTAAACCGCTTCGGGGAAATGGTTAATGACGCGATTTTCGTGATATTTACATATGGGAACATTGTTTCCCTAATGAAATATATAATTGCTGACGAGAATGTTGCCGTAGGAAAACTTTCGACTTCTTGGTAAAGATTTTCCTCGTAGTATTAAGCTGTTATTACAGATTATGTGGTTAACCTCCAGGGCTATTAATACTCACTTGAGGATAGACGAAATGCATGCAATAATTTGAAACTTCAAAAATAACACACTATTTCATGAAAGAAAATAATTGGATAGAAATGTCGTAACTAACTTATCTTAGTATGTAGGGGGGTGAATGTTAATCCACGTGAACTGAACTGAGGTGTCTTTTTGTTATTTATTTTTTATTAGTGTCCAGTGGAAATTCTACATGGAACTTCCTTCGCCCCGGGGAAGGGCGAAGGGGTATGCCGGACTCCTACCGGCTAAAACCACTCGAGCGGTCATCTTCGGCACCGAAGGGGGGCTCCAGGTCCTCGTAAGATCACAGTAGAGCCGCCCATTGAACTGAGGTGGTTAGAGCAACTTTCAACATATATATGAGCAACATATATTTATATGTGAGCTGTCTTTGTTGACGTTCAAAAAGATCAGTTTTTAGTATATTCTTTATTTTTTCTTTCTCTTTTTTTTCTTTTTTTAAAATACGTTGCCCCACTCTAGGATTTCTCCTGTGTTGTGGGTGCGTTTACAGACACAAATTCCACATACAATACAGCCAGACCCGTAACAACTACCCGCAGATCATATAAATATTTTTTTCGTGTGGGAATCGAACCCGCGACCCGGAGCGCAGTACCCGATTGTATCAGCCACTGCACCAACCATGCCGTCTATTTAAAATAAATGATATTTAATTCATTCATTCGTACATTATCCTTTCAAAATCGGCCACGAATGGGATTCCCAAGGACGGCAAAAAAACACTAGTGTAGTGCTATCATCATCATATCAGCCATAGGACGTCCACTGCTGAACAAAGGTCTCCCCCGTAGAATTCCACAATGTTGTCATCATTTTAGGGAGGATTTTACAGTACTCGCCACGCTTGGCAGGCGGGTTGGTGAGCGCAGAATGGCTACTGTTCAACTGCTTTGGCCTTCATCTTCGTCACATCAGTTGGAGGACGGCCGCCCCCATTGATTTCCACAACGACTGGTTACGGCTCGCAACAGCCCCATTCGACAACTCTTAGTTACCTTTAGCAGGTCGTCTGTCCATCCTTGGGGGTCGCGAGCGCGCATATTGGGTAATCTGCGTGCTCATACCGAGCGACCCCCGGGAAGACAGCGGTGTGCGGTGTGCATGTGGTCACGTACCGCTGTGTGCCTTGGGGGAATCTTTTACAATCCCCTCGAGAGATGCCTGGGGGGGTGGCCTCTTTACAGTCGCTTTCCCTCCGCTAGATGGGGATGACAGCTTTACAGTCATCTCCTCCGAGATGTGCCAAAAGGCGTGGCACCAACGGGTGGCTCTAGATGGAGATTATTCGAGTTCGTGGAGCCTCCCTTCGGTGCCGACGATGATCACTCCGGTGGTTTTAGCCGGTAGGAGTCCGGCATGCCCCTTCGCCCTTTCCCGGGGGCGAAGGAAGTACATGAGGTATTACCACCGGATCAATAAAAAAAGCCTCGGTGCCGTGTGGTGCCTGCTCAGAATGCCACCACCCCATCTCCTCCCATGGAGAAATGAAAATGAAAACGGTCGTCTGTCCATGTCGTTAGAAGGCGTCCCATGCAGCATTTGATTATTTTCATTTGGTCTTAACATTAGTAAAATAGAGCCTATATCATGTTTAGCACACGTAGAGAACGTGAGTGTGACCTCAGATTTACAATAAACATGCATTTTGTAACAATAAATTCTAAATTTATATTTGTAGACATTCATTTAAAGTTCTTACATCTCTAATGCAACTGGCATGACATTTAGAAATATATTGAGGCAGTTACGAATCGCTTCAATGATGCATGTGAGACAGACGTATATACGAGACGTGACAACATGCATGGATAGCTGATAGATATATGGGTCGCGATCGCATGTATTACCTGTGGAAATAACATTTTGGCACTACCAATTTTATAATGTATATAGCTTTCGTATCAACAAAATAATTTTCCGAAATCATAGTCCACAGTTGAGTAACGTTTTCAGAAAAGCTATTACTTTCAACATTCTGTATAATAAAACTAGTTGGAAACGAGAAGATATATTGCATTATTCCCCTTTACTGTAACATAGAGAGTCAAAACAGTGACTCAATGATGCCAATGGGACATTCGATGTGTCACGCAGGTGAATAAGTACTATTAGTTTTATTACATTACATTTTTATTTATAAAAATAAGTGTGTTAGTTATGTGTGATATCTTTTTGTCTGTAACTGCTCCCTCTGACACATTTTTTTAGGAACTTTGCATTAGGACCAGTTTGTTGATAGTGAGGTAATTTTTTATTATTTCTTGGAAAACGAAATTTGTGTGTCTTATAGTGCAGAACGGAATGAGCCGCATTGTGATTCTCATGGACAATCAACATTATCTGCATTTTATCTATTTTGCCATTTTTGCGTCATTATATTTTATTCTTATCTGTTGTTGTAATAGCTGACGTTGACCGTAAACCAACTCCCATCAAGGTAAAGAGCGTAAGATTAAGCGTGAAAATTAATCGCAATCAGATTTATCTTCTTCATCATCATATGAGTTTTTGTTAACAACAATATGAGTCGACAGACATGTACGTATGCTGAACAAAAGCCTCCCCATTGTGTTCAATGATTACATGCTACCCTCATCCAACAACTCCGAGCGACTTTTAGCGATTTCTCCTGAAATTAAATCTCAAAACTAGAAAATGTTGCTGGCAAGATTGAACTTGATACTTTCAGCAATGTCGTCTATTCTTACATCGGCCACTCAGCTCGGCACCTGACGTCCGCCGGAAGTGGCGCGCGCGCAGGTGTCGCCTACTTCGAGCTTCGCGACGTTTCCGCTTTCTCAATGGACGCCCGACACTTTTTCTTGGGTTAAAATAAGAGTGGCAGAGTTAGATTTTCTATCTTATTCTTGGAAACGTGAAATCTTGTGAATTGCTTAATGAAGTATCAAAATATTTTTTGTCTATTATAATGTAAAATTAAAATAATAATATTAAAAATATCTCTAGTTTATTTTTCACTTTTATACAATGCTCTTCGTAGCCGTAATGGTAAGACAAGGTAGTTTGCTGTGGTATATTTTATCAAAATAAATTCATAAAAGTATATATTAAGAAAGGGCTATATATGTTAATATAGTCCTTCCCTTGTGCTTATGTGAGATAGGTGAAAATACATAGGTATCGGTACTTATTTTAACACGTTACCTTTGATATTCCCAGCGGAAATTGCAAAAAATTGCCCGAATAGTTTAAATTATAACAGTATGACTATTCGACATTCAGCAAGTATACTGTTAGGACAAAGTAACAAATCTTTAAATCCTGACAAGCCAAGACTACATCCATATATTACAATTTAACAGACTGTGGACAAATTTACTCCCATTTGCACGATAAAAGGTCTCGGCGACCTTGCACGTTTAAACCAAGTACCAAGGTGATTTCATCAAAGCGTTTCATGCAGTATGGAAGCTTTCATGAAGCTATCAATTTTACTTCAGTCATTTGAAATATTGAGTTTGGTTTCGCTTTAGTGTGCATGCTTTGATTGTGTTAAAGATTCTGTTAATTGTACCTCGAGGCATGGTATTTAACTTTCGAGATAAATTTATCGATGAGACCATATTTAGGTGAGAAAATTAATTGAAGAGAGAATATGCCTTCAGGAGCAGATTTAAAATTTAGCCTGGGATTGGTTAATGTTTGAAAGAAAGAAAGATTTATTTTAATCACAACACAGAGACACGATTGTAAAAACAGGGACATAGATAACAGTATTTAAAAATATAAAAAGTACAAATCCAAACAAAACTAACGTAAACCTTCGTTGGTGCCTAATGATATATGTCTCACGGTTGGACGAAATATATATAATGATAATATAATACCACGGTTTTTTTGCATGGTGGTGCCTTGTGGTGTCGGCTCAGAATACCACCACCCCATCTCCTCCCGTGGGTGTCGTAAAAAGTCAACCAAGGGATTAGCCGGAAGATGGGCAGCAGCGTCCTTCGAGTACATTAACAACTTAACTGCGATCGCCAACCCGTCTGCCAAGCGTGGCGATTATGGCAAAACCCCCCAATGAGCCCACACAACACACCAATATCGGTCATTGTGGTGATCTTTGGGGGAGGCCTGTGTCCAGCAGTGGACCTCATTTGGCCGAAATGATTGATGATTGATGATTGATTTCTTGCATTAACATCAGGATCTCAAAGCTCAATTGACTAATAAAGATAACAATAGTACCTACACCTCAACTGTTGACTTTTCTTAAGAGCCTGTCAAGGCCTATATGAATTAAAAACATTGCATTTGAATTTGACACAGCTAGAATTCATTTTTCATTCATAATTCATGCACA